>JAKSZP010006634.1:0-240386 GCA_022478985.1 Massospora cicadina | reverse complement strand
GGGCGACTCTGCGTAAGTGGAGTAACCATAAGGAGGATGACCTTCTGTATGCCTGTAAGGTATGTGTAGGGGAGGAGATGGCAAAGCACATCTTCACAGAGTGTCCAGCAGCAGATGCTGTGTGGAGTAGTGTTATCCTTTGGTATGAAGCATACCAACCAGGGTGTAAATTATCCTCTGGTTATCTCGCATGGCCAGAGATCCTGACTGCGTATGCTCCACCAAGTCTGCTTGCAGACAAGGAGGGGTTCAGGGTCTGGTGCACGATATGGGGGAAGTGATGTATGGTCTATGGCTTGCCAGAAACCAGCGTTTCTTCCCTTCAGAAGGATACAGGCAATAAGCTCCCTGGCCATAGTCAAGCGATGGCTAGAAATAGCTGTATAAAGCTATGGCAATCCTCTTTCCTCAAGTAAGTCCAACTTAGGGGTCAGTCTGGTCTCATTCCTCGCAGTAAGGGATGGGAGGCATATCTCTGAACTGGCTGGGTAGCCTTTGATACCGGGTATACCAAACAGTGAAGAATATGTCAGTTTGGGGGTGGTGTAACAACCCCACCCATGGTTGGTCCCAATTCGGTGGTGCTTAGATTCATGCAGCCCCAGTGCAGTGGGGGGCAGTACCCTGGGTTTCATCCTGCAAAGTTGCCTGCACGGGGTGCCCTAATGGGCACACAAAAACCCGAAGTGGGATGACAGACAACCAAGTAAAGAACTACTAGAATATAATGAAATGGATGTTCAGTAATATTCTATACACAATGACAATCCAAAAAACCTAGAAGTAATGTTACCTTAATCCTATTAAAAATATAGTGTTGTATCTTATGACAGCTTTCTAAGGAAGTCAATTAGTCTAGTATATCAGGCCAAGGTGAAAAGTGGTGTCTACAACCCATGCCAGCCTCTGATGACTAGAAACCTTACTGTGAAGCACGTCATCTAAGCGGCGTCTCCCGCCAAGTAAACTCCATTTAGTTAAAAAATGTATTGGGTATCAGTGGCTTTTATTAAATATGCTACGTAACTTAAATGACATTAATTCATTCAAAACTAGAGCTCAATGTCCCCATGAGGATTTCAGTAAAGCGCTTTGTTGGTTAACGCGTAAGTAGATAGAAAATCAAAGTAAGGAACAGGGAACTGATACTATCCTTATAAGATATGCACCTAAGGTTTAAATTTAACTTATGTAAAAGAATTTAGGTTCAATCAGGCGTGTTGGACTGTTGGTATTTATTATAGGATATTATAGTTAGAGAAGTTAAAACAATTATTAAAGTAATTAAAAGAATCATTGCCACTAATAGAGTACAGACAGTAAATGTAGAGCAAGATAACTACTAACAATCATATTTACAATTTCTACCAGAAATATCTAAAAGACTACGTTTTATTGCTTTTATTCATTAGTCAAGTAAACTGGAATTTGGAGAGGATTCATGTACTCATCATCCTGTAGAAGGAAATTAATATGCATTAGATGCCTATAGCAATCAGTATAAATTCTTGGGCGCTTTTTTATTGTTCTTGTTAATCAATTAAGACATACTAAATAAAATTTGTTCATTCATAATAAAAATTTTTAATCATATATAATCATAATATAGTACAAGGGTTGCAAATTTGGTTAAACATATAATTAAACTGTAAGGTTAAATGGAAACAAAAGGATACTAATATAAAGTGGACTCTAAGGTTATGCAAAAACTTTTATATTTAATAGTGATTCCTCGTAATAAGCTTTACAATAAGCCTTTTCTTGGTATTACTAGGTCTAGGTTATGCTCTTTTATAGCAACTAGATACAAAAATAAGTGAAGAACATTACTAGGGTTGGGGGTTCAGCAATGGGCCTTGATTTGACCAAATCTTATACAGTATGGGCTGTAACCTAGGTTTCATCCCACAAAGTTGCCTGCATTGGGTGTTCTTACAAGCACACAAAAACTCTAAGATCTTTACAAAAAAATAGATAATTTATACCTAATTAATATAATGAATTAAGAAATTTCTTTCTGCTCAGCGTAACTTTCCAAGAAAATTTGATATAGTAAGTAAAATAAACTCCAACTTTGCCTCACCTACCAGTTTTCCTGATGGCCTCAGATCCTCTGACAGTTTATTTAGGGTGGGCAACAGCAAACCACCCCCTAGCATTTTCCGTCCAGTAGGAAAACGCGCATGAACTGGCCCATCTAGTCCTGTTAAATCCTTAGGCTGTCTTGTTTCATCTAAGGTCTTGATGTACACCTTGCATGTACCCTGGCGGTGCCTCAAAGCCCCTGGTTCTCCCTCAGAGCAGCATGAATTTTGGTCTTCAGGTCAAATATGGGAAGTTATTTCCATATGGCAAATAAGTTATTGCATTATCCCAGATGGTAATAAAACCTGTCAGATTCATAGACTTCTGCCCCTACAAGGGGTATTTTGACCTCAGCTTTGCCTGTGAAGATGATGCTGCCACTGCGACAACAGTGCCTTTGGAGTCTTAAGTTCCCCTCTCCCCACATTCATACCCAGCTTCCCGTGGACACCACTATGGTGGTTCAGTTCAAAGGGTTGCCTTGAGAATTTACCCCCATGGTGCTGCATCAAGAGCTGATGGTTGTTTTACCTACAGCTCTGACCCCATCCTTCAGTTTATGGTCCTAAATGGGGCCACACGTCTTGCACGGCCTCAGGCATTTGCCACAATAAACCCAGGTTCTAAATATAATGTCACTGTTGATCTCCTGTATTCTGCTCTCCCTTCTTCCACCAAACATCCATTTGGAGCCCACGTCAAGGGAGGCCGCATGATCTGCCCAGCCTGTTATAAGTTAGTTCACTCAAAATGAAAATAACAATCCTTAGCCACTTCTGCCAGATATGAGCCCACCTTGCTGGCGCCAACCCGCTGCCAGTCTCCACATAGCATTTTTGGTGTGGGGTAGCATCCTTACTCTCCCTCCCACAAAGCCTGTTGCTGCCATAATTCCTGTAACAGCCAATCAGGCTTCTCCTCAACCCACACCCACGCCTGTTCAGCCAATCAGGAAGCAGCTTGAACAAATGTTCAACCATGTGCTTCCTTCCATTTGTCAACAAAACCCCAAACTTACGCTGAAGTTTTTTTTAGAACTAGATGGTCCCAACCCTACGCTGAAGTTTCAATCCAGTATAATCAGAGTCCCTGGGCCCTATTGGCAGAGTTCTTGGATCAGGCAAATTCATTGAATCAACTGCGTTCACCCTAGAACCTTTTTTACAAACAGATTATGATAACCAGTTCCCCCATCATCATTATATCCCTAAAACAAATGCAGCGCTGATATTATCATCAACTCACTGTTGAAGCGGCAGCCTTGCCAACTGCTGCCCTCTACGCAAAGCTGTCACCAAGTTGGTGGCTATGCTTGACACTGGTGTTACCCCCAGTTGTCCCAGATACCCTTACCGCAGCAGGTAAGTGGGACCACATTCAGTCTCATAAAAACACCCACAAATCAATCCTGAAAGTCGTGAAAGTGACAAAGACCCCAAAGCCAAGATCATCTGCACCAACTTTGTTACCAACATCAAGCTACCCAATGCACACCTTCAGGCTGAACTAGATCTGGTCATCTACATCACCGCCTTTGTGGTGGCGCATGTTGACTGGCCTGGCCCTCCTCTTGAAAATATCAAGCCCCACACTGCTGATGCCCCCACTCCCTTACTTTCCGCCTGTCCCACACTTTGCTCAACAACAATGAGATAGAGGAAACGCTCCCTGACCTCCCTCTTCATCCTCCATGGTCATCCAATAGTTCGCTTTTGATAGGCTGATTGGTTTGGGTATGTTATGTTTTGGCGCAGTTTTTTTCATTTTGAGTGTTTTAGTCATTTGAGTATTATTTTTTTTTTTGTTAATGTATGTCCCCTGGTCAGCTTAGCTTAACTAAACTATAATTAATTAAAAAAGGCTACTATATAAGTGAAAGCTTTAAATTATTTAAAAGCAAAGATAGATGAAGTATTACAGTGTAAAGTTTAATATGTGAGAATTAAATTGGAGCTTGCAACTAGTTCACCGCCATACTAGAGATGTATGGTTGGTAATACTTATGAAATATCTCTGATATCTTTTATCTAATTAAAAATTGCTATTAGTAATTCACACATCATAATTTGATCTCCAACACCTTAGTTTTAAGTTCAAGAGCACATTATGAAGCTGATTCGCTCTTCCTTTCCTTTTAGTATAATAGATGCATCTCCTCCTTATTAGTCAGTAGCTATAAAAAGGGGACCCAAAACGCACAGTGAATGAACTCTTAGTGTTGGCAATAATATATAAAAACCTTAGTTCCATATAGCCTTCCAACACCACACTTAGTAAAGAGGGCTACCTGAAAGGAACTGACTTTATCTTTAGGGAAGATAATGGAGATTTCAAAACCTGCTCTGCAGCATCTTGTTTATCAACCATACACTTAAATCCCTTACTACTTAAGAAAAAAAAATCATATTTCATTTTTATAATTATTATAGCACTAGAAGACAATAGTCATCATACCTCCTTATGCCTCATGTTGCTGATGCTTCTTTCCTGATGTTGCCCACTATGATACACCAGCTAAAGTGGGCACCAGACAAAAGTTTCCCCAAAGTATCCTCACCTTCTGATATGGATTCCTAGGGTGTTAGCTGAGGTGCCATTTTTGGATTTTTTTTTCAATTTCTAATAAACCCTTAGTTTGGCTCATTCACAAATAAAGATGTGTGACAGCTCCCCCTTTTGGGTTGGGAACTACTAGTGCTAAAAATAGAATATAATAGGTAAGAAATTCCAAAAATAGTATAATGGGCAACCAACTGCATGCAGACCCCTCTCATAATAATGCTAAAGTGGATTACTCTTAAATGTCTTTCAGATTGAGATCTGATCTTATTACTCTTTTTACTGTTTGTTAAATCTTATTATTACAACTTGAATCTGGTATACAAATCAGATAAAACAGGTAGCATTATTAGTTTTGAATTTTAACATATCTCCTTAGCAGTGTTCCTATTTAAAGTGGCTCAACTATTTATTTGATTTTTTTCTAAAACTCTTAACCACTTTGTAGCTTTTTGCCAACAAATATTTGTACAACAGGTCTCGTCTTGACCTTATTTTTCCAGAACTTTTTTTTTTCATAGCCTTTTTATTTTTTTCTCATAAGCAATAAACTACACTTTTTCTCCAATTATATTAACATGTCTACTCTATTATTCTTTAATTTATAATGTGATTTATTTATAATTTTCAATGTATTCTGTGAATAATTTGTAGTATTTTTCACAAAAAATGGTACTTTTAATATTCTTTAAGATTTTTTTATAAAATCTATCACGTTGGAACGTCTTTACCACGCATTAAGTAAGCTTATATATACACTGTCCTTTTCTAGAATAAACTAAAATTTTGTGTACTCCATCGTAGTGAACCAACTCTATTTCCCTCTTTTAACCTGATATTGGGTTATAAACTTATAAAGCATGCAAACGCATAACCCCAAGGTTAAAAAAATCCTTACAGTCTTATCATTATGCTACTATTATAGACATAAAATTTCTTTATTTCTTATCTTTGATTTTTTAGCTCCTTTGGAAAGTTTTTAGGACTTGATTTTATCACAGTTCATTCTTGGACTTCACATTTTTGAGCCTTAGATAGATGTGTCACTAACATTCTGGTCTCTCTTGGGTGTTTAAAATCAAGATGGTAGGCTAATTTAGCGGTTATATTAAAATAATAAACCATAAATATTGCAAATATCCTAATAGAATTTTGGACATCTTTATTGTGATTATAAAATGACTTTCTAATAACTTTAAGGGTTCTCACATCGTTATATACCTGCATGACATCTAACTACTGTACTTGGATTTACAAATTAATGGTAATAGAAATAATTTATTAGTTAAGTCATAAGTATCTCATCCACTATATGACCACAATAATTACAAGTTTTATTAAATTTTAATTTTAAAAACCACTACTAGTAATTATATGCAGTTTATATTATGCATAGAAAGTGGCAGGTATCAGCACTCAACTATTAATGATAGCCAATATAACATTTCATAAGATCTAAGTTATATATTTTTGAGTTTTAATACATACAATAATGAACCATAACTTTAAGTAAGGTTTTTAATGACAAGCATATTGAACACTATAAATATGTTTGTGATTGATAGATTTTAGTTATGTTTAAAATTTATTAAGCAAAAAAGTCTTAAAATAAGGCTTAGAGACAAAAAAAGGGATTAACAATGGGCTTAACATTTTTAATAATCAAGTCTATATCTTAAATATTTAAAGTAAAGAAATAAATCCTAAACTCTCTATTTCAAGCAATATTTTTTATATTTTGTAGAATTAAGATGAAGTTGATGATTAATAAATGTTATAATAATCCTGTATAATCCATCTTCTTTCTGCTCAGAGTAACTTTTGAGCATTTTTAAATAGATAAGTAAAACTTGTCTAACTAGCCTATGCCTATCTCCCCTGTTCACTCCCTGATGACATCAGATTCTCCGCAGGCTGTTCCCATGTGGGGCAGAGGTGAAACCCCACCCAGCGCTTTCCATCCAGAGGGAAAACGCGCTCAAACTGGTTCATCTAATCCCACTAAATCATTGGGAAGTTCATTCCACCCAAGGATCTCGCCATCCACCTGGAACATGCCCAGGCAGTGCCTTGCAGCCCACTCATTCTCCCCCAATCCCAGCTGCGCTTTGGCCTTCAGGTCAAGTATTGGAGAATTGTTCCCATACAAAGAGAAAGCCATTATCAACTTGGCCCAGGCGGTGATGCTGCCAGCCAGTCTTATAAATTTCCGCCCCTAAAAGGAATTTTTTGATCTAGGCCTCACTTGTAAAGCTGACGCTGACACTGCGGCCAAAGCTCCCCTGGTTACCAGGGCACCCCTATCCCCACAACACGCACCTGGCTCCCCACTGATGCCACTATGGTGGTTCAGTTCATGGGGTTTCCCACTCACCTTCCCCTCATGGTACTCCACCAGGAGCTGATGGAAGGTTTGACCACATATGGCTCTAATCCCATCCTTCAGTTTGCAGTCCCCAATGGGGCTGCTCGCCTTTCTGGGCCTCAGGAATTTGCCAAGATTAGCCCAAATTTTGATAAAATTGCTGTATTGATTCCCCCCTGCACTGTCATCCCTCTGCACGACCACCCATTTTGGGCCTGCATCAAGGGCAGGCAGACCATCTGTCCATCCTGCCTTGAGTTGGATCACTTGAAGCATAAATGTCTCTCTCTTGATGCTTCCACCAAACCTGCTCTGTCTCCATCTGGACCCCAATTTGCCACACACCCCACTGCCTTCCCAGTATCGGGTACAATCCTTCCCCTCCTCCAAAACCTGCTGCTATGGGGCCCACAGCTGCATATCAGCCCCCTCCTCAGTTCAGTGCCACCAGCACCTCAACCAATCAGGAATCAGATTTGACAACAGTTCATTACCACGTTATTCTTCAATTGACAGCCACAGACCATCAATTCACTAACCCTGATTTCCATTAAGACTTGAACCCATGGACTTCATTGGAAGAAACTTATGAAATGGGCAATTTAATTGAAGACTTGAAACCCAAATTGAAAATTTATCCGGGCACAGAACCCCATTCAGATCCCTCAGCGTTTTTATGCCCCCTGGCCAAACGCTCCTGTGTTCCGCTATGAACACCAGCTCACTATTGCTGCAGCTGGTCACCCAGATATTAGCGCCATCCATGAGATGGCCAATTCATCAGTAGCGATACTTGCCAAGGATCCCCCTCATCCCATTTTTGCTCTGACCATAGCCCCATAGGAAAAAAGTGACATCCTAACTCTCCACAATCAAGCAAAGGCCGCCATCCAGAAATTTTTTATTGCTTCACAGGCAAGACAAAAGCCACCTGAACCACCGTAGCTTTATTATCCCAGCTTTGTTCCATCTGCCTTAATGCAGAGAACTTCTTTTCAAATACCTAGTTTTAATTTTTTGATGCAGGTAATTTCAACGACCATCTGACCATCAGCCAACTCATTCACCATATCACTTACCACCCCACACCATTGCTCTCCGCCTAGGCCTGCACTCTTGCCTATGAGGAGGACTCCAATACTGAGTATGTTCTACCTGATCTCTCTTACCCTTCTGCCATGGTGGGTTGAGCGACTCATCACTGTCCTACCTGGTTGGTTGTATTCTCGTTTGGTTGTGTTTTATCAGCTTGTTTTCGGGCGGTCAAACCATTCTGCTCAGGTAGGTCTGTTCATTCATTTTTTTAGCTCTTAGAGCCTTGATAATGTATATCCCTGGTTGGCATACCTTAAATAATTTTAATTAATTTTTTCTAATCCACACTGTTGGGATTCAAGGTAAAATCAATAAATCCAGAAAATTAAATTGTGTTGGTATATAACATAATTTTTATAATTTACTGATATAAATTGAAACCTTTCATATATAAACTCAATTTGGCACAAAAGAGTTCTGTTAAAGGCCTGAGCATGTTAGTTGGCAATGGTTTGCATTCTCAAGGTAATTAAACTTTAGGACCCAAAAAGGTAAGATCTTGTCTTAATGTTAATAGGCTATACTTTGAGTAATTGGGTCCCAAGGTAGCCTAAATAGTAACAGACTCTAAACAAAAATCATAGTTTTCCTCATATAACAGCTATAAGCCTATTATATTATTTGGCTTTTAAATAATTTTAGCAACATAACTATTTAGTTTATGTCATATCACTAATGGAGCAATTTAAATAAACTCCAGTTTCTAAAACTTAGACGTTTGTACATCTAAACAACTCTGGTACCTAAAAAAATCTAATGCTCTCTGCCAGGTCTTGCGAGTTTCTGTAGTAAACCCTCATTCAATTAATAATTACTTCAATCAAGACAATCCTTAAGTTAAAATTCAGGAGTCTTGCTCTTTAAAGATTGCAGCTAACTTTAGCTCCCTTATTTTAACTACTCAGGTTGCTGATACATTACGTTGATTAAATTAACAGAAAAAGTTGGGGCACTAATAGTATGAGGACTATTTTTCAAGTTAAGGCTCTTAAAGCCACGTTGAGTATAAGGTCCAATGCTAAACAGGTGCTTCTTCGTCTTGAAGGTATCTTTAAACTGGTAGGGAACCCTTCCCTATTCTCTTCACGCTGAGCCGCAGAGATCTGATAGAAAACAAAATAACCTAAGGATATTCAATTCTTGCACTCTTATACAAAGGCGTAAAATATACAAAAAAGTATAAAATTTTAAGTTTTTATAAAATTGAAATCTGTTTTATTATAAAAATAACGGGTATTCTTATAGGGCAACAGGAGCACAGCTTTTCGGCTGCTCACTGGAGATTTATTTTTTCTCCACATGTTTTATGTCTAAGATTAACTTCTGAATAATGGCGGGTTTCTTTGCCTTGGTCAATCTCCAGTTGGGTAATCATTGAGGTTCAGAAATCATTTATTTTTGAATGGAACTGGACAATAATTTCATATGGGCCGTGCCGCCTGATTACACTTACTATCTTTAAAACAAGCATTAGAAACGCTTTAGTAGGTTTGACAAACGCCATAATAGTTTGTTTAAAATTAATTAAAAAAGTAATCTTAATTTTGGGTATCAATCCCTCATTGAATTACCTATTTAATATTGTTAAAAATAATCCTTGAGAAAACACTAATTCACTAATCATCAGATTATATCCTTTGATTATTTACAACCAATAAATTATTTGGCAATCATCAAAAGATACTACATTATGAATAACAAGCTTTGAAATACTTAATCTGCATGTGAGATGGATAATGTGTTCAACTGAAATTCCAACATATTCCCCTGCATAATCAGATATTACAGCAGAAGATAGAAACTTTAGGGATGGATGTCGCCTCAAGCTGTGGTCATGTTTGGCCATTATAATTATGTGACTTCAGCTGAGCTCAGCTCTGTCCACACTCAACGCTCCTATGCCATGTTCAGCATCACAACTCCTCTTCCCTGGTTGCTACCTGCTGCCGCCTCACTTGAGCGCAGTTCCTGCAACATCATGCTTTACCAGAACTATATCAGGCATCCTTGCCAAAAAATCGACTTGTCAACCTGTACAAACCCCTGGATAGGTTCCCAAAAACTCCTCATCATACAACCTGTACTAATCCTAGGACGGGTTCCAATTAATCCTTGTCATTCACAGGATCCTCTCAGTCATCCTTACTGAGTCCTGTACTAACCCCTAGGACTACTCAAAGTGGACCCAATTTCAGCCTGAGCTGGTCCTACTGAACTTCATCAATACACTCCAAAAGTTTATCCCCCTTTTCCCCGTTTAATGATGAAAGGTGGGATCCCCTCTAGATCTTCTCAACTGAGGCAACTAAACAACAAAAAACGCAATAATTTTATAATTTTCCCTTTATTCTATTTTTTCATCATAGATATTTTTCATATAAATATATTTTTCATTGATTTTTTTATATTTTTTATATTTTTTAACAATGTTTTATATTTTATTTTTTAGCTTTTTAGCTTTTTTTCTTATTTTATTATCATTTTTTCTCTCAAGTTCAATACCTCAACTACTTAGCATGGTCTCTATTTACTATACAACTATCCTCAATGTTAATTATTGTATATGTATCAGTCACCAACTTAAAAACAACCTTTAACAGTCCCAACCATAGGGCGTCCAACTTGTATTTTCCAAAAACCATGGGTGTCACAATAAGCTACCCTATTTTCTACATGGTATTCTCTTAATGCCAGCCAAAACTTATCATCAATTTTCTTTGCATTGATTCTCTTCTTCACATTCATATCAAATACCTGAGATTATAACTCAATCTTATCTTCAATCAACTGAAATATGCATTATTCAGCACTTCACTCAAAGCTGGTTAATGGAGGAATACAAGTTTGATTGTAATGTGGCCTATACCCATATATAAGTTAAAACAGCTTTTTCCTTGTCACCAAATGGCAACTGATATTGTAGGCAAAGGTAACTGAACTCATATAGGTTCCTAATCCTTAAATTTCGCCAAGGCTAGTTTTCTCAGCATCGCAGCTAGTGAAGCGTTTACTCTCCACATCCCATTTGTTTCTGGGCGGTAGGGAATGGACACCACTCCTAAGATTCCCATTACTTTGTTTAACCTTAAAATTATGTAGGACATAAAGTTGTCCCAATGTCACTTAGTAGAGTTTGAGGGCATCTGTGCCAGTATACCACTTGGTCTATTATGAATTTTGTCATGCTTGGGGCATCCACTCTGCTCAAGGCTTTTGTTTTGAACCATCAAGTTAGATAGCCTATTGCAATTATCATGTACTTCACGCCCCAGTACTGAAACTCAACGGTCCCATAACATCTATGGACAAAATGTGCCACGTGAAACCTGGGCGTATTAGCTGGTGTCCTACAACATTATTGTGCAGCTAGTGGAGTTAGCACTCCACAAAACAGAACAAGTAATCCGCAACATCATAAATAATCTTTTCCAGTAATAATACTGGCGAATATGATCCATAGTATTCCTTAAGACACCATGGCTGATGACTTTATGTGCAGCTTAAATAAACAACAGCTTGTTCTGACAGCTTAGGGAATAAAAAACCATTTTTCTCTCGTTTTATATAGCTGATCATTCTACAATTCAATATTCTCCATTACTTTCCTTAGACCACTCTAAATTTCTAGGGGTTCAACCCCAATATTGCCTTTGATCAACTGTTGGAATAATTTGTCAAACTGTTGATATACAACTTGATTAACAGGCAATTATAGCAACTTTTTACATTCTGATACGCTTCTCTAGCTCAATGAATAATCTTAAAGTCATGGGCTTGCAGTTTCAAAGCCCACGTGCCAGTTTCCCTCTGGTCTCTTAAAGTTGTGTAGCCAGCGCAGGGATGAATGGTCAGTTACAACTTTAAAGTGTATCCCATGTATGTACACTCAAAATTATTTGCAGGCGTAAACAATGCCAGGCACTCACGCTCTATAATGGTTTAATTCCTTTTTGCTGGCGTCAATGTTCTGCTCACATATGCCACCAAAATCTCTCCCCTGTCGCCATCCACTTGACTAAAAACCGCACCAATTGCTATTAATGAGGCATCTATTTGAATGATGAATTCCCGATTAAAATTTGTGTACTTTAGCATAGGGCTACTCATTAGACACTTTTGGAGCTCATCAAATAATTTCTGGTCTTCATCATTCAAAATAATGGCTTTTTTCAAATTCTTTAATAGTAGAACAATGGCCAACAATTCATGCTAAATTTCGATAAGTCAGTGATAGTATATAATCATCCCCAGAAAAAACTTGTATATCCTGAATGATCTTCAGGATTGACATATTCTCAATGGTCTCTATCTTCATTGGTTGCATTTGTAGTCTTCCAGAGTTCATTACAACCACAAATATTTGAGCTCCTTCTTTTTAAAAATGGCATTTTATCAGCTTTATGTTTATATTCGCCAATTCCAAATACTTGATTACTTCCTCCAAATGCTCTGAGTGGACTGTAAATGTCTTACAGAAGACATTTATATCTCCTGGGTATACCAGAATGTAGGAAAATTTTAAAATACTTAGTATTGAGTACATGGCCCTCTGCAATGTCACCAGAATGTTGCACAATCACTGGGCATTCTGATCGGCTGATACATCCCTTGTGCGGTGATTTATTGCACAATTTTCTTAATCTTCCTTTGGAAAACCGTTTAACTAATATCCCAAAATCAAGTCTATAGCCAAAAAGTACTTTGTATCCCCTAGGCGATCAAGCACGCTGTTGATCATTATCAAAGGTTATTATTGTAATTTAGTGATTTTATTTGATTGGCGATAATTAATCATTACTTGCTCGATCTGTCCTTTCTTTTAAAAATTAAGATTGGACTCATCCATGACTTTACGATATAATAAAGAGCCCATGCTCAACCATATTGCTGGTTCCTTCACTAACCATTGGTTCAGCAGCCCTAGATCAATGGACAGGTTGAATTCTTATCAGCGAATATTCCCAGTGTCAAACTTATAGATCACGTTTTTCATGCATCTGAGGTCATGGTCATTCTGAGCAAATATCACCCAGTTACTCAAATAGTCGTTGCACTTC
The DNA here is from genome assembly GCA_022478985.1 of Massospora cicadina. Classification (NCBI taxonomy): domain Eukaryota; kingdom Fungi; phylum Entomophthoromycota; class Entomophthoromycetes; order Entomophthorales; family Entomophthoraceae; genus Massospora; species Massospora cicadina. The sequence goes on along the minus strand of JAKSZP010006634.1, from coordinate 227,225 downwards.
CACTTGCTGTCATTCTGATAGATCAGCCAATTGATCCCTATTTTCCAATATAGTGACGTTTTTGGCAACGTCCACCTGTAGCCCCATTTTCAAACAACATTTTAAAATCATTAAATTCAATTAATTCAGCCATAGGGTCAGGTGCAGAAATGAAATGAAATGATTCTTTTAAACTTTCAAAGGTCATTCACTCAGATTGGCTAAGAGTACTCTTACTTCCCTGTGGCCTGGCATAATAATCCCAGGCGCTACTTATGGCTTGATCCTCAATTTATTCAAAGGGATAAAGACTTCTCCATGTAGCTGTTATGGGATTTTGAGAAATAACCTGGTGTCAACTATAATTTGTGTCCCTAAGGTAGAATGGTGTTCGTCACGTTCATCCTTAAAGGTGTTCCACATTTTTCAGGATCCTCTTTGGCATTTCCCTCTATTTTTGTCCAAATAATTTGTATTGAATGGTTATATTGTCATCGTTGTAAATCACATTTACAAAATTATTCCTTTTATCCAGAAGAGCCTCACCTTTCTACTGATATACAAAGGGCAGGGTTTGTCCCAAAATCGTCAGGGTATTTTCTTCAATATTGCACTTAACACCACAATTTCTTGGAATTCCATCATTGAGTATGTCATAGTTTCGATTAGCCAATACTAAGTCAGGAGCTGATACCACCAGGATTTGAACTGAAGTGGTAGCGCACTTTATGCTACACATTATTTGTTTATATCTGGTCTGAAAGTTCCATACTCTTTCCAGTGCTCCAAATATAGTGAAATCTTCATTTTTTTATTAATCTGGTCAAAACAATATTGGTGGGCGCTTCATTGTCAATTGTTGCACAAACTCTTATTCTATTGACTGTAATGTAAGCATAGGTTCACTAAGAGTAATGCAATAAGGTATTTACTGAGTAAATATTGGTATTATTTGCTAACTTGAGAGTATAAATTAATCTCACAGATACAAAGGGAAAGATTACTTGATTGCGCTAATAGGAAAGAAAACGTTTGCTTCATTAATTTTCGTTTTGATTATCTCTAAAAAAGCTTTTGATGGAATTAATCTTCTCAGCTATTTGTAGAGCATAGGGTCAGCAACCACATTCATAATTTCAGGGTTTATCCCCTTTGCTATTGGACAGGTAGTTAGGTTGATGTACAAATTGACCACTTAGTAAAAAAGATCAGGTGCGTCATCTTCCACAAATAAATTAGAGATATTATTATATCTTTATCACATGATGTCAGGGGGAAGGTGTGACAGCAGTACTTGATTGTCCCTTATCTAGACTTCTGGTCCTTTTCCTGACTCTTTACTGGTTTCATTTTCCTTAGTCTAACTTAAAATTAACGTGTTCCTTCAGCTTCTTATTATAAAATTGAGCAATTAAATGCCCAAGTTTTTCACAATGGAAAAAACAGATTGGCATTTTATCCTCTCGTTTTTGTCCCTTGGGGTTTTCACAGTATAATTTAATATCGGGTTCCTTATAGGTCTCAGTGAATTTAATGATATCCTGAGCTTTCATCAAGATCAATTTTTATAGGTTCTATTGGGAGCTTCAAAGGTCGCTCCAAGCATCTTAATATGATCCACCATCTGTGAGGTCAAGGTTTGATTCACCAGTGCTGATTCCATAAACTGATGCATTATTTATAGGGCTGAAGGGTTGACTTATAGCTATGCATGCATCATAATCTGAAAGTACTTTTGCCCTCGCCAGGATTTGCAACGCCTGGTAAAACAATTGGTGAAAGTGGTTAAGGATTCATACTTTTGGAATTGTATACCCATAATTTATTATTGCGTTTGGCCATAGGGGTAGGGCTTCTGAATTTGGTCATGATCGCTTCTTTATCTTCAGCATGAGATCAAATATCCCCATTAAGGTGAGGCAACTCCAGCTTCTGACAGTCATTGTTGAGAAGATAATAATGGCTATCAATTTTTGGAGGTCCACATAACCAAGCATTATCATCTTGAAAAAATGTAAAACGCCGGTGCATTATCCTGGTGAAAGGCGGGCAATATTGGTGCATTCTAAAACTCTTCAGTCGCTTTACTGGCAGGGGATTCCTACCCAATGACTCTATTTACCAAAAGCGATGCTTCAGGAGTCATCTTTGACAAGGCAGAGATAAATTTAGAGTAATTCTGTTGGGTCTTCATTCCTAATTGGAGTTTAATACTTATGATTGTTGGATTTATTTTCCTCCAGTTGAGCACAATCACACTTGTGATTCTCTAGCTCCTCACTATGCTTCCACATTCTCACCATTTCCTCCTAAATACAGTGGAAGCGTTCTCTGTCCACCTCCCATTCAGTCTTTTGGAATTAGATTTATTTTACTGATTTGCCAATAATCACTTCAAAGAGGCCACCTTCCCACTGAGGTCATTATCAATTTTCATGAACTGCTCAATCTCCTCTTTAACTTTAGTTACACGCTCCTCCAAGGCAGTGACATCAGCTTGTGATGCTGAGATTAACATGTTCTTTTTGACAGTATCTATCTCTGTCCATAGTTTCTGAAGTTTGTTTTGATATGCTATTATTGATAACTTCTTGCTATTGAATTTGATTTCTAGAAACTCAACTACCCCTTTAGTGAGAACCAAATGTTAAAATCTGGGAGCTTTGCTATTGAAAGATTGTAGTTCACTTTAGCTCCCCATATTTAACTGCACAGGTTGCCAATAAATTGAATTGATTAAATTAACTAAATAAATTGGACAATATTAGTATGAATATTATTATTCACGTTGAGTGCTTAAAAAGCCACGTTGAACGTAAAGGTTAACGCTAAACAGGTGCTTCATTGTCTTTAGGGTATCATTAAACTGGTAGGGAACACTTCCCAATTCTTTTCACGCTAACTGGCGGAGATTTGATAAACAAAAAGACCTAAGGATATTCTAATCCTTGCACTTTATCCAAAAGAATAAACTATACAACTAATATATAAAATATTAAGTTTTTATAAAATAAAAATTTGTTTTATTATGAAAATACCGGGTATTTTTATAGGCAACAGGAGCACAGCTTTTCAGCTGCTCACTAGAGATTTATTTTTTCTCCACCTGTTTTAAATCTTAAGATTAACTTCTGAATAATGGCGGGTTTCTTTGCCTTGGTTAATCTCCAGTAGGGTAATCTTTGCGGTTCAGAAATCATCTATTAGTGAATGGAACTGGACAATAATTTCATATGGGCCGTGTTGCCTGATTACACTTACTATCTTCAAAACAAGCATTAGAAACGCTTTAGTAGGTTTGACAAACGCTTAATTGTTTGGTTGGAATAATTTATCATAGTAATCTGACTATTGGGTATTAATCCCTCATTAAATTGCCTAAATAATATTTTCTGGGATGATCCTGACAAAACACTAATTTAAAACTAATCATTGGACAATATCCTTCAATTGATTTTTGACTATTAATTAATTTTCATTCATCATCAAAAATTAGATTGTGAATAATAATATTTAAAATACATAATCTATAAGTGAGATGAATAATATGGTCAGCTGAAATTCCAACACCTTATAATGAGCAATTAACTTGATTGATGGTCTTCTATCACCAAAGTCAAATCTCGCTTAGTGATCTAAAAATTATATTTTTATGAATAAATTAACTTTTATATTTTTGCTTTTAATACTGCAGATTATATGATAAAGGTGGGAGAAAAGAACAACTAGCATCAGGCTTAAAATGGTGGTATATTTGATAAGATAACAAAACAACCGGTTTTAAGGTTTCACTGTTCCCTCAACTATCAGAGAATTATGAAGTTTAATAAGTTTACATCCAGATGAACCCAACATTGATTACGTAAATAACTCTACTTTATTATCCTATTGTATATCATTTTTAATAACCACAGGATTTCATCATCAAAAGATGTTCCATCAAAGTTTACTTGGAAAACCTATATTTATGTATGTTAATAGTTTTATAAATATATCTCATTAATTGTATTTGTATATTTGGAATGTCATTATGGATATCAGTGGAATAAGTAAATTAGGTTTTCCAATATGTGGCAACATTAATATTTTATACAATCACATATAAAACTGATTAATCTATTTTTTGTTTTTATAAAGTTGTTTCTGGGTGAATAAATAAATAATATGTACTCTAAATCTAAAATCACTACTGAATTTTATATTATTGAGTCTACCTGGAAAAATCATGTGACACAACTTTATGCATCTTCTACATCTAGAAAATCAGATGCCATATTAAAATCTGTCCCCACAAGTCTCTACCAGAACTCATCAAGCTGTCAGGAAGTACAGGACCAATTGAGTTTCTAAAACCACCCAGTTCTCATTCTTTTTTTAAATCATATGGACCTTCTAGGAAAGGGGTCCTGCAGGACCCTCTAGAGCCCCTGGGCCCTAATAGACCTTTTTAGGACTCAATGGTTATTAGAACAATTGGACCCTCAGACCTCCTGGACTTTAAAACATTATAGGACCAACTGGCTTTGAAGGGCCTTTGTTCTTCCTGGTTCTACTGGACCCTCTAGTTCCAAAAATAGAAGAGACCTATTAAAAATGGCAAATCACTTTCCAAGGGCTTTTAAATCAGTTTAACCCAAAGCAAAGAATTGGTTTTATGAAGTAGAGTTGATTTCAATAAAAATTAACTTTAACTAGATTTTTCTCTTTAATCTTGGGTGGAGAGCTTAATATATAAAACAATTACACAATATACTACTTTTCATTTTGGTTAAATGGTATATTAGTAAAAAACTGTTAAAAAATTAAAATACTGGAGATTAACAATCTTTTATAGAGAAGAGCTAGGTAAGTATCAAACTAAATCAAATTTAAAAATGGCTAGTATTCAAAAAGGTAAAATCACTGTAATATAAGATCAATATTTAAATTTTTTTGTGAATTAAACCACAAGTACATTTAATAATAATTCTCAACCTTAATAAAAGCTCCTAGAGAAAGTAATAATATGCAAGAATAAAGTTTACCAGAGATTTAAAAGTTGTAGGTGATTACAGTAAAGAACTTTTCTTTCTCATTGCAAACACTTTTGCAACCTATTCAATTCAAGACTAAATCTAGTTTGATAATCTCACAGAGGAGATTAGTCTGCGCCCATGTCAGGAAGCAGTTGGGCAAGCAAGGTAAGAGGAGCAGGTGGAAGGCCCGCAGCCTCCAACGTTTGAAAACGCCCCAGAGAATCCAGCGGAATAGACAAAAATCTCAAAAAACCGGCGGTCACAATTTCCCCAGAGATACTCATGTGGCAAGCACGATGCAACCAGTACATCAACACGCCACACTCCCAGCCACTTTTGTCAGTGGAATTCGGAGTCTGTGTGTATCTGGACATCCAAAAAATGGCCTTATGGGAAAAATTTTGTGAAGATGTACACAAAATTTTCCTGACCACGGTGTACATTGCACCTCACTCCATGTCACACGGTTGGCTGGACCTAGGTTTCAAAAGCAAAATAGCAGCAGATGAGGCTGCAGCAGTGTGCATAGTGGTCGACCTCCCCAAAGGGCAACGGGTCATCAAAACCAAATGCACCAGATGGACAAAATCAAACCAAATTTTCCTCACGTTTGACTTTTTGCCTACTATGGTAAAACGTGACATTTTGGAGCAACACCTGAAAGATGGTCTCGCCATATATGGTGAAATACAATCTTTCAAAATGCAACGCTTCACGCTGATGCCACACCTGTGCACCGGCAAAGCCATCACAGTTCTGACCCCAACTGAGGAGATCGCGTAGGACCTAACCCAGATCCCGCACTCCACTTTTATTGATATTGCAGGGCATACCACCCACCCATTCTGGGTAACCGTGGACAGCGCGCCCCCCATTTGCACCCACTGTGATGTGTTTGGTCATAAGGCGCACGCATGCCCCATCAAGGAGGGCGTCACATTCCAAGAGCACCCCTTGGCGGCCATGTTCAGCGGAGAGGCACACTATGAACCAACTGCAAGCACCAAGGAGGCTTTCCTGTGGGGAGCACAAGGCTGCTACCTATTGGTAAAGCCCATCTTCCCACAGGAGCAGAAGAAGGCCAAGCAAGCCCGTAGGGCCACGGCCAAGGAAGCGGCAAAGGCCACCACCATCATCCCACACTCACAACACCAGGAGGACATGGAGACCTTCGTGGCGGAATGACTTGGGAATCCATCACCCAATCATATTGGGAGGCCCATACCGAGCGGGCCACTCAATCTGAGGATCTGATGGGAGATTCAATCTCACCCAATTGCTGCACCCAAGCTCCAGTTGAAACTGACTTGGGACCTATCCCAACTGAAAATTTTTTTTGACCCACTCGATGGTGCACTGAACTCATCCACACCGCAAAAAATTCGTCTGACATTGGGAAAACAAAAGCGAAGGCCAAAGCCAGCGTGACTCTTTCCACAAAAATTAACAAAAACCCCTATAGTGTTGCTGCTAACACCCACACTGCTGTGAAAGCCCGTAGGGACCTTGAAGAGGCTGGTGGGCCCGGGGGCCCACCCCTTACACCTAAGGTGCAATGGGGGAAACCTTCACTCTAGGGATGCTGAATGTCGCCGGAGACAAAGCCTCCCCATCCCAGGCTAGGAGACTGAGTTTTTTACAACACAATTTACCCGCGGATATCCTGGCCATCCAGGAGTCCCACTGTCCACAAGGTTCTGTGGAAGTTTGGAAAACAATGCTCCTCCCATCCCTATCCTTTTGGTCAAAGCACTGTGGGGGTGCTAATTCAGAAAAATAATTTTTTCAAATTCACATCCTCAGAAAAATTCCTAAATGGCCAAGTGCTCGTTGTCACCTTCTCATGGGCTGATGTAACACACGCAATCATCAACATCTATGCCCCAAATGGTGCACATGAGCATTGGGAATTTTTCTCATCAGTCAAATCCCTCCCACTACCCCCTGATTCTTTCCTAGTTGGCGACATGAACTGTTGGCTGACCTCACCAACGGACCGGTGGCCTCCCTCACCCCACGCCCCACAGGGACACGTAAACTACGCGTTCTAAAAGCCACCCTTGGGTTAATGGATGCGCTGCCATGACATGCCCCACTGCTCGAGAACATGACGCGTCCCCACATCCACAACAGCCAACTAAGGTCTATGACCTGCATCGACCTTATCCTAACACTAGCGAAATTCCAACCCCACATCTCCCACTTCAAAACAATAAAAATGGAATTCTTTGACCACCAACTGGTCTCAATAACATACCACTTACCCATCACAGTTGCAAAGGCCCCACATTGGTGCAAAATCCGCCCCCTGAGCTCGTGTCACCAGGATTTTCCACGTGGGTGGAAGAGGCAACTTTGGCAAAATTGTTTGTTGCACCGTTTTGTGTGGACCCCATTTCCACATGGGCAACTTTCAAAGAGGACACCATCCGCCACTATCGCCATCTCTCCTCCAGACGCTCATGAGCAACATCAGCGGTTATCTCGCATGCTCTGGTGGAATTGGCCCACTTGGAGTCCAACATTCCAGCCACAGGATAAAGCCCAGCATGGGGCTGGAAGTGGGCGGAGGCAGCCGCCCACCTCAACGCACTCGAAAGGCAACACAAACATCAGGTTTGTGTCCAATACAGGGCCACACGCATCACTAAAGGCGACAAGTGCACCGCATACTTCTTTAAAAAAATTTTGCACCATGCCAGAGTGTGGCCTGCATGCAGGTGCAAAGATTGGATAATTCCATTGTGGACACACCAGCTGAAGTGGCAATCGAATTGCAAAAATATTACTCCCAGTTATACCAAGCCAAACCAATTCAGCCAGCCAAAATGGCGGAATTTCTCAACTGAGCTCATATCCGCACCATTTTCTGATACCCACAAATAATGAATTTAATTACTCTGAACGAATAATGGACAGCCATTTGCGGTGCGCCAAACCAAAAATGCCCAGGCCCAGATGGCATTCCATATTAGTTCTACACAAATTATTTTAAATATATATCCTTATTGCTGCTAGCCTTACTTAGCCAAAGCCTGTTGGAAACGCGCCTCCTAACAGGAGGACATGAGGCCTTTACTGTAAACACTCTTTAAGAAAGGGGATAAGCTTGACTTAGCAAACTGGCGCCCCATTTCTCTAACAAACACAGACACCAAAATTTTAACAAAAATCATGGCTAACCGTTTAGGGACTGTAGCATCTGCCACCACCTCCCCAGAACAAATTGGTTTCATACCTAGAAGGTCGATTTGGGACAAAATGCACACTATGGCTAACGCCTGTCAGTCCACAGCCTCTGGGGCACTTGTATTCTTGGACCAACAAAAGGCTTATGATAAAGTAAACCGGGAATACCTTAGGGCATGCCTCCATCAATTCCGCCTACCCCCCCCGCTTCATAGACTGGGTAATGCTGCTCACAGAAATCTGACAATGGCAGTGCATGGCCCAGGCTTCCTAACGGAAGTAGTCCGCCCTCAAAGGGGCTTGCGACAAGGGGACCCCCTCAGCCCACTCTTATACAACTTCAGCCTTGACCCACTATTGCGAAATGTGAATGCCCAACTCACTGGGGTCCATGTGCCAGGCCAAACCCCAGTCAAGATGATAACATTTGCAGATGATTGCGTGGTGGGGGTGTCTAATAACAAAGATGCACGCACGCTTAAAGCCCTCATCCAGTAATATTCCAGGGTAAGCAACGTGGCACTGAACGCCTCCAAAACTGAAATCATCCTCCTTGGTCAGTTTCAGAACTGCTGGGCCCCAGCAATTAGTTCCCAACCCGGCCCATCTGCTCGCCCACGTCCACGCCTTACTAACTCAACACACACCGCTCCACTGGTGCTCCCCTTTGTGCCACGTCCTACCATATGACTGATGCGCCATCTGGGCGTGTGGATGGAGGCAGGCGGATATGTGTCAGCAGTAATGGAGTGCCATATACTGGACAACGTGACGAAGCGAATCTCCTCTCTCAGAGCCCACCCTACTACCCTCACTGGCAGGGCTGTTCTTGCCAACTCTATGCTCCTATCCAAAGTCTGGTTCGGAGCCCACGCCATCCCCTTCTCCCCAAGCTTCTTCAAATCCCTGTATGCTTTGCTGCAAGGATGGCTTTGGTCAGGCCGCCCTCCACCAGTACGGCTAGAGGTCATGTTTGGCCCTCATCATCAAGGTGGCATGGGCCTGCTTGACTTCAAAGCCCATGCTGCCAAGATCCTGGGCACCTGGATCGCGGCCATCACCGCTCCTACACTCCCATCCCAACACTGGTCCCGCGCGGCCTGCTCCAACTTCTCCCAAGCCTTGGGCCTCAACAATCCATCAAACCCCCACTCCCTGATGAAATACCTCGCATCACACACATCGGCCACAGGTCCTCACGGGACTAAAACCCACTACAAACGAATCCTACTCTCCATGCGAAGCGCAGAGTGGAGAATTCGTATTAGTGGACATACAACCCACAGAGGCCGCCCCTCTCCTCAGTTCACACAAGAGGTACAGGGGCTACCCATCCATGATGGCGTGAACCCCATTCGACCCCAAGTCCTATCCAGGGTGGACTACCTGGACATGATGGACATCCCTTATTCCACTGAGACCCAAAAGACTATCTGGAAATACGTACACCATTCTCTGTTGTAGCCTCAAGTCCGCTCCCATGTGTGGCGCTGCCTGAGGCGGGTGTATCATACAGATGAGCGCTCTAACGCTTTACACTCATCCTGTGTCATGTGTGGCCAGTATGGAACGATGTTCCACCGCCTGGAGAAGTGCCCCACCTCTAAAGTGATATGGCGCGAAGTCCAACGTCTGCTGGGCCAGGATCAAACACATCCCTTCAGTCTGTCAAGAGATATGTTTGCTTCATCAATGGCCTCCCCCTTCCACCCTCCCTCCATGCTCTGGTGGTTGCAATCGCCATGTGGACTATCCACACGATTGTCTTGGATGCCATCGCTGGCTCCATCCCCACCCTCCCAGAAGCTGTCCACAGAATCCGGTCTTATTTTGGTGGACCACTTTCAAGCGTGAATGTTTGGATATCTCCCACCGCGTCGCTGACAGCTGGTCTCCTCCTGGTTCCCAGTCTGGTTCATCAAATCAGACCCCTTCCTCCACACGTGCTCAATAGTGGCTACGGCCCCTTCACACGTTCCCTCCCCCTCCCCCATAAGTGGCGTTTCCGCTGGCAATAAGAGATAGCATCGCTTCTCTGGGGTGCCTCCCCTGGTACTAAGTTTGTTTTTCCTGAGACATATTTGGAAGTGTCCATCCCATGGTCGGCCTTCCCCACAATAAATTTAAATAGGTGATTACAGTAAAGACCCATTTATGCCTAATCTAGCCAAGAAATTTATTGATTCCAAGGTCCTTTTGTACCCCTCAACTGCATTGAATTAGACAGTCAGTGACGGCAAACATCAAGCCCTGAATACCCTGTGGCGAATAAAAGAAATTGATACTCACTAATTTTGGATGAACTCAGACTAATGTCACCAATGACAATAGTTGACCAATACTCACATGATATGAGTTTACTCATTCTAACACTATACCCAAATTATATATTATTATATTAGGTGATCAAAAAATTAAGATAATGAATGGACCTCATAGTCTAGACGCTTTGAGATTGCTCTACCAACTGAACCATGACATTAATTATAAAAAATGTAAAAAACAATCAACAAACAAAAAAGTCTCCACACCTACCCCATGAAGCTGGGCCTTTGTAAAGAGAACATAAAAAGCTTGGTCTGAAAACATAACTTTGAAAAAGAGTTACAAAATCATGATGCTTAAAAATGGACTCTGCAAAGATAGCAGAAATGTGAATAAGTTGACGCGGATTTTCTGATGGGCACCTATATTGAAAATACCCAATTTCTTCCTGTTTAATCACCTTTCTTTAATATTACTAAAATTAGAAATATAATTCAATTTAAATTTGATTTACATTATGCCAACCAGGGGATGGACAGTACTGAAACTAAATAAACAAAAATTAAATAAATCAATTGAAAGAACGACTGGGAAGACAAACAAAACAACAAACCAGGTGGGAAGCGGAAACTGCTAGCCCACCATGGCTGAGGGTGAGGGGGGTCAGGTGGTTTGTCTGCAGATGAGTTCGCCACAACTATGTCATTTTGGTTAAAGACGGACTAATATGGAGAGACATGGGCGTCAGGGCATCAGCGTAGTGTTGGTGGATGGCAGTTCAGTATGAGTTCTCCACCTCCTTATAAAGATTAGCACATTAGACAGCTTCATCAAATTACGCTAAGTGAAGTTCAGCTTATATGCAGGATTTGGGGAGTTGGGAAAAATCTGAGATACTCTGGTAGGTGATTTTGCAGATGATTAAAATCTGCTAGTTTGGCGACATGTATGACAGTGGCTTTAGCACCATCAAAATAATTTTGAGATATTGCTGCAGGGAGATTTGGGGAAACTGGGGGGAATTAGAGTGTGGACAGCCCTAGTTGGTATTGAGCCACTGATTTGGCCACTGCTTTACGTAAGTTTTGGCACTGGGGAGAGGCCACCGCATTTAAGGCAAGCTGGTGGTCACTTTGGTAGGGGACGGCATTGGGTTTAGGAGTAAAACGTTTGGTGGGTGGGGTATCATCAAAATCAGAAAGGAAAAATTCAGCCTGACTATAATTGAATTGGCCAAGAGGTTGACCAGTTTGCTCACTCATAATAGATTACCTGATTCGTCAATCTTGGCCAATAGGTCCCATGGATTCTGGTACATGAGAATAGTGGCATTGGAAGTTAGGTGGATGGTAGTGGGTGAATGGGTTGCTTAGGAGCAAATAGTGGTCTAAGTCAGACTATGATTGGTGGGAGTAGAACTGGGTGGGTTAATGTGGGTGGTTGATTTGGTGGGGGCCAATTTCCCACTCTGTCTCATCAAATGAGAATGTTGGGTGGGGGAGGGGCAGCAAAATGCCCCATTTAGAACCCGCTGAATGTGGCTCTGAAGCTGCATCATAGGAATTGGCTCAGTGCAGGACTTTTTGGAGTGGTTGAGTTTAAAACAGAGGGGACGAATTTAGCGGCCATTATCCACCTGAGCCCAAAAAAGTGCCCAGGCGCAACTGCGATATGAGCATGGGGGGATTTGGTGGGCTATGGCAGGGTGGTGTGGGATAATGGTGGCAGTTGCACAAGGGGCATTAAGGCGCTCCTCACCGGAGGAACAGAAAAGATGAGTTTGGGCTGAGAGTTATACGCCAGAAGCCCTGACATCAGCTGATTGTACAAAACTTGGGGTGGGAGGTGGGAAGGGAGGGATTCAAAGAACCCACTATTGTGGTATCTGTAGGCAGGCGAGTTTGGTTAGTAGGGATGTGAGTATTAATAAAAATAAGGGGAGTAAAAGCGCTGCTGCAGCGGCCTCCTCCATCTGGAATCCAATATTGAAATAGTCCTTAAAAAGCGGAAATTGATACAGCCAGCTGGCACAAATGAAAAGGTGACCAATTCTTTAATTACCTTTTCAGCATATGAGATTAATGCCCATATTCAACTCAGAGGCAAAATTAGTTTATGGAGTGAGGGAGGGCGAGAGGATGGGGGTGAGAAGGGTGGATACATGCCAGGTGGAGCGCTAAATCCTGTGGGGGGACAAAACAGCCAGATGAAGATGGCAGGCTATTTGACCCCATGTTAATGCATTTGCACGAAGGGTGGAAAACGCTAGGTGGTGGAGCACCACTACACCATATTGGAGCAGCAGGCGGCTGATCTGCAGACATATTGTAAAATAGTGTGGCCAGGTGGCAGTGGTGAATTAAACTTATTACCTAATTTAATCGCTCAAAAGTGAACTCAAGTGGAAAAAAAGTTTTTTTAGAAATATAATTCAATTTTATTACATTTTTATACCCTTCATCACATAATTTATAGTTTGTCATTAGTATTCACCTTAATTTGGTTCAAGTAAAAGAATTTTTAGTAGCCAGTCTTAAAAAGTTAGAGCAGTATCTCCAGTAACCAAGAACAGGATCTGAGTGGTAGATGCTTTTGTGAAGAAAACATCTAGCAGAGATTAACTTCACAAGGTAGAGGTTGATCTAGACTCCATTGTGCCTTGTCTAGGATGCCAATGTACAAATTTAACACTTTAAGTAGAGGATGAGTGCTTAGAAGAAATTGCCAGTAGAACAAGAGCTATTTTTATTTAGAATGATCACTAAAACGCCATGCAAGCAAATGGTCACTCATTGTTGAATGTCTTGACATCATTTAAACTTTAAACCCAATTTTAATGATAAGTAAGTGCCATAAACAGCCTAAATTTGCAATTTGACAACAAATCTACTTAAAGTTAAGTGAGTAAAGACTGAGAAGAATCTCTACTACTTAACTCGTGGGTGCCATCATCAGATACAATGGTTGAAGAGAGTGCATATCATAATAAAATGAGTGATGTTGAGAATATGGATATTTACCATGGTATAAAATCCCCTGAAATATTGGTGATGAAAGATTATGTCATCAAGGCAAGACTAAAACTCTAGAAGTATAAACAATGGAGTTGCAAACAAAGCCTAACGTTTATAGGGTGGTTCCATAAGGGGTTGCATCAAACCTACTCCTATAGTTGAAGGTATCATAACTTTTAAAAATAAAAATATCTTGCAGGAACTTGAAAATCAAACTTTGACTTTCATTATGTAGAAATTGATTGATTATATGTACCCTAAACATTCATGGAGAACTTTTGGATCAACTTGAATCTATTATGTACAAACTAAACAAGAGTTTAGAATTCTGAAGTCTCAACTGGAAATTTGGTCAAGCCTGGAATTGAGTATATAAAGAGAAGGAACCTGCCTAGAGAACCTCTTTAGCTACTCAAATTATGATAGCTCCTTCACGCTTTGTGTGCTTTACCCAGTTGAGCAGGATCTAAATTAAAAGCATTACTTAAAGATGATGCAAGATTCTGGTGAGGGGAAAAATTAAAGGTTTCTTATAGATTTATGATAGCAGTATAGAAGAAACGAAATATTATCATGAAGATCGTCACATCTAAGTTTATATGAGTTGAGAGGCTCAGGAAAATATAAGTACAATTTTATGACTAGTACTAAAGTGAAAAAAGTCAAAGAGATACTATTTGAATTTAGCAACCAAGGTTTCCAGAATATAGAACATAAGTACTTGTTGAAGAAGCTTAGGAAAATAATTAGTCACCAGATAGTGGCACCACTATCTCAAAATGCAACTGTTGTGAACAACTGGAGCTATGTATCTCCCTACAGTGAAGAAAGTTTAATAAGTTTAATGATATGCTTTTAGCCCTAAAATGTACATGACCCTAGCACTTATGACTAGAATGTCATTTAAGGTGATCAATGCACTACACGATGTTCAAGTAATATATAAGACGAGATCAAAGGCTTCCAATCACCCACCTAAAAGGCTAAGAAAAGCTGTTTATGCCAATTATGACTATATTGAGAAGACAAGAGATAAGAATCCAAGCCAGTGCAACATTGAGTGAACTTATGTTAACAAAGTGCCATAAACCAACACATTTAGCTTTTATCCACTCATTGATACTAGAAAAAGATTACCTTAGATAAAGAAGAGTTTAAAACACAGTAAACCGATTGAATTTAAATTAAGTTTTATTATTTGTCATGATGATAAGGATATAACTAGTTCAGGATACAACGTGCTAGGGTAACCTAGCACCATGGATGTACCTGTAAGGTTACAAGTACATGAAGATTATATAAATGATACAATACTACCTACTTTTCGTAGACCATCAATATATGAGAACTACTGAAAAGATTGATTAAGAATAACAGCTTGCCTTAAACAACTTCAATAAAATTGATATATCAAAATATAAAATACTGCTAACTCAGCAATAAAGATTTCATAAGCGCTAAATGAGTTTGAAATTAATCCACCAATGTTCTGAAAACTGGAAAACCGTTTGAAAAGAGCTTAACAAAATCTGATGTTGTGATCAATAAACTTAGTATTGACCGTCCTTAATACTGGCGCACCTATCAACATCATGTCCATAAATTCATGAAGAAGATGAAGTTATGGTGGAATATAATCACAATGATAAGTACAGGACATTGTACCAAATACTACACGCGCTTTAAGACTTAATCCGCTTTACCTTTACGTTTAGACGAAAGTTCTACCAGCTCCAGCAATGGTTCTTAATAATGTTTACTATGACTTCCTTATTGGAATGCAGTCTCTTAAAGGTTAGTTAAAATTCAATCTTAGTAATAGTACAGTCAACATACTCAAATATCAATTGTCCCACTATGTTATAAATGATAAGCTGTGCAAACAGTGAGGATGTTTGGTAAAAAGGATCAATCCATCTCTTCAATACATTACACTTCCAAGGAGAAAAATGTGAGAAATAACCAGCCATAGTCAGAGAAGAAAAAATTTACCATTGAGTGTGAGTGAGACAAAGAAATTTGGCCTGTAAAACACCAAGTTACTATAATTTTAAAAAGCGTGTAGATACCTTTGAATAATATACCTGAAGTCTTCATCCATGATAGAATCAGAGAGCAGGATTCACAAGCATTACCTGAATTCTTTAATTAAAGCTTCATTAATGAGTTAGCCATCATTTGAGGAACATCATAAAGAAGACAATTAAAGTATAAAAGGTAAAAAATCATCTCTTAAGTAAGACTATTGAGTTGTGACACTATAGAATCAGTACATATCATAAGAGGCTTAAATGAACTAAAATTTGGCAATGTAACGGGCATGGAGAAGAATCATTTGAATAAGATCCTGGATGAGTTTGAAGACATAATCAGTATAAGGCCATACGCTTACAGTTTATGCAAAAGAGAAGTACATTGTATAGACAATGGAATAGCTGTGTATAATGTCCAAACCATACCACCAATTCAGAGCAAAGAAGCTATTATTTGATAGATAGCGCAGTCAGCTTACTAAGCCAGCTACAGAGACTATTCAAGAGCCCATGGGATTTGCCGCTGTTTCTAGTAAAAAATAAAGAATGCAGCATATTGAGCGATTATCTAAAACCACTGGTTGAGTGAGTTCACCAAGAAGGGCTCATATCCGCTCCCCAGAAAAGATGACATCCTGAAACACTTGAAATTCTTTAAGTTTTTTTTGGAGATGGGCCTGGTCGGTGGCTACTAGCAAATGTAATTGTCTCCAGAGGGTCATTAAATTTGCTCCCAGATAAATAGTCATGGTTTGTATGAGTTTTTGAGTTTTTTAAAAGGGCTTTGCAATAATCCTGAGAGATTTTAACGAGAAGAAGACCAAATATTGGGTGATCTAAATTACTGTGTGTTCATATATATTTGTACATCACTATGCTTAGTTGCACCTTTCAGTACCACCTCAAACACATACTAAAATTGTTTAAAAGATTACAAGCATCATTTATGAAGTTGAAATAAGTCAAGTGTTTTTTTATAAAAATTAGAGTTAGTGAAAATGGGATTAACCCACAAGGAATCAAAATACAAGAAGGCAAAATCAAAGCAATAATAGTCTAGGAAGAGCTAATAAGCACAAGCGATGTCCAAGTATCCTTAGGGATTGTGAGCTATATGGAAATATAGCCTCCTTTTTAAGACTTATATGCACCTTTGATCCATCTCCTGATGAAGGATTACTATTTTACTTGAAGTCTAGAGAAATATCAAGCCTTTAATCAGTATAATGCAAGAAAGGTAATGTCACAGAATTTGAAATATCCAGGATTTAAATTTTATAGTTTATTGCGGGGAAGGCTGACCATGGGACGGAGAATTCCAAAGATGTCTCAGGAAAAACAAACTTAGTACCAGGGGAGGCACCCCAGAGAAGCGATGCTATCTCTTGTTGCCAGCGGGAATGCCACTTATGGGGAGGGGGAGGGAACGTGTCAAGGGGCCGTAGCCACTATTGAGCACGTGTGGAGGAAGGGGTCTGATTTGATGAACCAGACTGGGAACCAGGAGGAGACCAGCTGTCAGCGACGCGGTGGGAGATATCCAAACATCCACGCTTGAAAGTGGTCCACCAAATGAGACCGGAATCTGTGGACAGCTTCTGGGAGGGTGGGGATGGAGCCAGAGATGGCATCCAAGACAATCGTGTGGATATTCCACATGGCGATTGCAACCACCAGAGCATGGAGGGAGGGTGGAAGGGGGAGGCCATTGATGAAGCAAACATATCTCTTGACAGGCTGAAGGGATGCGTTTGATCCTGGCCCAGCAGACGTTGGACTTCGCGCCATATCACTTTAGGGGTGGGGCACTTCTCCAGGCGGTGAAACAGCGTTCCATACTGGCCACACATGACACATGATGAATGTAAAGCGTTAGAGCGCTCAGCTGTATGATACACCCGCCTCAGGCAGCGCCACACATGAGAGCGGACTTGAGGCTACAACAGAGGATGGTGTGCGTATTTCCAGATAGTCTTTTGGGTCTCAGTGGAATAAGGGATGTCCATCATGTCCAGGTAGTCCACCCTGGATAGGACTTGGGGTCGAATGGGGATCACGCCATCATGGATGGGTAGCCCCTGTACCTCTTTTGTGAACTGAGGAGAGGTGCGGCCTCTTTGGGTTGTATGTCCACTAATATGAATTCTCCACTCTGCGCTTCGCATGGAGAGTAGGATTCATTTGTAGTGGGTTTTAGTCCCGTGAGGACCTGTGGCCGATGTGTGTGATGCGAGGTATTTCATCAGGGAGTGGGGGTTTGATGGATTGTTGAGGCCCAAGGCTCAGGAGAAGTTGGAGCAGGCCACGCGGGACCAGTGTTGGGATGGGAGTGTAGGAGCAGTGATGGCCGCGATCCAGGTGCCCAGGATCTTGGCAGCATGGGCTTTGAAGTCAAGCAGGCCCATGCCACCTTGATGATGAGGGCCAAACATGACCTCTAGCCGTACTGGTGGAGGGCGGCCTGACCAAAGCCATCCTTGCAGCAAAGCATACAGGGATTTGAAGAAGCTTGGGGAGAAGGGGATGGCGTGGGCTCCGAACCAGACTTTGGATAGGAGCATAGAGTTGGTAAGAACAGCCCTGCCAGTGAGGGTAGTAGGGTGGGCTCTGAGAGAGGCGATTCGCTTCGTCACGTTGTCCAGTATATGTCACTCCATTACTGCTGACGCATATCCGCCTGCCTCCATCCAAAAGCCCAGATGACGCACCAGTCCTATGGTAGGACGTGGCACAAAGGGGAGCACCAGTGGAGCGGTGTGTGTTGAGTTAGTAAGGCGTGGACGTGGGCGAGCAGATGGGCCGGGTTGGGAACTAATTGCTGGGGCCCAGCAGTTCTGAAACTGACCAAGGAGGATAATTTTAGTTTTGGAGGCGTTCAGTGCCACGTTGTTTACCCGGAATATTACTGGATGAGGGCTTCAAGCGTGCGTGCATCTTTGTTATCAGACACCCCCACCACGCAATCATCTGCAAATGCCATCATCTTGACTGGGGTTTGGTCTGGCACATGGACCCCAGTGAGTTGGGCATTCACATTTTGCAGTTGTGAGTCAAGGCTGAAGTTGTATAAGAGTGGGCTGAGGGGATCCCCTTGTCGCAGGCCCCTTTGAGGGCGGACTACTTCCATTAGAAAGCCTGGGCCACGCACTGCCATTGTTGCAGATTCCATGAGCAGCATTACCCAGTTTATGAAGTGGGGGGTAGGCGGAATTGATGGAGGCAGGCCCTAAGTTATTCCCAGTTTACTCTATCATAGGCCTTTTGTTGGTCCAAGAATACAAGTGCCCCAGAGGCTGTGGACTGACATACATTATCCACTGAGTGCACATTATCCCAAATCGACCTTCTAGGGATGAAACCGAATTGTTCTGAGGAGATGGTGGCAGATGCTACAGTCCCTAAACGGTTAGCCATGATTTTTGTTAAAGTTTTGGTGTCTGTGTTTGTTAGAGAAATGGGGCGCCAGTTGGCTAAGTCAAGCTTATCCCCTTTCTTGAAGAGTGTGACAGTAAAGGCCTCATGTCCTCCTGGTAGGAGGCGCGTTTCCAACAGGCTTTGGTTGAGTGAGGCTAGCAGCAATGAGGATATATATTTAAAATAATTTTTGTAGAACTCATATGGAATGCCATCTGGGCCTGGGCATTTTTGGTTTGGTGCACCGCAAATGGCTGTCCATTATTCGTTCAGAGTAATTAAATTCATTATTTCTGGGTATCGGAAAATGGTGCAGATATGAGCTCAGTTAAGAAATTCCGCCATTTTGGCCGGCTGAATTGGTTCAGCTCAGTATAACTAGGAGTAATATTTTTGCATTTTGATTGCCACTTCAGCTGGTGTGTCCAGAATGGAATTATCCAATCTTCACACCTGTGTGCAGGCCACACTCTGGCATGGTGCAAAATTTTTTTTAAAGAAGTATGCGGTGCACTTGTTGCCTTTAGTGATGCGTGTGGCCCTGTATTGGACACAAACCTGATGTTTGTGTTGCCTTTCGAGTACGTTGAGGTGGGTGGCTGCCTCTGCCCACTTCCGGCCCCATGCAGGGCTGTATCCTGTGGCTGGAATGTTGGACTCCAAGTGGGCCAATTCCGCCAGAGTGCGCGAGATGACCGCCAATGTGGCTCGTGAGCGTCTGGAGGAGAGATGGCGATAGTGGTGTATGGTGTCCTCTTTGAAAGTTGCCCATGTGGAAATGGGGTCTGCACAAAACGGTGCAACAAACAATTTCGCCAAAGTTGCCTCTTCCACCTACATGGAAAATCCTGGCGACGTGAGCTCAGGGGGGCAGATTTTGCACCAATGTGGGGCCTTTGCAACTGTGACGGGTAAGTGGTATATTATGAAGACCAGTCAAAGGTCAGAGAATTCCAATTTTGTTATTTTGAAGTGGGAGATGTGGGGTTGGAATTTCGCCGGCGTTAGAATAAGGTTGATGCGGGTCATGGACCTTAGTTGGCTGTTGTGGATGTGGGGACGCGTCATGTTCTCGAGCAGTGGGGCATGTCATGGCAGTGCATCCATTAACCCAAGGGTGGCTTTTAGAACATGTAGTTCTACATGACCCTGTGGGGCGTGGGGTGAGGGCGGCCACTGGTCTGTTGGTGAGGTTAGCCAACAGTTCATGTCGCCAACTAGGAAAGAATCAGGGGGTACTGGGAGGGATTTGACCAATGAGAAAAATGCCTGACGCTCGTGTGCACCATTTAGG
This sequence comes from Massospora cicadina, assembly GCA_022478985.1. Classification (NCBI taxonomy): domain Eukaryota; kingdom Fungi; phylum Entomophthoromycota; class Entomophthoromycetes; order Entomophthorales; family Entomophthoraceae; genus Massospora; species Massospora cicadina. The sequence continues at coordinate 207,022 of JAKSZP010006634.1, read as the reverse complement.
GCATAGATGTTGACGATTGCGTGCACAATGTTGGCCCACGAGAAGGTGACGATGAGCACTCAGCCATTTAGGAATGTTTCTGAGGATGTGAATTTGAAAAAATTATTTTTCTGAATTAGCACCCCACAGTGCTTTGACCAAAAGGATACGGATGGGAGAAGCATTGTTTTCCAAGCTATTTTGGAACCTCATGGACCGTGGGACTCCTGGATGGCCAGGATATCCGCGGGTAAATTATGTTGTAAAAAACTCAGTTTCCAAGCCCAGGATGGGGAGGCCTTGAGTCCGGCGACATTCAGCGTCCCTAGAGTGAAGGTTTCCCCCATCGCACCTTAGGTGCGAGGGGGTGGGCCCCCAGGCCCACCAGCCTCTTCAAGGTCCCCACAGGCTTTCACAGCAGCGTTGGTGTTAGCAGCAACGCTATTGGGATTTTTGTTAATTTTTGTGGAAAGAGTTGCATTGGCTTTTGCCTTCACTTTTTGTTTTCCCGACGTCAGATGATATTTTTACAGTGCGGATAAGTTTGGTGCACCATCAAGCGGGGCAAAAAATTTTTTTTCAGTTGGGATAGGTCCTAAGTCAGTTTCAACCGGAGCTTGGGTGCAGCGATTTAATGAGATTGAATCTCCCATCAGATCCTTGGATTGAGTGGCCCGCTCAGCATGGGCCTCCCAATCTGATTGAGTGATGGATTCCCAAGTCGCTTCTGCCCTGAAGGTCTCCATGTCCTCCTGGTGTTGTGAGTGTGGGATGGTGGTGGTGGCCTTGGCCGCTTCCTTGGCCGCGGCCCTATGGGCCTGCTTGGCCTTCTTCTGCTCCTGCGGGGAGATGGGCTTTACCAATAGGTAGCAGCCTTGTGCTCCCCACGGGAAAGCCTCCTTGGTGCTTGCAGTTGGTTCATAGTATGCCTCTCCGCTGGCCATGGCTGCCGAGAGGTGCTCTTGGAATGTGACGCCCTCCTTGATGGGGCATGCATGCGCCTTATGGCTGAACACTTCACAGTGGGTGCAAATGGGGGGCGCGCTGTCCACGGTTACCCAGAATGGGTGGGTGGTATGCCCTGCGATGTCAATAAAGGTGGAGTGCGGGATCTGGGTTAGGACCTACACGATCTCCTCAGTTGGGGTCAGAACTGCGATGGCTTTGCCAGTGCACAGGTGTGGCATCAGCGTGAAACGTTGCAATTCAAAAGATTGTATTTCGCCATATACGGTGAGACCATCTTTCAGGTGTTGCTCTAAAATGTTACATTTTACCATAGTAGGCAAAAAGTCAAACGTGAGGAAAATTTGATTTGATTTTGTCCATCTGGTGCATTTGGTTTTGATGACCCATTGCCCTTCGGGGAGGTCAACCACTATGCACACCGCTGCAGCCTCGTCTGCTGCTATTTTGCTTTTGAAACCTAGGTCCAGCAACCGTGCGACATGGAGTGAGGTGCAACGTACACCGCTGTCAGGAAAATTTTGTGTACATCTTCACAAAATTTTTCCCATAAGGCCGTTTTTGGGATGTCCAGATACACACGGACTCCAAATTCCACCGGCAAAAGTGGCTGGGAGTGTGGCATGTTGATGTAGTGGTTGCATCATGCTTGCCACATGAGTATCTCCGGGGAAATTGTGACCGCCAGTTTTTTGAGATTTTTGTCTATTCCGTCAGATTCTCTGGGGCATTTTCAAATGTTGGAGGCTGCGGGCCTTCCGCCTGCTCCTCTTGCCTTGCTTGCCCAACTGCTCCCAGACATGGGCGCAGACTAATCTCCTCTGTGAGATTATCAAACTAGATTTAGTCTTGAATTGAATAGGTTGCAAAAGTGTTTGCAACGAGAAAGAAAAGTGCCCATATCCAGGATTTAAAAAAAGACGTTTTATCTGAATACAGATGCTAGTAATTTTGGGCTCAGATAATATTGGTCATATGGATTAAGACAGTATTAAACATCCCATTGAATATTAAATTAAAGTATTATACAAATAGAGAAGAAGTACACAGTTACTGAGAAAGAATGCTTGGAAAAATATGAGAAGTAAACACTTTTGACCCTATCTATACAAAATAAACTTTGAAGTGTAGAAGGATCACGCGTCCATCCACCAGTTCCATAGCATGAAAAATCATAACAAAATAAATGTCAGATGGGCGGTATAACTCAAGGATTTAATTTTGAAATCATATATCAATTAAGAAGCAGACATCTGAACGCGGAAGGGTGTCTAGATTACTTATGAGTTTCATCTTTAAGCACATGAATGTGATCACTTAATTGATCCAATAGGATATCTAAAGAATTGTGGCAAGATGAGACTGAAAAGGTAAAGACTGTCTTGAGAAGATGTTTTGAGAATACCAAGCGTATAGATGGAAGTCATTAGAAGATGGTACAGAAAAAATGCTGCCCTTATATGTGAACTTATGATCACAGGACTTAGTGATGGGGTTGACAAGCATATTAGTCATGGGCGATTCCAGAAAACATAGGCATAACATAAAATGTGCTTCTAAGCGGCTTTATCAGATAAAGTGTATCATGTCATAGAATTCTTTGTTTCATGTGCAAGTTTCAGATCTCTTGAGAAGAGATTCATGTATTAGACAATACAACCTTCATCGCTCTTTCACAATGCGTTAATTGGCATGATAGGACCACTACACAAGGCTTCAAGTTAAAACAAGTTTTTCATTGTAGAACCAGACCATTTTTAACAAAAGAATAAAGGTCGCGGTGGTGAAGACATATACTGCAGTATCAAGTGTGTAATTTAAATTATCTAAGTAATCATTAGGCATCGATGACCTAAAGTTCTGTCTAAAACAATGTCATGAACTTTGTTTCTGGTGTGGTACAAAATAAGCTGGACCTGATAGAGATGCAACAGCAGTTTATTATCCCCTAAACACCTTTATTAAATAGAATTGTAGAACAAATGAATGGAAACTTAGGAGAAATACTTGAGAGAATGGAGTTGAAATAAAAAAATAGGCAGTTGTTAACTTCTGCGTCGCTTGCTTACAGACTTAACTATCACTGAATGAAAGACATGCGTCCATTACAGGTGCTATTCAGATGAGAAGCGCCTTACCTACCTTGCAAGCCCCAGTCATAAACGTGGACTACAAGAACTCAATCACTGGTAACTATCAGAAAAAATTTTCTGTTGAGATATCTAAAATCAAGTTGAAAGCAGCCAATAATATGAATTAACTATTAGTTAGAGCCAAGATGAGAGCCAAAGTGTACTAGACCAAAAACCCTTTAAATATGTGAGAGGGTTTTATATTATGCTAGAAGAAGTCAGACATATTAGTTGCAAGCCATTTGGACTGGACCAGAACTGTCTTGGCCAAGTAAGGAGCTGAGTGATCCATTAAAGTAGATGATACCAGCATTCTGTTAATTAAATGCATGGCAACTTTTTATACTTCCCCAATTCTTATATTGTAAGTGTATTGCCAAGTATGAAGCCACAAGTACATCTGATATCAATATCTTGGCCTTAAGAGGTAACTTATTAAGCAGCCAAAATATGCAAGAGCTTAGCTTAATATAGATTAAAAGTTGAAGTTAAGGACAGTCAAGGTTCTTTATACCCCATATTAATAAAGATAATTTTCATAAAGTCTAAGGTTCTTCTGTACCCCTCAACTGCTATAAAAAATAGTCATTGATGGCAAACATCAAGCTCCTTAATACTCTGAGGTGAATGAACTATTTTTGATACCCACCAATGATGAAGGTACTCAGACAATTGCCGCTAATGACAATAGTATGATCAATGTCCACATAATATGAGTTTGCTTAAAAACAATATCCAAATTTATGGTATATTAGGTGATCAACAATTCATATAACAGATGATACTTATAATCTAGACGTTTTTAGATGGCTTTACTAACTGAACCATGACAACAAGTATAAAAGTAGAAATAAACCACTCAACAAACAAAAAACTCCACTTCTAATCAAGAAACAGAGTTCTTTGAGAGCATAAACATCCTGGTAAGAATACATCAACTGGTAGAAGAAGTTTCAACATCATGGAGCTTACAAATCTGATCTAAAAAATATCAGAAATGAAGAAGCAAGTGACGCAGGATCCTGATAAACATTCACAAGACTGCCAGGATGCGCCCTCTTCTGGAAGAAGCCTCTTACTGGGAGTTTTAATCATTACCACAAATGTTAATTGACGCAAAGTTGTGCTTCATATTGACTTGAGTTGAGATAACTCAATGTATTGGGTTCATCCCCCAATAATTAAAAGTAACTCAAATTTTTTTCTGTTCTATATATGTTGATGATTGATCCCAATAGATATTATGATTTTTACAATTACAGTTGACTTAAACCGAAGGAAATTTAATCCTTTAATTATTAATATTTAACTTATATTTACTATTTGCAATCTAAGCTAAAAGTTTTCACTGAGCTAAGAATCTAATGCTTAGCAACTTCTTATCTATCTTCTACTCATTTACCTTCTACTTATCTATCCTCTTCTATAATACCTTCTGCTTATTCTAAATCCTCTATCAAAACTCACTTTTAGCCTTCAGTAATATAGAGACTTTTGGGCTTTATCCTAATAATTATTATTACTCATATAATCTATCAGTCCTAATGTAGGTTTTTCTGCCCTAAGGGCATACTAACTAATTGTGCGCTTTAGAGCCTGAATCAGCATAGGGCAGTTAGTATTTAATACCCCACGTCCTGACAAAAATGATGCTCCCTACCAGTTGCCTCAAACTCCTCATGTAAACTACAACCCAGGAAGGAGGAGGACGATCATTACCCTGGGCCTCAAACCACATGATGAACTACCTTGGACTTCTGCACCAGCTATCAAGCAGTCAAGTCCAGGATGAAATACCCTGGCCCTTGATAGCTTTCAAGCGCTCAAGACCAGGCTCAACGACCCTAAGCCTCTGCACCAGCTTTCAAGAGGTCAATCACAGGATGAACATAGAAGAATCAGTTGGTTTATTTACCGGCGGATTTAAACCTGTTGGTGCCAGTTAATTGTTTTTAACAGCTAGTCCAACTTATATACAATATCTGAGTATATCAGTTAAGGTTTTCAGATGATATGATTCTGGTTATGCCATTTTGAAAGTTGTACTTCGCTGGTTTAACCTGCTAACTGGGACCTTTTATTAATAACACATCCATATATATTTAATTACTAACTCTAATAGCTAGCTTTAAGTTTCCAGGGCCAAGCATTGATGTTTTTCTGTATACTTTTCAACAGGTAATTAAAGCTGAAAAATCAATACAGTATATATGATATAGTTTGAATAGTGGTCCCCATTCAATTGAATTAGTAAGCATAAGGGTTACTGGTTAATCGTTGCTGAGGATAACAAACAACGCAATGCCAGCAATAAATGCTAATGATTTTAATCAGTCACTGTATTTAATTGCCGCGCTGCATATGTTTCTAACTGGCGATCAACACTGAAGAATACCTCTTATAAGATCTCACAATTTGATCACCGCTTTATAGTTTTGGACTACACTACTCCCACTATGTCCAGTTTATTCTTTGTTTTTGCAAAACTATGAGCGAAAGAATTTTAATTGCTTCTTATTTCTATGCTAAACTATGCTGGAAGATTCAGATGGCGCCAATCTTCCTAATTGGACAAAGATGTCTTGGATCTTTACCCCTAGCTAATGCTTGGAGGTGGTTCTGTAGTGATTCGCCCTCTTCTGGGTGAATCCTCTTACAAGGGGTTTGACTCATTAATATTAATTTTTATTAATGAATGCTGTGTTGTGTTATTCATTTTCTTGAGTTGAGCTAACTCAATGTATTAGGGATCATCACCAATAATACTTAATAGTGATTTATATGAGTTAACTGTTCTAAATTTTTAAAAATTAATCCAAATGGTCATTTTAAAAATTAAAATTGCCAGTGACTTAAGCCAAGGAAAATTTACCCTTTATTATTATTATTATCTAGCCTGTCAGGTAAAACTGTTTCCACCCTATTGCAGATTTTGAGTTTAAAACCTGTGCTGGCTAGAAAAGATTTGCTGTGGTATAAATATCCCAAGGTTGACCCACCTCAAATATTTCATTTTATTATTATCTAATTTTATTAATTATTATTGACAACCTAAGATGACATTTTCATCAAGCTAGGAATCCATCACTTAGCAACTTCTTTATCTACCATCTACTCATTTACCTTCTACTTTTCTACCCTCTGCTTATCTACCTTCCACTTTTCCTGAATCCTCTATCTAAACTCACTTTTAGCATTGAAGTACTATAAACACTTCAAGACTTTATCCTTATAAATATCATTTCTAACATACTTTAGTCCTACTATAGTTTTTCTCCCCTTAGGGCGTATTAACCCACCAGGCGCTTCAGAACCCTGAATCAGCATAGGGCCAGTTAGGATTTGATTCCCTGTGTCCCAACATTGAAAATATCCAAATTCCATATTTCTCATCTCCTCTCTTTATTATCACTAGAATTCTAAATATAATAAAATAATGTATTAATTATTATCTTTAACTATAGATTCATAAGTTTCCTTAGCATTTATCACATTTTTGTTAAAGTGAAAGGATTTTAGTAGCCATTCTGGGATTAGTTAGAGAAGTATCGTCATTAACCAGTATCAGAATATTAATTTTAAATGAACTTGTAGAGAAGACATCTAGCAGAGAGTAAGCTTTATAAAGAAGAGGCTGATTTAGTCACCATTATATCTTGTATAGGATACAATGCACAAAGTTATCATAAAAATGGTACCTGAGTGCCCAGAAGGAATCTCAAGTGGAGCAAAACCTACTTTTATCCAGATATACTTTACCAACGCTAAGAAAGTGAACAGCCACTCATTGAGATTTTTATTTAACCTCACTACAATATTAAACCCATCTTTGGTGTCAAATCTGGTTTACAAAAACTCATAACTTGCAAGCTTGCCCACACCAGACACCCAAGCTAAGCGAGCAAAGGACATGATGCTGACTAGCTTAAGGTGATATTATATTGTTAAGCTAGTTTTGTTGAGCTAGATATCTATTATTCAGTGAAAACGAATGCTCTAAACTATTTTTCTTTCAATCCATGAGCTGATAATAAATTTTTTAAAACCCCAGATACATTTAAACCCCACTTTTTAAAGAAAGTATGTACCAGGAGACGGGACAATAAGTTACTTTATATAATAATGCTACGGTAGAGGCCTCTGGTAGACAAAATGTAAACACCTATTTAACTGTCTTGGAAGTGCTGGTTAGGAGTTAATTGACTCCCATTTGAGGTCTGTGATATTTTGAACAAGTGTTTCGCTCTGATAAAAAAGTATGGAAGTAATCAAATGATATGAAATTGAAAGCAAATATTTTTTAGCTATATATAAAAAATGATATAATTCAATTAGTTTAACAGTAGATTCTTTTATATATACCAAAATTCTACTACTAGTAATAAAATCAATTAGATGATGATACACAAGTATGATCAGATTTATCATCTAGACCAGAACATCAATTACACATGTAAGACTTGGAGAGAATTTTATCAGCGTTATGGATACAAATAAGCTCTATTTACATTTATTCTCTAAAATTTTAAAAATGCTTCTCCTGCTTATCCCTTTTCTGTGAGGCTTTGAGCTCATGTGTTATCATTCAAGGGTGAAAAAAAGAAGATTTATCATGTACTATGGAAAAGGGCGATCCCATATAGCTAAAAATGTCATAAAGGATAGCTAGGGAGGCGGGTTAGGCCAGGCAACACTAATGTTGTGGTTCTTTATGTGGCATGCCTTCTAAGCCTCTACTTCAATAATACTAAAAATCCCATGATAGCATACCTGTCCCTATCTCAGAACAAAAATAGAATTCTCCAGTGTTGAATGATGATGTTACTAGTCAAAGATTTATATACACTTGCTTTGATTAGAAATCAAGTATACTCAGTTAATACCATCATTTATGACTTTATCTCAACAATATGGAGTATTAATAATAAAATAAGTTCCTGTCAAGAGAGTGTCTGTAACTCTCTCGTTCACAACAAGGTGATGTGGGATGCAAACCCACATTGCTAGGGAACTAGCCATGAAGAAAAAGGGTAAGGAGACATTTCAAATGGTGCCTGTGCCGAAGGTACCCCAGGCCAGGGTGTAGAACGCAACGTATAAGACCAGGTAAGATAGAAACATAACAACTTGAGTGGACCCTAGAGGGGAGTCCATAATCAAGTGTAACTTGGCGTCAAGGAGCTTGGGTGCCTCGATCTGGAGGGGACCTGGGCGACCCAAGGGAGCACCTGGGATTTTGGTAAATTGTTATAGAAGGTAGTGGCCCACATAGTTGGAGACCTCCCCAAAGAGGTCCGCCACCAGGTTAGCCCAAGGAACCATAAGTAAAACATAAAAAAATGGGTATTTTTATTTAAGAAAAGTTGACCAACAAGGAATGTTGGTCGTAAAAACATATTTAAAGTGGGCTGGGGAAATTCAGGTTCTGCGGAAGTGCGCCCAAGCCTTGACACTCCAATAAACAGACGCTTCCATCCGTTTTAGTAAAATACACTGAAAGTGCCTTCACTTGAGTAATCAATTGAAGCCATATTTTACCTGAGCTTAAAATTTCATAGCTAGAGCAGGACTCGAACCATTGCTCTCCAACCAAGTGAATTGAACCATCTTTGTTTATAACATAAATTGTTCATTTTAGGGCCTGAGTCAAGATAAGAGGCTGGGTGTTTTGCACCCCATTAGCATCAACCTGGGCATGCTTGGCTTGCACCCAGCGTTGATCTAAGGTGTGTTTCAGGTCAGGAAGAGCCTGAAGTTTCACCTTCAGGGCCTCCTGTCGCCCAGCCTTATCTCTAGCATCTGTTCCTACTATAATGTCATCCAACCATGACATTACCCTCTCCTCCTTCTTGATCTCCACCCCCTCCAGGGGCGTTTGCTAAGGGAAGTTCTTATGTGCTGGCGGCAACTTCATAGCAGCAACGGCTGGCTTAGGCTGAGATCCTGCAGCCTCAGGGAAACGATTATGAAATGATTCAATCAGGTCTTGGGCATGTACACAATCCCGTGCTGGCACCCAACTGTTCTCTGCTGCGTCAAACCCTTTCCAAGATACTAAGTACTCAAGGCGTCGCTTAACCTGGTGGGAGGCTACTATTTCCTCCACTTCCCATTCCGGTGCCCCATCCACAAGATAAGCCTCAGGAGTCACAGGAGGAGGGCCCTCAAACAGTGTCAACTTGCTTTCATGAAAGATGGAGAAGATCTGAAACGCAGAGGGAAGATCCAACTGGTATGAGGCATGTCCCACCTTTCTAACTACCCGGTAAGGACCAATCCTCTTTGGACCCAGTTTTTTGCATGGCTGCTTGATAGGGATGTTGCGAGCATCAAGCATTACAAGATCCCCTTCCTTGTATGCTGGACCCACTCAGCGCTTTCCATCGGCATTCTCCTTATAAACCAGCATAGCCGCCTCTAAACTTGTGGACACCCCCTAATAGACCTTTTTGAGAGTCTTAGCAAAGTCCAGCACCGCTTCCACTTTGGAATCACAGCTGGGCTCCATGTTAAAAGCAGGGTTAAAACCGTGGTTAGCAAAAAAAGGTGAACATCTGATTGATGAATGCAAAGTGTTGTTGTAGCTAAACTGGGCCATAGGAAGGTGAGGAACCCAATCTGAATGGTCTGCGATGGTGTAACAACGCAGAAATTGTTCCAAGCACTGGTTTACTCGCTCAGTCTGCCCATCTGATTGGGGGTGATAAGTAGTTGAATGGCAGGGGCGGATCTGAAGAGTTTTACACAACCCTTCCCAAAAGATGGAGGTGAACTGGGGTCCCCAGTCACTAATGATTTCAAGAGAAACCCCATGAAGCGCAAATACATGGGCGACGAAGAGCCTGGCCATTTCAGCGGCAGTTATAGTTGTTCTGAAAGGAATAAAGTGGGCGAACTTTGTAAAGCGGTCCATCACCACCATGATTGCATCATACCATCTGAAAATGGTAACTCCACAATGAAATCCACTGATAGGGAAGTCCAGGGCCCTTCAGCTTTTTGAACTGGTACCAGCAACCCTGCTAAATGTTGCCGATTGGGTTTCATTTGATTGCAGATCAAGCACTCTTTACAGTACCGCCCTACCTGAACAGGAAAGCCCTTCCAATTGTAAGTGCGTCATATCAACTCCAAGGTCTTTGATTTTCCAGGATGACCAACGGTGATTCCGTCATGATGGTCCTGGATGATCTCCAGGCGCAGGGGTCCAGCAGGAACCCATAGGCGCCCCTGAAACCATACCATCTCATCCTTCATGTAATAACCCCTGGATTAGTCCTCCTGAGTCAGAGCGCTCTTAGCGAGAACAACAGCATATTTGGCTGATAACGGCTGAGAAAGAACTACCTTCCTAAACATGCTATATTCTGCTGCATTTTCCAAAGGCATGAGCGCTGGCGTATGTACCGTGGACTTAGGAAGTTGAGGCAGAATCATACTCGGTGGAATCATCAACCAGGTGTTGTGAATCTCTGCCTTCTTTTTGATTTGGGAGCCAAAGCAGGGTTGCGGCTCAAAGCATCCTCCAAACCATTCTCCTTGCCCTTGGTGAACTCATAGGAAAATGTAAATAGGGCAAGGGTCTCATGCCACCGGTCTGACGTGGCGTTAGAACATGTGGAGCACGGTAGTACAACAGGGCTTGGTGGTCTGTGCGTACCCAGAATGGTTGGGAAGAGCCATGTAAACGTTGACGCCAATAGATCAGCGCCTCCACCACTGCTAATAACTCCTTGTCATATACGGTGTAATCTAACTCATGCAGAGACATTTTCCTAGAAAAATATCTCACAGGATGCTTGGACCCATCTTCACCCACCTGTAACAAGGCAGCCACAATGGCGAAGTTGGAAGCATCTGAGGACACAATGAACTCCTTTTCAGGATCAACATGTCGAAGGATGGATGTGGTAAAAAGATGCACTTCACCGCTTGGAAAGCATCCTCCAAAATGGGGGACCACTGAAGCATCTTGGCCCCGCTAGCCTTATATAAGGGAGCTGCCGCCTCGGAGAGATTGGGTGTGAACTTCTTGAGGAACGTACACGTCCCCAAAAAGCTCCTCAATTCCTTGACTGAGGTGGGGGTGGGCCACTCGCGAATAGCCTTCTCCTTATTTGGTGTTATCATATGGCCTTGGTCAAAAAAGACGTTGCCCAGAAAAGTAACCTGGGACTTGAAGAATTCGCATTTGCTAATCTTGAGGATAAGGCAAGCGGCCCTCAATCTCTCCACTACTTGTCAAAGGTGAACTGTATGTGACTCATGATCGGGGGAAAACACCAGAATGTCATCCATGTAGGCAACCGCACATACCCCCAACAAGTCTCCCAACACTGCATCAATGCGGCGTTGAAAGAAGGCAGGGGCATTCTTAAGCTCAAAGGGCATAACCTGGAACTGGAAAATTCCTTTTCTGGTGCAGAATGCTGTTAACAATTCCTGGCCCTTCTTTATCCAGATTTGATTGAACGCATTGAAGCAGTCCAGCTTGGAGAAGACCTTCGCCTTCTCCACATAACGCGCAATCTGGGTTTCTAAAGGGATGGGATGGAGGTCAGGTACAGTCACATTATTTAAATTTCCATAATTAACACATGGACGTAAAGTTCCATCAGCCTTCTCCACAAAAAGAAGTGGGGAGCAAACAAGGGAGGTACGCTGAAAGATGGCACCTTTGGCCAACTGCTCCTTCACCCATACATCTAAAACCTCTTATTACCAGACAGTCAATGGGTATATGGGTAAAGAAATATGCACCAGATCCACAGTAAGTTTAAATTCACAATCAAACTCAGAATGTTCTGGTAGGTTACTAGCTGAAGCTGCATCAAAAGAAGATGCCAACTCCTCCAAACAGGAAGGTAAGGAAAGTCCCACAGTGGGCTTCAGCAAAGGGGCAAGATATGGACTGGGAACATTGGGCCAATGGGGTAATTTGCCTGGGGCGTTATCCTCAGACAGAGGAACAATCAACTGGTGACCGTTTGTCAAAGACAAGGATAAGTAATTTATTTTAAATTAGTTCTGACGTCAAACTTCCGCCACCACTCAACACCCAAAATGATGGAAAACAAGAGGTTTCTGATAGCTTGAAACTGGTCAGACAATAGATAAGAACCTACCTGGAAATTGACTGACTCCATGATGTTTAGTGTAAGGATACCTTGAGAAGCCCCACTTCTAACCATACCACCTGGTGAATAACTCAACTCAAGGTAGTCAGCAAGGTTTTGATCAATAAAATTATTCAAGGCACCAGTATCCACCAAAATAGTTTTGATGAACTTTCCATAAGAGGATTTAAGGGTAGCAGTCAACAAGAAGTATCCAGAATGGGATTTATTCAACGCAGAAAATGCCATCAACTCACCAGAAAATTCTTCCTCTGGCTTGAACAAGCCATCAGGGTATGTTTTGGAATCATATAAGAGGGAAGGATAGTGGGCCACTCTTACTACTGAGGCCACATATCCTACCACACCTTCTGCAGGTGCATATACATCTTTATATTTGTGACGAAGTTCCTTTTCCACTTCCTGAGAACCCCTAATCATGGTAGGGGTCAAACGAGGGTTCTCAGGAGTAATCTGGTAGATTGAAATGGAGTCCTCATCCAGACCATATGAGCAAATAAAATGTTCATTTTTGGATAAATTTCTCACATTATAAATGCATTTTTTGGCTCAAATGAACCCCCACTCGTTCCAAGGGTTTGGTGCATATTGTTATCCAGGGCCATCACCCCCAGCCCTGAGCCGATGCCTCAGCATGCACCTTGTAAACATGTTGGGAGAAAAAACGATAATGGAATTATTCTTGTTAAATTCAGGTTCAGACCCCTCAATGTTCCCAATTTCCACCGAGATGGGGAGGAAATCAGTGGGAAGCATCTCACGCTTCAAGGAAAAATCACTAGTTGTGGAAGCGCTATTTATAGGGATGACCATGGGTGACATCATCGCGGTGAAATCATCTGAAACCTTTACTTCATTCTTGGGTCTAGACCCTTATACAATTCCAAATTTAGAAGAAGTAGAAGGATTAGAAGGATAAGATTTCCTCATTTCCAGAGGCGCGCACAACTTCTCAGCTTCTGTATTTATATGATTTGATCAGATGATGGCCAAATTACCTGGCCCCTTCCAGGTTGGGGCAGAGAAACTACCCCAAAGGGTTTTGACAAGATGATCAAAATTGGAAGGAGGCAACTGCCAAATTTGGGAGTTTTGCATTGATATGTATAAGGTCAAACGGAGAAACAATGTTTTAACTTCATCAGTTAATGGCAAAGCCTGGGCTTTTTTGCAGAATCCACTCAAGTATACTTTCATTGGACGACCCACCTGACGCAGAGAAAAGAACTTGAAGAAGGAATGGAAGTATGCTTCATCAGGTCGATTCTGCTCCTAGACCTGTTCCAAACCCCCTATTGCTTGCCACAAGAGTGGCTGTGTGCGGAGTACTGCAAAAACCCAGTCACCCGCCTTGGGAGACAACTGGGACAATAGATCCACTCCTTGCAAAAGCGGATGAGAACTAGATGAATTGTTTTTTTCCTAACAAGGGTTTTGGCTCCAGGGAAGCTAAATCCTGATGAATTTCCGAGTAAATTTAGGAGAAAGGTGGGGTTCACAATATTAGGATCGCGAAAAGTCTGAGACCACCAGGTATGAGCAGGAAGGGTAGGCACTTCCCAATTGGTAGTTGCAAGAATAACGCTGAGACGCACCAATACATAACCAAATGAGAAAACTGTGGTGAGCACCATTATGGCAGTGACAAATGGCCAGCGCACACAATTTACTAATAATGAAAATCCCACATGGATAATCTTATGCACATATAATAAAAAGATTGGTCGACTAATGTCAAGAGAGTGTCTGTAACTCTCTCGTTCACAGCAAGGTGATGTGGGATGCAAACCCACATTGCTAGGGAACTAGCTGTTAAGAAAAAAGGGTAATAAGATACCTCAAACGGTGCCTGTGCCAAAGATACCCCAGGCCAGGGTGTAGAATGCAACATATAAGACCAGGTAATATAGAAACATAACAACTTGAGTGGACCCCAGAGGGGAGTCCATAACCAAGTTTAACTTGGCATCAGGGAGCTTAAGGTGCCTCAATCTGGAGGGGACCTGAGCGACCCAAGGGAGCACCTGGGATTTTGGTAAATTGTGATAGAAGGTAGTGGCCCACATAGTTGGAGACCTCCCCAAAGAGGTCCGCCACCAGATTAGCCCAAGGAACCATAAGTAAAACATAAAAAATGGGTATTTTTATTTAAGAAAAGTTGACCAACAAGGAATGTTGGTCGTAAAAACATATTTAAAGTGGGCTGGGGAAATTCAGGTTCTGCGGAAGTGCGCCCAAGCCTTGACACTCCAATAAACAGATGCTTCCATCTGTTTTAGTAAAATACACTGAAAGTGCCTTCACTCAAGTAATCAATTGAAGCCATATTTTACCTGAGCTTAAAATTTCATAGCTAGAGCAGGACTTGAACCCTTGCTCTCCAACCAAGTGAATTAAACCATCTTTGTTTATAACATAAATTGTTCATTTTAGGGCCTGAGTCGAGATAAGAGGCTGGGTGTTTTGCACCCCATTAGCATCAACCTGGGCATGCTTAGCTTGCACCCAGCGTTGATCTAAGGTGTGTTTCAGGTCAGGAAGAGCCTGAAGTTTCACCTTCAGGGCATCCTGTCGCCCAGCCTTATCTCTAGCATCTGTTCCTACTATAATGTCATCCAACTATGACAGTTCCAAATACAAAGGCAAAAGTTGATTAAAATTTTTTCCTCTGACAAAGTTATATCTTACAAATGCATAATCCATATCAATATTACTCCTAATTACACCATATAACTGTGTATGGCACTGCAGGTCACTACTGAACTAGAACTCTTGAGCATATTCATCTTTGCTAATTCAGCTTAGAGAAGATACCTCTTACCACCCTTGGCTTAGTTCAAGTATTCAAAATTACAATTTAATATTTAAAAACTTGGTATCTTAAAGAGCATATAAGATTTTGATATGTCTAAACACTTTTACCTCTTATTAATCTGATGAAAGACACTTGTGTTTCAATACTTAGAAATGAGGAAAAAATATGAACTGATGATATTTCTGTTTGAGGATGAACAAATTGAATATTGGCTTGTGTATCAAGTGCTAGGACCTAGATCTATATCACATCTTCCTACTAATGACTTTTAAATAAAATATATTTGAGGTGGGTCAGCATTGGGACAAATATACCACATTGAGAATTTTTCTAGCCAGTACAGGTTTCAAACTCAAAACCTGCACTAGGGTGGAAGCAGTTTTACCTTCCAGGCTAACCACCCTTTACTAATGAACTTTAAGAAAGATATATTATATTCTTCTACATAGCTTAATCATCACTCTCATCTCAAGTTGTTTAGCACTAGATAAAAGTTTTATACAAACTGACCACGTTTTAGATTTTGTAGGTGTGGATAATCCATCAAAAAATGAAATTCTTATTTGACCTGGAGTACTGGATCTTACTTAACTAGTACTATTTCTATCCTATTGTGAAACTTGTTGCTCCATTTCTAAGTTATTAGATGCAAAATTCCAAGTGCTTATGTTCTAATTATACCAATTACCAATCTTTCTTAAGTATAAGGGTTTTGCACCCTTACAAGTGTTTTGTCTATTTGATATTCCCACCATATAAACTATTGATCATAAAATTAATTAACATCTGACTAATTTTCAGCTTTAAAAAGTTAAAACAATGTTAACTGACTTTATCGAAATTTTTAATAAACACTATGAATTTGACAATTAAAAAAGTAAACGAGGCAGGTTGACCTTAGAACAAGTATACCATATCGAGTTTTTTAGCCTGTGGTGGTTTTAAACATGTGTCAATCAAACCTGACCCAGATTGGAGCAGGAGCCACCCCTATATGATACCACTCCTCTGAATTTGACAATTTGAAGTTTTTGGATTTTCCTTGGTAAGAGTGAGGCCTGACTTAGGGTTTCTACTTAATCATTCTTATAATCAGTTTTATATATAATTCTTAGCAAATTAAAAATAATACTTGGTCAGACTTAGCTTCATATCATTATTCTTATTAAGTTGCAAAGTACGAGGATATCTTATAATAAAGCCTAATCTGTGACAAAAATTCAGGATAAATCGCCTCCTAAGAAAACACCAACCAGTTAGATAGCGCAATTACCCCAACTATAATGATAACATATCAATGTTAGGCAATGACCACTTATTTAAAACTTATCTCTCACAGTTCTCCCCAAATGCTAACCTCAAACCATCTATAGTGCCTTAAAATTCTTTGGCTTCTAATATAAGATAAGAGAAATCACTCAACTGGCATGTAAGTATGTACCATATTATGGACTACCATGATTGTTAGTAATATTGATCTCAATACAGCTTAGGAGGTAAATAACAATCTATTTCAGTTATATACCTGGACTGTTTTATTATCCCCTAAATTACCAAATCTACACTTATAGGAAAAGTGACCAGCCTTTATTTATTCCAATATATGTTCCAAGATTATTAGCTTATTTATTTGTCATGGATGCCAATTAAATTATCTTTTTTTAAATATTAGGCTTCTAAATGAGAAGTTCTAGCTTAGCATAAATAATCATATTTACATTTTGATGATTTTAAGTTTTTTAAACTTCTGGGGATGTTCCCAATAACATATAATTTGACCAAAACATGCAGACACAAAGCCGTACTTTTTTGGACATATTTTTGTAGATCTCCACCTTTAGTTTTTTATATGAGTAATGAATTATGGTTATGTCAGTGACTATTTTCTTTTGTCAATTAGTGCTGATAATTTTTTTAATTCAGTTGTTGGGTTATTACCTAACGTTTAATATCCATTTTTTCTATTCCTAGATCTTAGTAAACCCTAAAGTAAGGTGTAGTAGTAGTTACCTTATTTTCTGGTAGAAAAAAACCAATCTAATACTTAAAAAGGTGGGCAGTTGATTGCACTCATCATCTATAAAAATCCCTTCTCTCATCCTTTGTAGAATACCTATATATATATACTTTTATATGATTATAGTTGAATTGATCCTATATATAGAAATAGTTTAAGGTCCTCAGGTAATTGGCATCTTGGGTGACAAAATCTAGATAGTGGTCAGCCTACCACTTTAGTACCTGAAGCTACAAGATAACCCCACAAGAACTTACCTGATTTGCAAGCTGGAAATGAGGGACTAAGTGAGACTAGACTCATTTTACTATTATTGATGAAGAGGACAAAGCCAGGCTAACCAGGTGAGTTTAAAGCTTCTGAGACTACCATTGTGGCTAATTAAATAAGGGTGAAGTTGTTTGCTAGAAAGAGTTTGGGGAGTTGCTGCCAAAACCTTTTATTAAAAGATAGACAGTGAAGGCAAAAGGGCAAGGGTAATAAATCTTCATACAGTTGGCCTGGCATACTATCAGAGTACATATGGTACAGAATTCAAATTTGTGACAACTTCCAGCCTCAAAAATTGGTTTGCGCCTATCTCTCATATGTCTTTATTTATCTACCTAAATAGTTTTAAACTAAGACCTAACAAGTACATTTTTCCACTTAATTTTTCATTTAGATTGACTTCTAATTCTCTAGGAAAAAAGAGCATCGATTTATTGTCTGATAGTTAAAAACCATCCAAGAATTATCTGGAAGCACTGAACTTTAATATAAAGTTGAATTTTAAATTAAACCAAGTTGCCAAACCCAATTACCTCCATGTATCCAACTATCATTGCCAGCTTTTTTCCAAATGCAAAAAATTGGAGATTTATGTTAATTAGAGGTGCAGACTGAGGTTCCACTTTTAAAATATAATTAACAATAATAAATCAACAACTAATATCACAATTATAACAAAAAGGATAAACCATTGATGACCCAATGTCTTTGACCAAAACTTCTCAACCAAACGCCGTTTTAATAGCTAAAGATGAACTTTATGATTAAAAATATTAAAAAAGCTGTGTGAAAAATTAGATATGCAATGTACGCTTTAGTGAACAGGCTCATTTGATTATCTGTGATGCAAATGAAGCTGCCTGTCATACTACAGATAGTAGAGATATATAAGAAGAAGACCAACATTGGCTTTATATTTCCTGAATAAAACTTACCATAGTTAGTATTGTAAGCTGGAGAAGCTTACAATGGTCTCTCCAAGCATAACCACCTGTTTTTGTGAGAAACTTAGGATTAGATAATTAAATTTAAAATTATTTCCCACCTCAGAGAACCATATGTCACCACCAAGTCACCTAGTCACAATTAGAAAAAAATTAAACCTATTACTATCACACTATTGTAATTGACAAAAACCTTTTCTATTTTTCCTCAACAAAGCTCATTAAAATTACAAAAATGCTAGATTCAGCTGAGCTAAGGGTCCTTGTGACCAATGCACCTACATTTACTAAGTCCCAGTAAGATGATAACAAAAAACTGCTTAAACTTGTGATTCAAGGGTTACCACAACTTAATTACATATCCATAGAGGCAAAATAGTTATGTGTACAAGAAAAAGTTGAGCACGTGAGATAACTGAATTTAAATTGCGCTAAAAATCATCTTCCATAGAAGTCAAAATCTAATTACATGGCTAAACAAATGCCTCCTGACCAAATTTATAAATCAAGTGCCACGATGATAAACCCAATGAGTTTTCTTCTGTTTCATTGGTGTATGTAAACAAGCCAAGGCTAATGCCTCATATGAGCAGAATTTAAGTCTACCCACAAATTTAAGTATGCCAAATAAGTGACTGCAATAATGAACCTGCAAGCAAGGCAGTCTCACTCATATAACTGTTTTGAAGAATTCCACGCCTTAAACATTTTTTCATTAAAACTAACCAAATTTGGCAATTTTCACAAATCAACTGAGTGAGGGCTCCATGACCAGATTACTTCACCTGATAAACCCTGTCAGAAACTTAACCAGATGGAATTCTCCAATGATCAATCGTTATTTGGGATAAAATGACCAATCCTGGCGGAATGGTTTATTGACTGAATTTTGTGTTATTTGGTTTGATTGCTGGCTAGTTGCTCCCCAATTTGGGTTGAGCTGAAATATGTATTTCGCTGAGTTTGGTATTAGGTGTGAGTGGGGCCAATTGGTGGCCCCAAATTAGTATAAGGATCACCTGCGACTAATAGCCAAGGATGATCCACCTGATATCAGTCAGCAGAGCCAGTGTTCAATGCCAACTGACATTCATCGTCCATTGTGGGATTTCCGGTGGAAAGCCAATGTATTTGCTCTAATCATTCAGCTATGAATTTGCTGCCTGATAATCCAATGTTGGCAGATCCAACAATTATTAGTTTGAGGTGGCTGAAGTTGTTTCTGATGCCTCATTTATTATTAGATAAGATGAGATTTGATGTCAGCAAGATGCTGAGTAATTTTGAGTCAAAGTGAGCAACCAAAGTGGTTTCTGGTGTATTATTATCAACTCGAAGGTCAAATACAAATTTGACACTTATTTAAGTTAATTATTTATATGGCTCACTGGCGACTTAAGGCTAAGGATGAGCCAAAACTAATTCATACATTGGGAAGGACAGAGCGAGAGGGTCGACGCCAGGGAAGAGAATAGAATAGAAGAAGAAGTAGTATAAGAAGAAGAGAAGTGGTTGACTGGAAGAACCAGCGGAAGAGCCAATAGGTCAGCAGTGGGTGCAGTGGCCCTTTTGTAAATAGTATAAATACCTGGCGCTTCCCTTTCAATAAATATCTCCCTTTACTTAATCTACCTTTTGTTATAAGGTTATTATTTATTTTGTTGGTTAGGGATTAGGCTGGGGGATCACTGAAATGGCGCGGGTGACACACCAAGGGGTTAGCTGGCGCTGCTGGCCTCGATGCCTAAGGTAAACTGGCAAGGGCTGACCAGTCTTCATACTGGTTAGCCTGCCAACTAGCAGAGCCCATAGTCAATTTTCTGAAAAACCCTTATACCATTATAGCATGTTGCTCAGGCCATTTAAACCAAGTGACATATAATCAAATGAATTTTCCCATCATTTTTTCCAAATATTTATTTAATTCTTAGCATATTATAATATTTAGGCTTTTATTTTTATAAAAAAACCCTCAAACCTATCTCAACCAAATCAAGGTGGTTAAAAAAGTTCCAATAAATCCCCACCTTAAAGTCCAAACCATGATGTTCCCTTTGGAAATTAATCCACTATGAAAGAACAAGGTCTGGCTAAAATCAAAAACAATTAATCTATTATTTTTATTTAAATCAATTTAGTTTTTTTTAAAACCTAATTTCTTGACATACTATTTAGCCACTTGACATCACTTTTGAGTAATTTTATTAATAAGCATCCATTAATTTTCCTTTGATACATACACTGTATCAGTTTTCTATTTATGCCAGCGTGTCTGCCACCTGCTGCCCCAGCATGGGGCAGAGGCGCTCCACCTGCTAGCATTTTCTGCCCAGTAGGCAAACTTGTAAGGACGGGCTCATCCAGCCCACCAAATGCATCAGGCTGATTTGTCCCTCCAAGGGACTTATTATTACACTTTGCATGAGTCCACCTAATCCACCACACCCACTTGCCATACCCTGACCAATATTCGCTTTTGCCTCTGAGTTGAATATGGGCATCTCTTCCTATATGCCAACAAAGCAATAATTGAGCTAGCAACAACCACATTTTCACCAGTGGGATTTATTAACTTCCGCCCTTATAAGGGATATTTTGATATTGGTTTTCCCACTGAAGAGGACGCAGCTGCTGCAACAACTACAATATTAATAATAAAAACACACATATTACCACAACCCATATATGTCTCCCCCAGTGACACCACAATGGTGCTGACCTTTGCAAACCTTCCTTCACACCTTCCCCCTCAAACACTCTATGAAGAATTGTTGATGGGCTGTCCAAATATGGTACAAATCTCATCCTCCACTTCCTGATCCCAAGTAAAGCTGAGCGGTTAGCAGTACCATGGGCAATGGCCACCATTACCCCCCACCAGCCAACCATAGCCCAGCACATCCCACCATTTGACCATATCCTATCTGCACCAGATCACTCTTTTGGGCTCATATTGACAACAGCTGCGCCATTTGCCCCCTCTGCCATGAGTTGGATCATTCCAAAAAATTGTAGCTACAATATAAATCAAGCGAAATCCGCCAAGCCCATTCATGAGGCCACACAAACAGCGTTTGAGTGGGGATTTTGGCTGCCTCCAGCCCCTCCAGCTGAACGCTCAAAAACCAGAAAAACCTTTGCAACCAAAGCCCAAGCCAGCCTAATTTCTCATAAAATACCCAATCAGGAGCAGGTTTGGACCCAAATTCAATCCAATCAATTTCACGCCTCAAAACTTACCCAAACAAAACCACATCCTTTTGAATCAATCTTACCCAACCAAAATCCCTGAGATTTATTGGATTAGATAACTGAATTTTGTAAAATTGTCCCACCTCCCAACTTTCCAATTAATTTGGAACCATATTTACCTTCAGATTTCGATGCCCCATTTCCACCTAAGAAATATGTCCCCAAACCCACCGCTACCCCATTCTTGAGTGACCATCAATTTAATGAGGCTGCAGTGGCCTCTCCTGATAGCCGCCATCTCTGCGAAGCCATGGCACTCTCTATCACTGACTTTAATGAAGGGCTGCATATGACCGATTTCCCTGCTGATTTCCCTGAGGTTGCAAAAGTGGAAATTGAACGATTAAAGAAAACTTCTACCTCTGCTATCAAGCAAGTTGTTGCACTGGCAGAATCTTCCCCCACCACACATATCACCAGAGTCAATATTAGATATTTTCCCAGCTTCCTGATGCACGCATACAAGCCAAACACCATGTTGCCAAATTCCTGGAGGCTATTCTCCAGGCCCAGATTGTTATCAAAGAACTTAACAACTATTTTTTTTCCTCAACCCACATCCCATGGATGCCCCAACCCCCTTGCTATCAGCTTTGATCTGCCTCTTCAATTGTGAAGATGAAATCAATAATTCGCCTGATCCCCCCTCCCCCTCCGCCATGGTGGGATAAGCGGTTCACAACTGCTAAAACTGATAGGTTAATTTTCCTTTTTGTTTTGGTGTCTCGCCACTCATTTAGGGCGTTTGGTTTGTGTTTTTTGGTCATTATTTTGTATTGATAATGTCCTTCCCCTGGTTGGCTTACCTCAAACTAATTCAAAAATTTAAATTGACATATTATTTAAGAAATTAATCAAATTTTCTATCCTTCTCTACTTTGATGGATATCTTAGACCTGTAAACTTATAACTCCTAATTAAGTTTAATTTTGGTAAATAAAATGAATTTCCATAGAACAAAAGAGCCACCATCCTTATAGTTAAAAAGAATCAAGTTACTGCACCCAAGATTTATAAAGATTACTTTTTAAACCTTTATCTACATCAACCACCATGATTCTCCATATGAAAACTAGAATCCTGAACTGATAGTGATGAAAGTATTTCAAATACTGCATCACCTTGTAAATACTATCTATAACCTTAAATCAAGCTTGTAGAAAACCAAATTGTTAGGTCAATATTAAGCTAAATTATGTGAAATTAGTTTATCCTCAAGTTAAAGGGCGGTTAGCCTGCCAGGGTAGTTCCTTCTTTCATCCTAGTGCAGGTTTTGTTCAATACAAGTTTGAAACCTGTACTGGCTAGGAAAAACTCTCTGTGTGGTATATTAGTACTAAGGTCGACCCACCTCATATACTTTTAGCTTATTCTCAAACTCTTCTCT
Organism: Massospora cicadina; assembly: GCA_022478985.1. Taxonomy (NCBI): domain Eukaryota; kingdom Fungi; phylum Entomophthoromycota; class Entomophthoromycetes; order Entomophthorales; family Entomophthoraceae; genus Massospora; species Massospora cicadina. The sequence goes on along the minus strand of JAKSZP010006634.1, from coordinate 184,123 downwards.
TAAGCCCTAATGTTAATATAGACATTGTTATTCTAGAGTGAATTAAAATTACCAAACATTGGTATATCACCTATAAAGATCAAATTGTCATGGTGAAAAAAATAAAAAAATAATGGCAATGAGTTGATTTTCAATACCACAGATAGCCTCACATATTGAAATATATTATTACAATTTTTCTAAAAACATGATTTTTTCTATTGCCTTGAATTGTGATAGAGTCCAAATACCTAAAATTTATCCTATTAGAAAGGAAAACGTCACCTGATCGCCTGAACAAATTGAAATTAAGACAAACCTCATGCTTAATGGGCTGACGCCCATCCCAACTGCCTTAATTGGTCATGTCTGAAGCAACTCTGCTGTTTTTTCCTATACCTACACTACAACCCCAGCGAATTATTATAACCCTCAGTCAACGGTTAGGGGTTATTTCAGTATTTTCCCTAGATTGAGTGAAGTCTTGAATTAGGATGTCCAATTAATTCATTATTTTTAATAATTATATCTTATTTTAAACTCATATATTTACTTATCAATGTATGGTTGTCTTAAGTCCAAATTTATTATTCATATTAGTTGCAAAGCACTCAAGATTTCCTTTTAATAACGCCAAATTTGCAACTTAACATTCTTGAGTTAATTGACTCCTAAGCAATACACCAACAACAGGACAGTGTGATTTCCTTAACTAAAATGTAATCATATTAATGTTAAGGAACAAAGGCATATTCATTACTTATTTCTTCCAATCACCTTATATGATAACCTCACGCCAAATTGACCTTGTAATCCTTTAGCTTAATGTATCAGATAAAAGGACATCGCAACTGATATGTGAGCAAAGACCACAGTTTAAATTAAAATTAATCTATGTCTATATAACGTAAACTGACTAGGGGCTGAACATTACCAAGTGCTCAAAGTGAGTAACCATTAGAACTCTTAACTAATGAACCAAACTGCTCAAAAGTCAGTAGAACTAAATAAAAACAAATGAAAATATAATAATGCAAGAAAGCAGAAAACTGCTTATATTACCATTTGTAAGAGGTGGGGGATCAGGGGGCTCAGCCTTGCTGGCATATTCCTCATCCTAGAGCAAGCAAGGCTAAGACATAGAGCAAGGGTGTAAGGGCATCAGCAGTATGCAGTTTGATATACTCAATGATTAACCCCTAAAATTACTTGCTTTTATGATGTGCTGAAGTAATGTTGCAAGGCTTTCTTGGTTGAATGTGGACAAATAAGAGCATAAGAAAGTAGCACTATTGGTGAAGGTGATCTTGGCTTTGAAATTTTGCACTACCAAAGAAACATATTAAGAATTATTGTTGACTTTATTTTAATATTCTTGAATATCACGTTTTCCCACTAGTACTATTCCTGAAAGTAAATTGGGAGAAAGGATACCTTTGCAAAATCACCACGGACTTGGCAACAGCTTTGTTAAAGAGATGACAGTCAGGCTTGAAATCTGCTTTAATACCAAGATGGTGGTCACTTCAGATTAATCAGCGTTCACTTGGGGAGCGTAAAAACAAGGTGAAAATTGAAAATCATAATCTGACTTAAGGAAAATATCCAATTGGAGGTTGGATAGTTCAATGAACTCACCCAATTTGTCAACTCTGCTAATAAACCCCATGAGTCTTAGTTGAACTGGATTGAAGCCTTGGGATAAGGCTGAGGTTAGATAGGCAAATGGATTAAGTTTGTCTTTAACTATATCAAGCCGCTACCTTGTTGGACGAGTTGGTTGCAGTTTTGGACTGAGGAGGAGCATAATTGGCTGGCGTAGGAACCGCTGCAGTCATAGGATTTTGGAGAAGGAGGAGGAAGGATTGTACCTCAGACAGAAATTGGCACATGGGCTTCAGCCAAGGGTTTCCAGCAGATTTGGGCTCAGAGCAGGCAGAAGTTACATGTGAGAGGCACCTGCTTTTTGAATGATCCAACTGAAAACAGGAAGGACAGATAGTCTGCTACCCTTGATATGGTATCAGAATGGATGGTTGGAGGAGGAAGGAATATTAGGGTGAAGGGGAGTAAACCAATAATTTCTATTAAAACTAGGGCTGTTTGTGGCAAATGCCTAAGGCCCTTCAAGACTTGTGGCCCCAATTTAGGACCACAAAAGGAAAGACGAGATACATGGATCCTCAGGACCAAACCAACTGCCATGAATCTATCTTGAACTGAAGATTAAATTAAATTTGATGACGATATTTGAACCTTATCTAAAAGGTTTGATCAATATTTTAATTAGGATGATCCTCAACTAGCTTTTAAAAAACCCTTGATGTTAGTATCCAAATATATCTAAGCAATTAAATATTATTTGAAATATTTAACCAGATGCCACAGAAGCGCTAAGTAGAATTTTTAGTTTAGATTTTAGCTTGGAAACTCTTGGAGATCTTCCTCAATACTTATTACCTTTTCATATATAATATTTAAAAAAAGAATTTATGTTCTTTTTGCCATAATTTTTAGTTGCCTTTATTATAGCAGCGAAAAGATAAGGATATGCCAATTAAGGATTTGTTTACATAATTAGATAGTTTTTTATAAACTTTTAGCATTCTTATGCCTGGGGCTTCAGTTGTCCTGATCTTTATTCAGAAGATTGGATTACATCCCCTCGTCATGGAAAAATTAGTGCTCGCAGCCAGGTCACCCTGAGTTCCCAGCAAAATAAGAATTACAATGAATGATAATGATTCAGCATCAAGATACTTCTTCAGATTGTGATGTTGCTCGCCTAAGTGAGTGGGCAGTTAACACGCATGAAAGAAAAAGCAACAACTTGCAAAATTTTATTACTAATGTCTATGGAGGTGGACTTTCACATCCCTTCCATAAAGCTGTATTAACTAAAAACATCAGACTTCACTGAAGCATAACTCCTCCTCACTACGGCCTTCATCACAGTAGGACGGGCAAATAAAAGACAAGTCCTCATTGATTTGACCCCTATGATAGCTTAACTACCTATTCCTTTCTTGATGAAGATCAGGTTGAGGCAAGACGTTTATAGCGCTATTTTCATCAATTTGTGTATAGCACCCTGAACCATCTTTTACAAGCAGCCAGGATCTATCATCAAGAATTGCTTTGGCATTTACAGCTATTTAAAAACTTTGCATTCACAACTCCTTCAATTTTACCATTCTGCCTCTCTCTTTAGCGGTGAGAATTAAAAAAAATAAAAAACAGCAGCTCATCAATGAGATGCAGGCTGTGTTAATATGTCTTGATGTAAGAATAATGATATTCTTCTATCTAGAGCTCTCCAATCTTTTCAGACGATTAGAAAACGCTGTACATAACCATATCAAGGATCATACCACAGGAGTATAGACCCAGATCAATAACTTAATGTCCACTATGGATGAACGACTCTGCTTCTTGAGGGATTAATATTATAATATATGAGATACCCAGGACAATAATTATTTTTTAAACCACCTGGAATGCCAGGTGACTCTGGTAAACATGGAATACCTGACAAACCCAGAACACCTGGTCATGATGGACTTTATGGCCAATGTGGGTCCCCCTGGACCCCCTGGCATACTGGGGCCCTCTGGCTCTCCTGGGCCAGGTACTGATTTGAAGGTATTTGAAGATTGGCTCCAGTCAGAGTTTTGACAACTCCAAAATCTCGTGCTCAACTAGGACGCGTAGCTCAAGGGGTACAACTCACTTGTGATGGGGTGCCTCTCCAAGTTTAAAGTTTCTTTAGACGCTCATCACGGATGACTTGAACCTTGGCTGACCTAATCTTTTAGCACAAGGATTGGAACAACAAATGCTCACCACTAAGCAACATCAACTTGAGCTTTGAGACATGACTGCCAGTCTAAAGAATGAATAAAGCATCTGATCCAGCTCATCATCACCAAAACGGCCCTTCAGACCGCCAATGGGTAGTAGATTTAGATATGAATATGTAAATGATCTGAAGATTTAAGTGTATCCCCTCACTACTCAATATATTATTAGTGTACTATTTCCTCTTTAGATGAAGGAACGCTTATTGGCTCAGTTCATGATGTTCATCCTCCAACCCTTTGTAACACATTTAAATCCTTCTCAAGTAGAAGTATGTTCATGGGGAAGGGAGCATTTCCTCCTTCTTTTATTAAAACAAAAATGCAATAGAAAAAGCCACTTATTACCACCGGCTCTAAAACTTGACCAATTGCCTTAGCTATGTAGCACATAATATAATGGCACCCAAATTAATGACCTATCATACCTGGAATGATGACAAGTCTGTTTCTTTCTGAAATTTTAATGTGACTTAACACTATCTTTTGAAACAGACGTATATGAAAATCAGCCTCACCCAGGTAGAATACATTAATGAGTTTGCAAACGGCTTTATCTTGAGGCCCAGATTTTGGTCTAGGAAATTGTCTTAAGTTGTAGTATTCTATCACTTCCTCCTATTGGCGTTCAAAACTATGCCCAACATCCAACTCTATCTTAAAGTGGTAAAACCTAACCTTAAGTCCTTCTTGAATATCAAGGAAGCTATAATGGATAATTCTGAAAATCAGTTTAAACTTATTAGGCCACCCCATCATAACAATAAGCCTTCGCTTCAAGTTTTAGCGGTAAAACACCCCAATTTTCTCACACTAAGTTACTCTACAACCATTGTAAGCGGACTAACCACACCCTAAACTACTGCCACCAACTCCTCCAAAATAATGCGACAAATGATCAGTTAGCATAGGGAAAGAGGCTCCCTCATCTGACGAAACTCAAGTACTTTAACTTTCTAGCTCTATGCCTAGTAATTTGAGTTACTTTGTATTACCTGCCCCTGCTAAAATTGATGTACCTCTTACTATATAAGGCTACAAAGCCTTTTTTGCTTTTTTTTTTTAATTGGTCATGTATTAATCTATTCTTACAGTTAGCTCCTTTAGTGAGAGCCAAGAGTCAACCAACAAAACAATCAAACAGCATGAACCTGAGCTTAGCTGAGACATAATCCTCCGCTCGCCTCAATACAATTACTACTGACTATTTATTTTTTAGTACAGATGACTACTGATATTTATTAGTCATTAATTTACAATTTAAGTATTTGGTGGACAAGTGGAAGTAGTCATTTACAATGTTAAAGCTTTGACTATAATTGATACCGGACCCTTTGTTAAGATTATATCCTCCTGATTTATACAGAAAATTTAAAACGGCTTTTAACTTGATCCACAATGCTGAATATGAGATGGTGGGAAATCAGTCTACTAAGGCGATTTAAGCATACTCTGCCTAACCTCTCCAATTTGAAAAAATCTCTTGATTACCTCCCCCACTATTTAATTATAAAACAATAACTATGTATTGCTTATTGGAGTCCAACTAATGAGAGAAGTTTAATTGCATAATTAATCACTAAAAAAACCCTTTCACTATAGGGATATCAGATACCACTAACATTTGATCTCCCAACCAAAAACAAAGGGCCCACTAAACGTACCTGCCTTATCAAATATCCCTCCTCTATATGTGAAAAATTATTAAAACTTGGGGTGTAGAACTAACTTACATCCTGAGGCCATAGATGCTGAGAAGGACTACCTCAGTACGCCCCCAATCCTTAATATACCACCCAGTTTTCAAGTTATTGTTTATTTCAGTATTAAAATTCACGTTATATCTAACCAGGTTCTTAGGGTATAAAGACACCCTTACCCTTTTGTCAAAGTGACGCTAATATGCCCTAGATTTTTAGACCCTGTATATGGGACATCCATCTATATTATAATAGGAAATTTAGCTAATCATACACTCCAAGTCCCTCAGCACTCTCTCATCGCCTATGAAAAACTCTTTCCTATTATAATATCACTGATGTAAGTATTTTGGTTATCTACAAGACTTAGGGTTTGATCACCAAACCACCATAACTCTGGTAAAGAAATAATATTTAGGGACATCCTCACTCCCAACAAACGCCAAAATGTAGAAACCCTCCTTGAAGAATATAATGATATCTTTTTGTTGGGCCAGGTGATTACAGGAAGATGTCATAAGAAATCACCATGTTAAACCCAAAGATCATCCACCTTTTTAGATTCTAAGCCTACTGTCACAATTCTGATATGACTTAATGATAAGCCCTAAGTTGTTACAGCGGAATAGGTAGGATCCACCAACCCCAATATGTGTTACAACTATTTGAGCGCCTTAGGATGAAGCGATATTGGGTTAGATCAGATGGTTATTAGATTTCTTCCAAATGAGGCACTTAGAAGATGTTGATGCACAACAAATAATTGATAAATCACCTTGAACTAGTGATTGAGAATTTAATTAATGAAGACTCTGCCAGAACCAATAAGAATATAATGTAACAAAAAGCTTAAGCCAAGGAAATGGTATTGCCCAAAGTCATTGAGATATAAGCAAGATGAGATGAGTGAAAGAAGGAGGTTTCTAGTAGTATAGAGTAAGCGGAACAGCGAGGATCTGCTGCAAATATAAAATCAAAATAAAGAGTGACTTTGGGGCAAGTGCTCCCTATCTATTGGAGCTTATTACTTTGGTTTGAGGACAATAAGCATCATATCATCAGTCATATTGCTCAGTGGCTTAAGCCTATGCAAAAACCATTCAGCGTATCTTACCAATTTCACCAAAATATAACAGTGCTGCTCACAACAGGGGGGTCATTAATCAATTACAAAATTGATAAAAGTCCTCAGTTTCCAGACATGTCACATCAAGCTTGCTTCGACATATATCTTTTCAACATGCTGCACCAGTTAATATATGGAGCTCAAGCTTTCCTTGGATGCTGTGGGAAAATGGAAGGAGGAGCTTCTTTAGGAGGTTTGTATTGTTAAGATGTCTCCGTTTGATTGTGATGGGAACATCCATGGTTTCTTTAAACAATTTGAGTTTGCAACAGAAGGAGCTTCAGATCAGAGTAAAGCGACTTTGTTATAATACACCTTAATGTTTGAAGAACCAATCTAGTTACTTGCTATATTCCAAACAAATTTTGTTACCTATCAAGAAGTGAAAGCTGCTGTGCTGCAGTTGTTCAGAGGACAATAAAAATGTCACAGAAAAAGCCTGAGACCTTGACTATTGTGTTTCAGTGTAATGAGACCTTCACTGCATTTGCTGATCAAAGTATGGCAGAAGCTCATGTATTACTTAAGTCAGGGACTTCATCTGAATCTGGCATATGCATAGAAGTGACTAACGCAGTGAAGCCATACCGCAGTTTTCACAATGTCATGGCTCCATATTTAGAGGATGACGTACCTTTGCTTAAAATCATTCTAATTTTATGCCATCTATCTGATACCTTTCCTCCACCCAATACAGAGCTAAAACCTCTTGACTCCGCTGACGACCTTTTTTATTCTGGGGAATCAACCCTCTCTGTTCAGAGTCCATTTAGTAACCCCTGGCCTTATTATTATATGCCTCACTCCCAAATAATTTGCCATCAGCAGGTCAACCATTGGGTGGTTCCTGTTCAACTTATCGACCCCAGTCCAACTTTTGGCATGGCCCATCTTACAACAATCAAGAAAGCAGGCCCTATGGGGTCAATTGTTTTGAGTGCAATCACTATGGGCACCTGGCAAGAGGTTGCCCCTTTTGTTGGGTTCATTACCTACTGCAGGATCAATACAATCAGGGAAAAGATAGAGTGGAGTAGAGATGGGACTCTCTACCTCTGCTATCCCAATTTAAAACGTCCCACCTGAACCTGTCCTCATACATTCAGTGGAAGTCTCCCAGTATGCCGAGATATTACTATATCAGCAGCAGTTGGAGAGGTGAATGTTTTGACATGAGCGCAAACCAAGGACATGGTAGAAAAAGAGCCACAGGAGCAACCAAAGCCTTATGCCTATCAAATGTTCACCCAACTTTCTACAGATGAACTGGATCCATCTTCTGATGCGCCACTCTTAAAAGGGGTAAACGCTTCCCTCCCTGTGGATGCTATTGTTAAAGAGTACCCTAGGGTGGGGAGGGTATTATTAGTTTATTTGGGAAAAGAGATCCATTAAGTGTCCACTTTGTAAACAATCAGATTTCATCCTACTCTGAGTGTAATTAATGTAACATTGTCATAGAAAAAAGCTGTGTCCATGCTATAATCAATATGGGCGCCCCAGTTCACATAGTATCCACAAAGTTGGTGGCAAAGTTGGCACTAAAGCCTGACATGGAAAAACGTATGGTATATGAGACTGCGGGCATGAAAAGCATGGTCTCTGAAGGAGTGTACAGCGTGCTATCCTTTCGGTTTGGGTCAATTGCCATTGTAGCTCCAGCAATAGTGCTTTCTGAGCAATACCTATGACCTTTTGATTGGAACTTATTTTATGTGACACTTTGGGGATGTTGTTAGTATGACGGTGGAGAACATCAAAATTCTGGGACAGCAGATCCCAATCTATCTCCAGCGGAGTGCCGAAGGAACTGGTGCACATGGGTCATATCAACCTTGCATATGGTGATGGGGTGATTCTGGTTTGTCACCATCAACTAAAGAGCAAGACCCGGGCTCTTACCCATCAAATATATGATTATCAAGTGCTACCGCTTAGAACTTCTGGACCTATATCTATCCCTATGGACACCAAGTATTTATAAACAACAAGTTAGAGTTGGAAGTGCCTGCTGGGCTTTATGGGGAGTTCATTGGGCCCTATCAGCAATTGCAGCTTGAGCCCACGTGGCCCAAGGCATTATATTCCCAGTACATAGGGAGATCAAGGTCTTGGTAACAAATCTCCAGAATGGACCAATGCAAATCTGATGGCACCAAATAGTGGCGTATTTAAATTTGATCCCAGTTAATGAAGTCTCCTCTGGGTTTATGATTTCAGTTTGATGGATTAATTGTTATGCCCATCGAACAGCAGCTTGGCATAATGGAGGTTGTGCTAATGAAAATTTAATGTGGTTATCAGAGGACCATAAAGTTCAGGAGGAAGCTTTATTACAAAAATACAAGGAAGTTTTTGCTGATTATGATAGTGATTTAGGGTGTTCATGGGGGGTGGTTCATCAATTGGACACTGAAGATCTTCTTCCATTAGGCCTTGGGAAATCCGCCAATCAAAAGCTGATGAAGATGTAGTTACCAAGGAAATAAAAAATCTGCTTGAACAAAGGATGCTCAAACCATCAAAGATCCCATGGGCTTCGCCCATTCTTGTTTTAAAAAATGAGGATTGCAATTGGGTAGTGATTGACTACTAAAAGCTTAACAGAATCACCAAGAAGGACTTGTATCCCTTGCCATAAATCGATGATGCTTTAGATTGTCTAGGTGGAATCTGTTACTTCTCAGCAACGGACTTGATATCAGGCTATTGGCAAATTGAGTTGACCTCAGTGGAACAGGTGAAATGCGCCTTTATCACATCCAAGGGGCTTTTTCAACCAACGCGTATGTCTCAAGGGCTATGAAACGCCCCAGCTATGTTCCAGCGGGCCATGGATACCATTCTAGAAGACCTGGAGCTGTTGTGTATCTTTGTTTATACTAATGACATCAAAGTATTCTCATGCACGCTTTCTGAGCACCTTACGCATTTGGAGAAGGTATTCCGCCAGTTGGCTAAGGCCAACATCAAGATTAAGCCCCAGAAATGCCACTTTTTAAAGGACAGATGGGGTATTTTGGGTTTGTAGTAGATGTGACAGGACTGAAACCTCAACCCATCAAGGTGGAGGCTATCCAAAAAGTGACTACGCCCACCAGTAAACGTGACATCCAGGTACTTTTTGGGGATGGTTGGTTACTAGTGTTGCTTTATACCCAAATTCATATGTAAAAGGAGGTCCACTGTTTTAGCTACTAATGAAGGATGTCAATTTGAATGCTTGGAAAGCCATCACACTTCTTTGATACACTTTGGGCTGCGTTGATTAATGTGCCAGTGCTACGCTACTTGAACTTCAAAAAGGAATTTAATGTACAGATGGATGCATCCCTTTACATAGTTGGGGCACTCCTGTCCCAAAAAGATGCTGAAGGGGAGAAACACCCAGTGGCGTACTGCAGTCAAAGCCTGAATTGCCATAACTTAACCATAATGTGACCAAATGGAAGTGTTTAGCAGTGACCTAAGCTTATAAGCAATTAAGAGTATTTTTTATGACATAAAGTCCAAAGTTGTAACAGATCATGCCTCATTACACTGGTTGCAGAAACTTAAAGAGCCTTAGGGCATCTATCTCGATGGGCCACAAACTAAAGGCTTACAATTTTAAAATTCTTCACTGAATGGGAGCCATACACCAGAATGCAGACTGCTCGTCAAGATTACTAACGTTTGAAGTTATGGCAAATCTAAGTGACATAATATATGATAAGATGCTCAGAAGAAAGTTTGACGATGAACCACCACAAGTCATAAAGACTTCAAATGAAATGTGAGCCAATACTTTTAGCATAATGGCGAGATGAAAAGAGGATTTGCAATTTGGCAATGAACTTTCCATTGTGATGGATCAGGGTCAGCTGGATCTGCACATCCACCTCATAAATATTGGATCAAATTTGTACATGTATTTGAAGGTCAGATTTCAGAAGTTGGACGAATCATGAGAACCACGCATAATGGAAAACATAGGTAAGAATTCATGGAATTTAAGAATGAGGATTGATTTAGTGTTTAAAACGCCCGGTGTCTCAAATCCTCTGAGTTTTTGTTATGTGGGACATGAGACTTGCACGTGCAAAAGTGTGGATGTTGCTCGAGAGCTTAATTTAGGGGTTAATATATTAAACTCATGAAAAATGCTTTAAAGTGAGAAAACGGCAACTTCAAATACAGTTTCATTTTCTCAATCAGAAAAATACAATTAAAATTTAAGTTTACTTGCTTTATAAATAAGTTTAGTTTATATAAAAATTTGATCAGCAATAACTTGAACTATGAGCTCCGCAATTGAGCTAGGCTAGGCTTTGGCTTTTTTCGCGGCACTGTCTTGGGGACAGGCCTTACTGCTCTCTTTCAGCATCTCTAAGACTCTAGTCCATGAATGCATAGGGAATTCAGGGAATGGCGCATGGGTGAGAGGGTGGTTCTCTCCAGGGCTATCAGTCATGTGGTCAGTGTCATGGCTCGTGCTGCCCAACTCATTTGTCACATATTAGCAAGAACCTGTGCATTACATAAAACGAATTTAAATACCTTCCTTTCTGTCTTGTGGGGGCCTTGGGAAGAAGTGGTGGTTACTAGTGGAGGACAAGGAACTGACATCTCTTGAACGTGGTTATGGTGGGATTTTTGTCAGCATTTTTGCTAGATAAAGTAGGACAATTATGGTGGGCAACAGCTTAGCAAACCATAGTGGTCCAGGAGAAGCCAAAACCACCTACTGAACGTGTGGCATTATCCATGGAGGTATTAGATAAACTTCAACAGGTAATGGCACAGATCCATTTCCAAGCGCAGTTGGTGTAGGCGACGGGGGTGAGGGGATATCCCCTCTTGCGCTCCAACTAGCCCAGGTGGTGGATGCATTACCTCTGGAATTGGCAGGATGGTTCCAGGAACTCATTGAGGAACAGGATAGTTTGCCAAATTCCATGGAGGAGAGTGTGGAGATGATTGACCAGGCGGCATGTCCAGACAAAGCAAAAGATGAGGCTTGGTCAGCATTATTATCAGTCAGCCATGGACATAACTCTGTAGAAGAATATGCACAGGTCTTCCATCCGTTGGCAAAAGAAGCACAAGTTACATATTCTTAGTCCTCACGAATGTTCCGCCAGGGGTTGCAGACAAATTTGCTAGCAGCTTTGGCAGCCACAAACGTCATAGCGACGCTGGGGGAGGAAGTGGCTTTAGAGTTTCAAGTTGAAAAACAATTAGCACTGGCATGGGACTGGTGGGAGGAATCAATGTCACCTGGGAAGGGACAGTCCTGATAAGCAGATGTTTCAGTCAAGGGGGTGGCACCCAGTCCAAGAAACGTTGGAAATATTCAAAGGGGAGGGCGCCAAGGGAATATGTCGAAATTTCCATCAGCCAAGTCGCAAGTGAAAGACTCATCCAAAAATAAATCGCCTTCTTCACTTTACTTGTGACTGTTTATCCCCATAGAGCTGCATATGGATGGGGGAATGGAAAGGGCAATGGCCCTGATAGATACTGGGGAAGAAGAGAATTACTTTGAACTGGCATTGTCAGAGCGTTTGAAGCTGCAGGTGCAGGAAGGACCAGTGGTGGTTTTTGCCAATGCCTCACAAAGGGTTCCATCGTGGCATGTATGCCCTTCAGTGAAGGTACACCAGGCCCCATTCATGTTTTGGATGCAGTTTTGTGCGATTGAGAACCTGACCCACCCAGTAGTGTTTAGGATGCGCTGGTAGCATTTGTTCAGACCCTAGATCGATGTACCTCCCAGTAATATTACCCTGTACTCAAGGAGTGGTCCATCGATGAAGTGGAGACTGTTAGTGGGAAACCAGAAGTTAGATGAGCCTCAAACTTTGGGGCCATGCAGGAAGAGGTCCTACCTGCAGAATACCAAGATTTTTTGGGGAAATTTGGTCCAAAGAAGCATTCTCCATTTTCCCCCACTGGGCCATTCGCATTCTCTTTCCAGTTTAAGGAAGGTTCTGAACTTCCTTGTGGTTGTCCAGTCTATCCATTGAATGAATGAGCAAAGGCCGCATTGGAGGACCATGTGAGTTCAATGATGAGTGAAGGTTTGATTGAGACATCAAAATTGGCTGTGGTATCTCCAGTGTTGCTAGTGCCCAAGGCAAGCAGAGAGTTGCAGCCATACATGGATTACCAGAGGTTTAATGAGGTCATGGAACCAGACCCTTACCCAAAGCCGCTAATGGAGGACATCTTGCCAATGGTCATAGGATGCAACATTTTCACTAAGCTCAATTTGGTAGATGCATTTAACCATGTACCTGTGAGGCCAGAGAACCAAAGATACACGGCGTTCAAATGCCACCTTGGGATGTTCCAATACCGAGTCATGCCATCTGGGCTTCGCAATGCCTCAGCAGTGTTTTAATGAATGATCGACCAAGTACTCTATCAATTGATTGGCCGGTGTTGTATCGATTATATGGAGGACATCCTGATGTTCTCACGTTCCAAGGAGTCTCATTTACAGGATGTGCGGGAGGTCCTGAAGGCATTGGGTGAGTCAGGATTATGGCTGAAGCCTTCAAAATGTGAGTTTAACTGGGAGTCAGTCAGATTCCTAGGAAATGTGATATTTGGAAAAGACCTGAAACTATGCCCTGATAAGATCCAGGTGGTGCGCGCATGAAAGGCTACAACTGATCAGACAGGGGTGAGAAGTTTCTGGTGATGGTAAATTTCCTCAGGTGGTTCATGACAAATCTATCGGAGTTAGCCTTGCCACTTATGTGACTGACGCAGAAGGCACCATTTGTTTGGGGGGAAGAAGAGAAGCGGGAATTCAACTTACTAAAAGAGAAGCTCATTTCAGCGCTGGCCCTTGCCCATCCAGATCTGGGAAAACCTTACATGGTGGAAACAGACGCCTCAAATTTTGCATTGGGATTGTTACTCCTACAGAAGGGGAAAGATGGGTTGGAGCACAGGGTGTGTTATTTCATTCAGAAAATGATCCCTGTGGAAACAAATTACCCAATATATGACAAGGAGCTACTGGCAGGAGGTTGCGGTGCTGCAGGAGTGGCAGCACCACTTTTTGTACGCCCGTCACCCCTTTGTAGTATACACAGACCATTGGGCACAGGAATATTACTGAGAGCCCAGGAAAAGGATCAGCGCCAAGCCCGTTGGCACGTGGAGCTGACTCGTTATGATTTCTGAGTGGAATACAAACTGGGAGCCATTAACACAATAGCAGATTGGTTGAGCTGGGATTCAGGGCTAGCATACAAGAAGGCTGAGTTGGAGAAGTACAACATAGCAACCATGCTCTGGAAGACCAATTTGCCATGATGGTGATTGAGGAGGATGCACTGGAGAGGAATATCCAAAGAAAGCAAATGAGGTCTTTATTTGGGCAACAGTTATAGGCGGAAACAGCAGAGGGCCAGCGGCACATTTTGCATCATACATACGGAAGAGAAAATGGAATAATATGTAATGACTCACGGATATGGGTTCCAAACCCATCACTGCAGTGGGAAGTGCTGCAGGCATCACATGACCAACCGTTGGCAGGCATCTGGGGGTCACAAAAATGATTGCTTGGTGCAACAGAAGTATTCCTGGGTGGGACTACAAAAAGATATAAAAAATACGTGGCAGAGTGCTTGGTTTGTGCATGCTCAAAGCCCTCTCAAAAGAAGCCCACGGTAAGTTAGTCCCACTCCAGATTCCAAATCAGCTGTGGGGGTCAGTCAGCATGGATTTCATTACAAGTTTACCTAAGATCCAGGGGAAGGATGTGATAATGGTTATCATCAATTGGTTAACAAAATATGCTGAGTTTTTCCCAAGTACCTCAAAATTCTCAGCCAAGGACACCGCAAAGGTTTTTATTGATGAGATATTTGCCCATCATGGCCTACCAGCAGATATCATTTTGGATTGTGGTCCCCTAATTGTATCAAAAATATGGTCTAGCCTTCTCAGTAAAATAAAAATTCGCCCATGTAGGGCCTCAGCATACTATTCCCAGTCCAATGGCCAAACAGAGAGGGTAAACCAGATACTGAAGCAATACCTTTAATGCTATGTCTCAGACCAGCAGGATGATTGGGTTACTTGGGATAGACTCGCTCAGTTTGCTTACAATAACCACTAATCATCAACCGGAATGTCACCACTATTTGCTAATCATGGATCCAATCCATCGTTGGATGGAGGATCAAATGGAGGAGTACGCCAGGGGGTGGACGAATTATCCTGAAGAATGGATGAGATTGGAAGGAAATTGTGAACCAACCTGAAGCATGCCACAGCATGGCAAAACTGATATGTGGATCGTTGAAGAGCGTCAGACCCATCATTTGCTCCAGGGGATTGGGTATTGGTGGCAGCGAAGAATTATGTGGTACCAGTGAAGTTTTGGAAATTTGGGTTAAAGTTCTTAGGCCCATATAGGGTTATCCGGGTTGTTAATAAGGTGGCATTTGATTTGGACCTCCCAGAAGGGTTGAGAGCCCACCCAGTTATAGATGGGTCCCAGCTAAGGATTCCGAGGGCAAGGCCCAGAGCGGCCTGGTCCACTGAACCCACGAGAGAAGAACAAACAGGAATATGAGGTTGAGAAGATCCTTTGAGCATTGGGTCAGGGGTCTCCAGAAATTTCTGGTAATTTGGAAGGGATACTTGGTAGAGGATGTGACCTGGCAAATACCTGAGGAGTGTGCACACTGCCCCAAGAAGATCTGGGAGTTTTTGGATTCACAAGGGTATGATGTGATTGATTGGGGTCAGTTGGATCTGCACATAAACCTCGTAAATAACAGTTTGAATTTGCACACAAATTTAGAGGTTGGATTTCAGAAGTTTGACCAATCATAAGAACACTCAAAATGGAAGTCATAGGTAAGAAGTTTGGGGATTCAAGAGCAAGGATTGATCCAGCGTATCAAATGCCAGTGTCTCGAATCCTCCAAGTTTTCATTATATGGGACTTGAGACTTGCACGTGCAAAAGTGTGGATGTTGCTCAAGAGCTTTAATTTAGGGGTTAATATATTAAACTCATGAAAATGCTTTAAAGCGAGAAAATGGCAACTTCAAATACAGTTTCGTTTTCTCAATCAGAAAAATACAATTAAAATTTAAGTTTGTTTGCTTTATAAATAAGTTTATTTTATATAAAATTTGATTAGGAATAACCTGAACCATGAGCTCTGCAAGTGAGCTTGGCCAGGCTTTGGCTTTGTTCTCAGCACTATCTTGGGGACAAGCTAGACTGCTTGCTTGCAGCATTGCTGGGACTCTAGTCCGCAAATGCGTAGGGAATTCAGGGAATGGCGCATGGGTGAGAGGGTGGTTCTCCACAGGACTATCAGTCATGTGGTGGGTAAAATGGCTGGTGCTGCCCAACTCACTTGTCACATAATGGCAAGAACCTGTGCGTTAGCCTCATGACACTTGGCATGGTCTAACATTGTCATGAGCGTGAATATGGCAGTAAGGCATATTGGCATGTGAAAGACATTGTAATTGTTACGGCATTATTATTATTGGGAAAGCATGAACTTTGATGTGCTGGAAACGATATCCTGCTGCAACCAGTGCCAAGTGGAAATTGCTATTCCACCAGAAGAAATCCTACCAGTCATGAAACCACATTTTTCTTGGCATATGGTTTCCATTAATGTTATTGGTCCCCTGCCAATGGGAGCTAGCCGGTCCAAATACATTCTGGTGGCAATTGACCGCTTAACCAGTTGGGTTGATGCATGGGTGTTATGGAATCTGGTGGCGGTCGCAGTGGCTAAGTATATAATGGAATGTATTATCCAGCGACATAGCTTCCCTCAGTCACTCCTTACCAATAATGGAACTAACTTCACTTACCACATCCTTCCAAAGCTTAATGAGCTGATGGCCATCCATGGGGTTCTGAAAACCTCATAACACCCCAAGTTCAATGGAATGGTTGAGCGGGTCAATGTAATTTTAGTGAGCATACTACATATATTAGTAGAAGATTGACCCTCATATTGGAGTCCCCTTCTTCCCACTGCTGTCCTCACCTATATATCAGTTATCATTCCACCATGGGGAAGAGCCCTTCCAATTACTGCATGGATGACACCTTGCTTTTCTGGCAGTGCTAAATTTCTGTATAAAGATACCGGTTTAATGAATCCACAATGTTATTTGACGACCCTAGCTGACACATTAATCAAATGACAAACCAAAGAATACTTGTTCATTTTAGCCATAAAGATTAAAAATCAAGCATCTGATCAGGTATGGCGTAGTGGGTTAGCCCAGTACAAAGATGGGGACATTTTTCTTATTCCATGACTAAAACAGTTTTAGGAGGAAGCGCAAGTTGGTAAGTATATGAATTGGGTCGTTTGGAGTTATTGAGATAACATGTGTGGATGCATATACTATCAAGTACCTTGCGAGCAGTCAGATCATTAAACTGAGTGCACATGAGTTCCTCTAAGTATAAAAAATAGAAGACTTATCACCCAGTTAAGGGAGGGTAATGTTGAGATTCTGATATGACTGGATGATAAGCCCTAAGTTGTATGGCGAAATGGGTAAAATCCACAGATCATGATATGAGTTACAATTATTTGAACGCCTTAGGATGAAAAGATATTGGGTTATATCAGATGGTTATTGGACTGCTTCAAAGTGAGGCAGTTAAAAGATGTTGATGCACAACAAATAATTGGTAAATTGCCTTGAACTAGGTGATTGTGAATTTAATGAATGAAGGCTTTTCTGGAACCAATAATAAAATGACATAACAAATAGTTTAGCCAAGGAAATGAAATGATCTAAAGTCGCTGAGATATTAGAAAGATTAGACGAGTAAAGAAAGGAGGTTGTTAGTAGGTATGAGCAAGTGGAACAGAGAGGATCTGCTGTATATATTAAATTAAATAAAGAGTGTCTTAGGGCAAGTGCTACCATTTTATTAAGTTTGTTACTTTGGTTTGATGGCAATGATCATAATATCATCATTCCTATTGCTCATTGGGTTTAGCCCTGTGTAAAACTCTTTGTCATGTATCACCAATTCCGCCAAATTATACGCTACTAAAATTTTAATATTGAGAAGGTCTGTTGGGTTTTTGGGGGAGGAGCTCCAACCCAATCCCTATTAACAGGGCAACAAAGCCCCCAGAGAGTTTAGAGGTCATCAAGGCTCAAATAAAAGCTAAAAACGGAAATGAGCTTGAAAGAAATGGTAATTTATTAAATTGATCCTCGAGGTTCTTATATGACCTCGATGGATTAAGAATGGGTGGATTCTGCATTGATTGTTGAAGCTGAGGGAAACAAATACTACATGGTGATTGGGAGCATCCTCAACATAAGTTGCGGGTGCACCAGAAAGGGTTAATTGATTGGGTGTGAGTGCCAATTTTGCCATGATCCAAAAAGAGTACTTGGCATCCTCGCACTAGTCACTTGTGTCAGATTTGATTCTAATAATAACTTAATTATTGGGGCCGATCCCCAATACTTTGAATCAGGCTTACCTCAAGTTAATGGGGAGCCCAATCTGGCATCCACCTATAGGCAGGTCGAGACCCCTAGTCAGGGCTTCCCCCAATTAAGGGAGAATCCTGACAGAGCCCCCTCCAAGCCTTGACTAGGGGTCAGAGCCGAGGTGGGGGCACCAGATCCAGTGGCGGGGAGGAATGGGCCAAGGCAGCTGGTGCAGACACAACAGAGGGATCTGGTGAGCATTATCAGGGAGTGGCCCTGGCATTGGCTTAAGAGCCAGCATCAGCGCTGAGGCCAGCATCAGGATTGGCACCTGGCATCAGCGCGACAGCTGGCATCAGGAGGAGGTCCCAGCATCAGTGTTGGGGCCAGCATCAGTGCTGAGACAGCATCAGGGATGACACCCCGGTAACCTGGCTTGCCCTCTTGGGTCAGAGGCCAGGGACCGCTCTCCTCCTTCAATTCTTAGCTATCACCAAGAGCTTGGGTGCCCCTGGTTAGAGCACCATTGTCAGGTTTTCAGAGGAGGAGCTTTAACCTGATCCCTATTAACAGGGCGCTGAAGCCTCCAGCGAGTTAAGAGGCCATCAAAGCCCAAAGAAAAGCTAAAAATGAAAAGGAAATTAAGAGAAAAAGATGCCTTATTGAATTGATCCTCAAAGTTTTTATATGACCTCAATGGATCAAGAATGTGTGGATTTGGCGTTCTTTGCTGAAGATGAGGGAAACAAATATTACATGGTGATTGGGAGCATCCTCAGCATAAGTCACTGTTGCGCCTGAAAGGGTAAATTGATTGGGTGCAAGCTCCAATTTTGCCATAGCCCAATTAAGTGTTTGACATCCTCACATTAGTCACTGGTTCCAAATTTGATTTTAGTAATAATTTAATTATTGGGGCTGGTCCCCATTACTTCGGATCAGGCTTACCCCAAGTTAATGAGGAGCCCAATCAGGCATCCGCCCATAGGCAGGTTGAGACCCCTAGTCAGGGCTTCCCCCAATTATGGGAGAATCCTGACAAGGTCTAAGTAGCTCTGGATATAAAGCAACTACTAGAAGCTGGGCTACTTGTACCATTTAAAAGCCCTTGAGCCTCCCAATTTTGTTAATTTATGAAAGAAATATGGTGGACATCGAGTTTTGTAGACTATCACTGAATAAAATTTCATTACTCAAAAGGATAGTTAGCCCTAAAACATATAGATGACTCCTAATGTCTAATGTCTGGATATCAGATTTTTCAGCTATGGACCTCACTAGTAAATATTATTATATTGAAACCACCCTGAAGGTTGAGAAAAAAGCGTCCTCATCTTTAATGAAAGGTTGGTAAGCCTAATCAGATGCCGCAGAGGCTATGCTCGCCCCTGCTACCTTACAAAGAGCGATGGAAGGAAATTATGGGTTTTATCTTGCTCTTTTGTGTTAGTCTATCTTAATAATATAACTATTTCTCATGAAGTTTGAATGCTTATTCAGCACACCTAAGGGAGCGTTTACAGCAATTACACAAATCTTCTCTGAAGTTAAACCCATCCAGATGTTCCTTTTTCTAAAGGGAAATGGATTTTTTGGGACATAAGGTAAGTAAGGCAGGAATATTTTTAGTGGATGATAAAGTTAAGACCATTTCCAAGATGACCCACTTAAGCCACTTTGTTTTGTATAAGTCTTCTAGGGATGGTTAGTTATTATTGCCAGATTTATTCCACAAATTGCAAATACATAAACCCTTAGTTTTTTGATTAAGAAAGGGATATCTTTCTAGTAAAAGTGAGCAGCAACGGTTTTTTGCCCTATTATGTGTAACTCTTTTCACTACCTGTATTTATATATCCTAGTTTTGATTAACCGTTTTACTTTTTACTGATGCTAGCGATATAGCTAAAGGAGCTATAATATCCCATTATGCCAAAAATCTGGTGGACCATCCCATTGCATATTGTAGCAAAACTCTATCAAAAATTGAATATACTATAGTTTTTCAAATGTGAGCTTTTGATGGTACTATTGACTATAAGCATTTCTGACTACTCATATGAGGCCATCTTATCATAATTACTGACCATGCCTCTTTAAGATGGCTCCAATAGATGAAGGACTTTGACGAGAGATTGACTTTATGGACTTTAAAACTCTAAACTATAATTTATCCATCACCTACACCAGGTCCAATACATCATAAAGCGGATTGTTTATCAAAGTTACTTATACTAACTTTATCCAGTAATGGGGAAGATAGAATATATGATTTTCTAACCTAACCTCATTATGAAAAATTGAGTCACTTACTATTTAATATAGTTAGAGAAAAGGGCAGCAAATATTCATAACAAGGATGGTAATATTTACAAACTTGTGTCACAATAATGTTTATCCAAAGTTTGACCTTCTGGTTGCTCATATACTAGAAGGACATCTTTAAGTCAGGCATGGAGGAATTCAGAAATTCTACCCTTGGCTCAAGACTCAATGTTACTGGGAAGGGAATCTCTTCTTAATTCAGATTTGTATCTAATTCCTGTATAGAATGTTAAGTCAGGATGGACCTAATCCACAACCACAACATCCATTGGTTTCACCCTGAAACCCTTTATACTAAAAATTAATGTTATGGTCTAACTCCCTTAAGCATCCAATGGCTTTGATTCCTCATTATGACTATTGATCATTTAAAAAAGTAGATTGAAGCCATATCCCTACCCTATGCTTTGGCAAAAGCTACCATCATGTTTCTCTATAATCGAATTATCACACAACATGGGTGACCTAACATAGTTCTCTGATAATAGTCAAAATTTTATCATTACTAGTGAACAGGTTAAAAATTTGATGGGGTCTATCCAAGTGTTTTCCACCCATTAACATCCAGCAACAAATGGAATGGTACAGCGAGTGAATGCTACAATAACCTTAACCCTCAGAAAATTCCTCAACTGCCCCTCTACATTGGCTTCAATATCTACCTAGTAAAATTATTGCCCATCATATAAGATATCATTAAACTATTAAATTGCTCCTTCACCATTATATGGAAGGAATATCCAAATACCCTTTAAAGTTAAAACCATGTTATACCCAGCATCCCCTATTTACCTGAAGATACTAAGAGAGTTATCACTAATAGGATTGTCTGACTTCAGGCCTTTGCTTCCTAAAATTTTTCTTCTACCACCACCAGGGAGACTAAAGTGTTCAACTATAATCATGCTCCTCTGTATACATTTAAGCTGGATGTTTTTAACTTTTTATCATCACCAACCCTGTGGATTCGATAAGAAAATTAGGTAAAATTGATCAGGAACCTATAAAAGTATTTATAAATGAGGAATTGAACAACAAATTGTGGATGTCTCTTAAAGAACTGCGATAACTTAAGTATACAATCAATTTTTGTGACCATTCATCCACCTACGACATGATCTAGAAGAGAGATTAGTCAGGATGCTGGCTTGAACTGAAGATTTGAGTAATTCTGATGACAGAACTGACCCAGTCTAAGAAGTTTAGTCATTAATTACTAGTGGTTTTTATCTTTAAGTAAAAAACCTCCTATTTTAGGTTCCAACCCAATTTAAGCAATTGAATATTATTTGGAAAATTTACCCAGATGCCACAGAATTCCTAAGTGGCAAATTAGTATAAAACCTAGCTTGGAAGCGCTTGGAGACTTTCCTTAACATTCATACATATTTCCTATAAAATTTTGTTTGAGAAAATATAAAGGGTACGTACTTTTTGCAAGATATAATTTAATTTTCACTATGACAATAGCAAAGATACAAGGATATGCCAATTGAAGAATTTTCTCTTTTGTGAAGACATTTATTAAAGTAAACTTTTAATATCCGTGCGTCTAGGGCTTCAACTGCCCTGAACTTAATTAGTTTGTTGGTTTTCATTTCCCTCATCCTGTCACTAACCATCAGCTCCTAATGGAGCACCGCAGGGGAAGATGGA
Source organism: Massospora cicadina (assembly GCA_022478985.1). Classification (NCBI taxonomy): domain Eukaryota; kingdom Fungi; phylum Entomophthoromycota; class Entomophthoromycetes; order Entomophthorales; family Entomophthoraceae; genus Massospora; species Massospora cicadina. The sequence goes on along the minus strand of JAKSZP010006634.1, from coordinate 162,027 downwards.
TGGACACATCGGCAAACTGAATCACTCTAGTGGTGTCCACTGGGATCCCGGTATAAGTTTTGGGGTAGAGGGGTGCCCTGGAACACAGGGCACACTTGCCGCAGTGGTGGCACCAGATCTACACATGATGCTTAAATTGAAATACCCTTGTAGGGGTGGGTCAATGAAGTTACTGGGTTCCATTACTACCTTTGCCAATGAAATAATTCCTTTGTTGTGAATTAAAAGTTTCCTAAACTTAACCCAAAGGTAAAGATTCATGTTGCACCAGGGGAGCACTAGTGGGCTACAAGGAATAGCTTTGAAACATGTGAGGTAGAGTTTGAGTTCTTTAAGTGGAAAAATGGCCAAATAAATTAAAAAAGACTGGATGACCCAGTATGAGCGCTTTTTTTACTGAACTGATTACACTGGTGGGAGATTAACAACTGCTCAACACTAGAGCAGATTGTCAGACATTTACCTTTGCAGACTAAAGATAAGAATACTATAGGGTGAGTTCTATTAAAAAAGGGAAATGTTGGCCATTTGCAATATTCCAATGTCATTAAGAGCTTGTATATTAAAATTAATAAAACAATTGAGGAATTCAGACAAAAAACCCTGGCCAATTCTCGGTGGAACCCCAACAATTGGGGAATCACCAGTTTGAAACCCATATGGTCATTAGTAAAATCAGCTGGTTGGATTACTCTGACCTCACCACAGACTTTGGAGGAATCATCAGAAGGCAATCCCCCAACCCCAACAAAGTCCTTCAATGCACCTGCATGGGGACCTCCCCTTTTATAGGCTTGGTGGGTGTCCCCCAAGGTGCAAGAAAATTCTTGGGCTGTGTATGGCTCAAGTTTATAAAGATGTTACCTCATGGGTATGTTTGGGCCAATCAGAATCCCACTTCCTTTGTTCCGCTGCCCTAATGTGAGTTCCCAAACTATGATACATTGTTCCTGCATATTTCCTAATTTGGACTCATGCAGGCTATCCTGAACATATTCCTGAATTCCCCCTCAACCTTTGAAATTACTTTATATACTAGATAGTCAGAGGTTGAGGATCATCATTTTTTCCTTTATCGCGCTCTTAATAAAATCATAAAAATCAAATTTTTATTAGTGCTTTATATTTAAATTAATTTTATCAAAACTTATTTGGAAACCAGCTGGCATAAAGCACCAGAGAGCAAAGATTCTGCTGGTTTCCCACACAGATGGAGGGGTATCCAAGGACATTGGTGTGGAACAGGAAGCAATATGGATAAGTTTTAGTTAAATTTTGATTTTGTTAAAATTTGACTAAGATTAATGTTATGCGGAAAGAAATCAGTAATAACAATACTGATCTCAATAAAAATAGAAGAGGAATTTAATATATTGTAAATCAAACCCTGTTTGTTCTACCATCCACTAATGTTAAAACTTATCCCAGCCTCATAATAAAATGTGCATATCTATCAATATAATAGATTCTTCCCTGGTAATAAAGAAAGCACCAAACTTAATTTATAAAGATATTCTCACCAATTCATTCTGATTTAGTATAAGATCCAGATCTCTAGATGTTAATCCTGTTATCTATTGGACAAAAGTTTCTATTTACAGCAGGATTAGAAAAAAGAATTTATTTATTATTTCTAAATTATTTGATAGGATTACAATATATAAATCTATATAATAATTTGTAATACTATCCTAATTAGCAGCTTGGATGAGATAAACGATTCTTTATTAGAATCCTTCCCCTAGTATTTAGGGTCAGCGAAGGCTAATAGTGCAATGGAAATTAGATTCAGTTTATGTGGGTTGTCAAGGCTTAGACAATAGGGTGAACTGACCTATCAAAATTCAGGACATTTTCTCACCTCGTTTAGCTTTATCACAACATTATTGGTCCACCAATGGAAGGATAAAACCACGGAGATAACATTTAATATATTGGAGCCAATTATACTTATTAAAATTAATCTTCTTTCAGCTGAACTCCATTGCTTTGGCTCATGATTGGCGAGTAAAATTTCTACACCCTTTTAGACCCCAAGCCTAAAAAAAGGGGGTTTCTTCATAGGAAAAAGCACCGAATTGGTGCTAGTGCTTACACCCTCCAACTCAAGTGAGGTATTCTGATGAGAGTCAAAACAACAAGGGAAGCTCGATGTGCCCTATTTGATTGAAAGTGAGGAGTAAAATGATTACTCTGAGTTGAAGCATTCCACAGAGAAAGTGGCAGGCTCATATTAATAAATTGGACTATTATCGCCTAAAATTCTTTCACATGAAGCTGAACTGGCAATTGTCTGACATCAACCCCCTTAATAATGTTGGAGGAAGAATAGGGGCCTTAGGAAGCGGCTATGTACCTGATTTATAATATCTGTAGCTAAGGACTATATAGTTACTCATCTCCTCTCTTGTAGGTGATGACAAAAGGACCTCCCAAATTGATCCAAGATTGCCGCTTCTAGGAATGATGCAGTTATGGTAATACAGGACCATTTCAGATACTTGGAAGGAAGGTAGGGGAGCCTGCAGATCATTTGCATCTTGTCCCTCTATTGTATCAGTTTTAGCTAAGTTCATTGTAGCCTAAGATTGGAGCTGAATGATACAATTAGCCAACCTTTTCATGGCTTTTTCAGGTTCCTCAACCATAGAGTAGAAGACAACTTAGCTAAAAGGACTGGTATACCTAATTCTCTCCCATATAAAAACCTGGAACGGGACATCTTCAGGATCCAATAATAGCTATTTTTCTGGCCATCAGAGTGCTATGCAGTAATTGATCTCAGTGCAGTGGGTCAGAAGAGGCCATTTCTGTAGGATTGATATTAAGGTTTTATTCGCTCTCTCCACGTTCCCATTGGTAGAAGGATTATAAGTGGCTGTTAAGAGCTGTTGGGCCCCCATGCAAGGTAGCCAGGAACTTGATTACTTTAGAGTTGAAGTTCTTTCTAGTACACAGAGTTGTACCTATGGGCAGCCATTGCTAGTGTTAGATTCTGGCGGTTGACTGGAAAATAAACCATTCAACAACCAACAGATTGGGATGATTAACCTCCTAATACTCAAGCTAATACTTTAATTAAAGCCTATAGCCATAACACAGCAAAGGCTGATTATCGTAATGTGGACTTAATTATATTACCAAAAGCTCAGGCCAAATAACTTGTACATTTAGACTGATCTTCTCTACAACAATATGGCTTAGGTCAATTATCGCAACATTAATATAATTATCAAAAGCTCAGGCCAAATACACTTGCACATTTAGTCTGATTTTCTATGCAACTATACGACTTATTCCAATTAACTCAATGTCAATCCAATCGATTATTCTATTAGAAGCTTGGGCTGAATACACTCACACAGTTGGGCCTATTATTACTGCACCAAACTTCAGCAACTAGTCCTGATTAATTGGGACTAATATTAAATCATCAGCATGAGAATTCGTTCAGGATCTACCTAAAGCTAAAGTCTACAAATTACATGAATGAAAACATGAAAAGACCATAATTGACACAATAGCACTTGCACATGGACTGCCCAAATGGGAGTACCTAGTGCTATCAAGAGAGGCCTGGTGACGTCCCAATTAAGGGTACATCAATTTCTTAAATCAACCACAAATTTTCCCAGAATTTATATTTTGTCAGTAGTATGATGAAACTCATTTCAAGATGATCTTAGGACCATTTTGCACGCTCATTGTTGCAATTTTCATCCCCAAAATCCTCTTAAATACAAGAATATTTTGCCTTAAATATATCTAGCAATAGGTCTCAGCCATATCAGTTCAAGGGCCAAACTGAGGTAGAAAATAATCTGTGAGATTGCGTGCTTTATTGTGGCCAGGAGATGCCCTAAAGGTATAAATACAAGCGCCTGGCCCAAAGAATAGTTATCAAAATAAAATATTCTAATAAAGATTAATTTCATTTAATCTTCTTTCTGATTTGTATCTTATGTCACTTTTAGAGAGTGCTGGCAAGCTGGGATCTCAGGATCCACAGCTTTTAACTATCCCTGCCTCAGTTGGATTTCCCATTTATGGAGGAAAAATCAAGCCCAAAATTGGCCAGAAAAGTAGGAGACATTTAAGCATTCCTAGTAAGTTTCCGAACAGTCAAAACCTTGCAAGCCACTGGCAAAATCGTGGATTATACAACCAAAATTCAGCCCAATTAAGCTTGCAGGACTTGTAAGGAGAGTGTCTATAACTCTCCTGTTTCCAGCGTGGTGGTGCTCGGTGCACAAAGCAAATGCAAGGAAACTAGCTGTTAATACTAAAGCTAATAGTGCCCAGCAGAGGGTGCTGTAGCAATAACAACTCAAGCAAAGAGATGCGACAATTAACTAGCCAAAATGTCACGTTGCACACGGAGAGAAGGGGTAAATGACCCAGGTTGAAGGGTATCTGAGCGAGCCAACGCTGCACAAGGTGATAATTGTATTGTATTTAAAATGGCAAGGTTAACGGAGTGCAAGACATCCTCAAAGAGGTTTGCGCACAGGATCATTAGAAAAATCAATAAATCAAATGGTAAAAACGGGAAAAATTTTAATTTGGAAGTTGACCAACAAGAAATTTTGGTCAGAGAAAACATATATAACTTTTGGGCAGGGGAATAAAGGGTTTGCTGCAGTGGGCTTAAGCACTGACTTACCAATAGGCAAAGCTACCATCCAAGTTGGTTGAATATGCAGAAACTGACTTCACTCAAGTGATCGATTGAAGTTGGATTCAACCCAAACGTGTTGTTTCAATAATGGACCAGGTTTTGAAACCCCATTACTTGATGAACCAAATGAAACAAACACGTTAATATGATAGACCTTCAGCTTTAATGTCTGGACCGACGTAAGGGTCTGGGCACTTGGCACCCCACTAGTACCAACCTGGGCATATATTTCCCATAACCAGCGTTGATCTAGGGTATGCCTAAGGTCAGGAAGCCCCTGTAAATTCACCCTCTGGGCCACCTGGTGCCCACCCTTATCCTTAGGGTTGGTCCCCACTATGGTGTCATGTGACCATGACATTACACTCTCCTCCTGATGGGGGTCAACCCCCCATCCAGGGGCTTGAACAAGGGAAAAGTTCTTGTGGGCAGGGGCCAACTTCATGGCGGCAACGGTCAGTTTGGGTTGAGATCTGGAAGCCTGGGGGAAATGCTTGTGAAAGTCTTCAATCAGATCTCAAGCATGCACACAGTCATGCGCTGGAACCCAACTGTTCTATGCAGCATCAAAGCCCTTCCAGGATACCAGTTACTCCAGTCTTCTATTAACACGGCGGGATGCAACTATTTCTTCCACCTCCCACTCTGGCGCCCCATTCACAAGAGAGGCCTAAGAGGTCTCTGGTGGGGGGCCCTTGAACAACAATAATTTTCTTTTATAGATGAGAAGATCCAAAATGAAGAGGGAATATCTAGCTGCTTTGAGGCATGGCCTACCTTTTTAACAACGCGGTAAAGGCCAATCCTCTTTGGTCCTAGCTTCTTTCATGGCTGCTTGATAGGGATGTTCCGAGCATCAAGCATCATGAGATCTCATTCCTTGTACGCTGGACCCACTCGGCGCTTTCCATCAGCGTTCTCCTTATACACTTGCATTGCCGCCTCCAAGCTTGTGGAAACCCCCTGGTGGACCTTCTCTATTGTCTTGGAAAAGATCACCACCGCCTCAACCTTAGTCCCACAGCTGGGCTCCATGTTAAAGGCGGGGTTAAAGCCATGGCTGGCGAAAAAAGGGGAACAACCAATCGAGGAGTGTAAGGTATTGTTGTAGCTAAACTGGGCCATGGGAAGGTGAGAAACTCAATCAGAATAATCTGCGGCCGTGTAACACCGCAGAAACTGTTCCAAGCACTGGTTCACTCGTTCAGTTTGCCCATCTGATTGGGGATGATAGGCAGTTGAATGGCAAGGGCGAATCTGAAGAGTCTTACACAATTCTACCCAAAAAATGGAGGTAAACTGTGGTCCCCAAGTCAGTGATAATTCCTTGGGGAGCCCCATGGAGTGCAAACACATGGGTGACGAAGAGCTTATCCATTTAGGCCGCGGTTATAGTAGTTCTGCAAGGAATAAAGTGGGCAAACTTTGTGTACCGGTCCACCACCACCATGATGGCATCATAACCATCAGAGGCAGGTAATTCCACAATAAAATCAACTGAGAGGGAGGTCCAGGGCCCATCAGCCTTTTAGACTGGTACCAACAACTCCGCTAAAGGTTGACGATTGGGTTTCATCTGGTTGCAGACCAGGCACTCCTTACAATACCGCCCCACCTGAGCAGGTAAGCCCTTCTAATTGTAGGTGCGACGTATCAACTCCAAAGTCTTTGCTTTTCTGGGATGACCTGTGGTGATTCCATTATGATGGTCCTGGATGATTTTCAGGCGCTGTGGCCCAGAAGGTACCCAAAGGCGCCCCTGAAACCACACCATTTCATCCTTCACGTGGTAGCCCCTGGAGAGATCCTCTTAATTTTAACTTGCACTTAGCAAGTAACATAGTATATTCAGCTGCTAGTGGCTGGGAAAGGACTTCCTTCCAGAACATACTATATTCCTCCGCTTTTTCAAGAGGTGCAAGCGCTGGCCCTTTGGCCAAGGGAGAGGGTCGATGAGGCAGAAGTTACTTTGAAGGAATCATCACCTGTGTGTTGTGAACTTCTACCTCTTTGGGATCAGGTGCTAAAGAAGGGTTGCGGCTCAAAGTATTCACCAAACCATTATCTTTGCCCTTAGTGAACTTGTATGTGAATGCGAATTGGGCAAGGGTCTCATGCCAATGGGTCTGCCGTGGTGTTAAAACATGAGGAGCGTGGTATTACAGCAGGGCACGGTGGTCTGTACATACCTGGAAAGGTTGGGATGAGCCATGCAAGTGGTGACGCCAATAAGTCGGCGCCTCCACTACTGCAATAACTCTTACCATAAATGGCGTAATTCAACTCTGGCAAAGACATCTTCCTAGAAAAATATCCCACCAGATTCTCTATCCCTTCTTCGCCTACTTGTAACAAGGCAACCGCTATGGCGAAGTTGGAGGCATCAGTGGACACAATGATCTCCTTTGAAGGGTTTTCATGGCAAAAAACAGACGTGGACAACAGGGCGCACTTCACTGCTTGGAAAGCATCCTCCAAAATGGGGACCACTGAAGCACCTTGGCACCGCTATCCTTGTATAAGGGAGCCACCACCTCAGACAAATTGGGAGTGAACTTCTTGAGAAACGTGAACGTCCCCAAAAAGCTTCTCAATTCCTTGACCAAGGTGGGGGTGGACCACTTACATTTCGCCTTCTCCTTGTCTGAAGTTATCATCTGTCACTGGTTAAAAACGACGTTGCCAGAAACGTGACCTGGGACTTAGAAACTCACACTTGCTTATCTTCAGAGTAAGGCTGACTGCCTTTAACCTCTCCACCACTTTCTGAAGGTGTACCTCATGAGGACTAATGGTCAGTGGAAAGCACCAAAATGTCGTCCATGTAAGCTACCGCGCATACCCCTAACAAGTCCCCCAACGCTGAATCAATGCGGCGTTGAAAGATAGAAAGGGCTTTCTTAAGCCCAAAGGGCATGACCCGAAAATGGAGTATCCCTTTTCTAATATGGAATGTGGTTAACCACTCTTGTCCCTTTTTAATCCGAATCTGATTGGACGCATTGAGGCAATCCAGCTTAAAGAAGACTTTCAGCTTCTCCATATAGCATGCAATCTGTGAATCCAAAGGGATGATATGGAGGTCTGGTACAGTAACGTTATTGAGGTTCTTAAAGTCTACGCAAGGACATAGAGTACATCAGCCTTCTCAACAAAGAGAAGTGAGGAGAAAACAGGGGAGGTACGCTGAAAAATCGCACCTTTAGCTAACTGATCCTTAACCCACACATCCAAAGCCTCTTCCTCCAGCACAGTCAATGGATAAATAGGGGAAGATATACGCACCAGATCCACCATGAGCATGAAGTCACAATCAAACTTGGAGTGCTCGGGGAGTGCGTTGGTTGATGCTGCATCAAAAGAAGATTCCAACCCCTTCAAAAAGGATAGTAGGAGAACCTCCACAGAGGGCTTCAGCAAAGGGGCAAGATTATGAGAGTTAATATTGGGCCAATGAGTAATTAGCCCTGGGCGTTATCCTCCTACAAAGGAACAATCAACTTGTGACCATTGGACAAAGACAAAAATAGAGTGTTTTCAAATTAGCTCTGACGTAAAATTTTCTCCACCACTCTACACCCAAAGAAATGGGAAACAAGAGGTTCCTGATAGCTTAAAAATGGTCGGACAGAAGATAGGCGCCCACCTGGTAGTCCACCAACCCCATGACGTTCAGCGCAGGGATACCTTGAGAAGCCGCACCTCTAGCCATACCACCTGGTGAGTAACTCAACTCAAGGTAGTCAGCTAAGTCTTGGTCAATAAAATTATTAGTGGACCCGGTATCCACTAAAATAGTTGTGCTGATCTTTTCCAAAGAGGATGTAAAGGGTAGCGGTCAATAGGAAGTATCCAGAATGGGCTTTATTCAAAGAAGACAACTCTACCACATCACCTAAAAGTTATTCTGGCTATAGCAACCCATAAGGGTAGTTTTTGGAATCATAAAAGGGGGAGGTATAGTTGGCCACTCTTACTACTGAGGCCACATACCCCTCCATGCCTTCTGCAGGTGCATAAACATCTTCATATTGGTAAAGAAGTTCTTTCTTTCCACTTTCTGAGTACTGCAGATCATAGAAGAGGTCAAACGGGGATTTTCTGGTGTGATTCCAAACACAGGAATAGGTCCAAATCTGATCCATGAGAGGGCCAAAATGGTTCAGAGGTATTTATCAGTGTTTCGTTATAAAACGCATTTTTAAACATGAACGACCCTATTCTTTTATCCTCAACAGAAGGCCCGATGTTACCAAAGCCAACGCCCCCCAGGCCCATCTGCGCCAATTCCGCTGGCATCGTCTGAACATGCTGTTGAAGGAAAACTTGTTTCTTGGAATGAAAAACGATTTTTTGGTGGAAAGTCAGGGAATCACTACTATCAGACCTCAAAGCATCTGAATCCACCAGGTACAAACATGAAGGGTAGATACTTTCCAGTTGGAGGCAACCATAATAACGCCGAGTTGCTCTAACCTTCAGGAAAAAGAGGAAATAGTGGTGCGGCTAATGACAGCTGGAGCCCGCAGCTAACGGCCACTGTTTCTACTTTGGAAAAGTTCCACACAAAAAAGTTCATGCACATAAGGAAAAAGGGTTGGTCAACTAATGTAAGGAGAGTGCTATAACTCTCCTGTTCCCAGCGTGGTAGTACATGGTGCACAAGGCCAACGCCAGGGAACTAGCTGTTAATGCCAAAGCATTAGAGCTCAGCAAAGGGTGTTGGAGCAATAACAGCTCAGGAATAGAAAGGCGAGTTTTATGATAAAAACCCCATTAAAAGCGACGCGGTGCACATATTGAAAGGGATTAAGTGACCCAGGTTGGAAGGAACCTGAGCAAACAAATGTTGCATGAGTTGAGAGCATCAAGGTACTTGCAATGTCAAGGATAATGGAGCGTTAGACCTACTCAATGAGGTTTGCACACAGGAGCATTTGGAATATCATTAAATTGTAAAAATAACGTAAATGGGAAAAGGTTTATTTGGGAAGTTGACCAACAAGGATGCAGAATGGGGGAAAACATACTTAAACTCAGATGGGGGAATGCGGAGTGTGCTGCAGCAAGCCCAAGCACTGACCTACCAATAGGCCAACGGTACCATCCAAATTGGTTAAATATGCCAAAACTGACTTCACTCGCTTGATTGATTGAAGTAGGAAGTGACCCAAACATGTTGTTTTGTAAATGGACCGGGTTTTGAAACCATGTTCCTTGACAAACCAAATGGAATCATTGCATTAATATGATAGACCTTCCATTTTAACGCCTGGACCGACATAAGGGGCTGGGCACTTGGCACCCCACTGGTACCAACCTGGGCATATTTTTCCCATAACCAGCGTTGGTTTAGGGTATGTCTAAGATCAGGAAGGGTCTGTAAACTCACCCTCTGAGCCACCTGGTGCCCACCCTTATCCTTAGGGTTGGCCCCACTAGATGTCATGTGACCATGACAGAATTCCCATTATCAAGCATTCGATCTACAGAATTTCACAGATAATGGAAATGAGCTGTTTAGGAAGGACGCAGTGGTTTTGTCCATCTGGGCTAGGGACGCCACTGCTTCAATTCACTTCGTGAAATGGTCAATCCTATTATGATAAATCTGTTCTACCTGGTATTCTCTGGGAGGGTAACTACCACGTCTAGGCTAATGCTGTGGAACAGTTGTTGAGGGGTAGTCAGTTGATATTAGCATCTTGTCTAGAAACTGGATTGCTTGTTACATGTAAGTCATCCAAGACTTTAATAATGGTATCTATTGGTCATTTCCAATGATACCGCTCCCTAATCCACTCATAGGTTTTCTTTGTTCCCCCATGACCTAAGGTAAAGTGAGCCTTCATGATAGCAGATAAACATTCTATAGGGCAAAGATAGGTCAACTACTTTGCCTCAACAAAAATATAACTTTCCATTCTCCACTTTAGTTTATGTGAGTGACAGGTTAACATTTTTGGACAGGATCATCCTCATCCTCCCACTCATCTGAGGCCATTAAGGAGTCATATAACCTCTCCGCCTTGATTTTATCTAAACGCAGGATTGACAACTGAGTTAGCCCATCAACATTCATATGGTGGGTTCCAGTGTGGTGTTAAATCTTCATGTCATAGGATTGGAGATTTAGAGCCCAACGCAATAAATGGCCAGAAGGATCCTTTAAGTTTATCAAGCATTTTAAAGAAGCATAGTCTGTAACCTCAGTGAAGGCTGTTCCGTACAAGAAAGGGCAGTAGTGTTTCACAGCTAGCAAAACGGCAAGCACTTCTTCTTAGTAAAGCTATAATTGCGTTCCAATTTTCAGAGCATCTTACTAAAATATGATATGAGTAAACTACCCCTTACCATCTAGTTGAGCCAAGATGGCCCCAAAGCATAGTTTAAGATGTCAGTAAATAAGATGAATGGCTTACCATAGTCTGGTGCCAGAGGATAGGACGTTTTTGTAGCAACTAATTCATAATTTCAAAAGCAGCTTTTTGTTAGCACCTTAATGGAATGAAGTGTAGTTTCGTCAATAGGCGGACAAGGGGCTCACTGATCTGGGAGAACTTGGGGATGAATTGATGGTAATACCCCATCATGCCCAAAAATATCTGAATATCCCACAGCTTCTTTGGGGAGCATTTTTCTGATTGTTTTAACCTTATCCTGTATGGGTTAAATTCCTTTCTGAGAGATACGTGACCAAGTAAAACTAAATCTCTTTTGAAAAGGTGCACTTAAAGTGTTAATTTGATGTTGGACTCATGTAGCGCTATAACACTTCCTTCAGGTGATTAAGAAGTTCATTGAAGGTCTTAGAAAACACAATGAAGTCATTAAGATAAACGATGACATAGCTCAACTTTAAGTCCTACAAGATGTGGTCCATGCTCGCTGGAAAGTTGCAGGCGCATCTCACAACTCTTGAGGTTGGCTGGTGGGTTGGAATAGGCCTTCACTTCTAATAAGTGCACATTTCTCCTTATCTTGGGAGAAAGGTCTATTTGCCAATATCCACTATCCAAGTTAATGGTGGAAGCAAAGTTAAGCCATAAGGCTGAGAAAGGCGTCACTAATGGGGGAATAGGATATGTCAGAAATTCGACTATGGGCTCTGCTAGTTGGCAGGCTAACCAGTATGAAGACTGGTCAGCCCTTGCCATTTCACCTTGGGCGTCTGGGCCAGCAGCGCCGGCTAACCCCTTGGCATGTCATTCATGCCATTCAGGGATCCCCTTTAACTTAAACTCCAACAAATGAAGATAAATATAAACTTATAAACAAAGGTAGATTAGGAAAAAGGAAGATATTTATTGAAAGGGAAGCTCCAGGTATCTATAATATTTATAAAAGGGCTACTGCGCCCACCGCCAACATATTCACTCTTCCGCTGGTTCTTCCAGCCAACCACTTCTCTTCTTCTACTACTTTATTCTCTTCCCTGGCGTCAACCCTCTTGCACCATCCCTCCCAATGTCCAAATTAGTTTTGGCTCATCTTCAGCCTTAAGTCACCGGTGAGCCATATAAATAATTAACCTAAAATAATGTAAAATTTGGATTCAACCTTTGAATTGATTTTAATGCACCAGAAACAACTTTGGTCACTTTCTTAAATCAGAATATCTCGGCATCTCTTTGACATCTATTCATGTCCTATCTTGATAATATATGAGGCACTGGAAATAACCTCAGCTGCCTTGAACTTATAATTGTTAGATCCACTGACATTAGATAAGCAGGCAGCGAATTCATAGCTGAATGATTAGAGAAAATACATTGTCTTTCCACCAGAAATCCCACAATGGACCACAAATGACAGTTCTCATCGAACACTGGCTCTGCTGATTGATATCAATTGGATCATCCTCAGCTATTAGTCGCTGGTGATCCTTCTACTAATTTGGGGCCACCGATTAGCCCCACTCGAACCTAAATACCAAGCTCAGTGGAATACTAATTTTGGCTCAACCCAAATTGGGGAGCAACTAACCAGCAATCATATCAAATAACACAAAATTCAGTCAATAAGCCATTCCACCGGGATTGGTCATTTCATCCCAAATAACGACTGATCATTGGAGAATTCCATCTGGTTAAAATTTCAACAGAATAACTATCTTTTTTGTGAGGCTATTTTTGTTTTCATTAGTCCACAACTTTCCAATGAACTCTTTTTTCTTTTTTTAAGCAAGTGGTGGAAGACCAAAGACTTTTTAAGAATATCAGTAGCCCAGCATCTAGTAACTTCTTGAACTCAGTCCACATTTGCTGCTCTTCCACCTTTGACTTGCGATACAGTTTGAATTTATAAGGATGGTCATCACCCACATTGATGGAGTGGCTCCAGTACATCATGTGGCCATAGTCGTTATCTATATTAGAGAATATGTCGATATAGCCTTCCATTAAAGTATGAAATTTTCAAGCTCATCTGGGATAAGTTCATCCAAGATATGAACATTTGGCAAGGTACATACCAGGTTGTCTGTGAGAAGACAATATGCATCATAGAGCCAATATAGTGAATGCATTCAATGTAATCCACGGTGACTAACAAACCTCTGCCAATCTCCTGGTGTTTTCTTACAAAGATTTCTTTGCAGGTGAGGTTACCCAACAGAATGGAGATATGTCTCTGGTAGGCTGGGTCAAGGATACCCTGCAATACCCGAAGATCCAAGGGGCTAATGCCCTCAAGACTTAGTATGTGCAACAAGAAGTGGTGTGGATTTGAAGCGTAATTTTTGTGTCAACAACCGTTGTTCACCAGGTTTAATCACTACTTCTTCTGAAGCGTAAAAGAGAATTTATCCAAAAACCCACTGAATCTGGCAATTTCTTTATATTTCGCCACTGGTGGTAGCATTCAAATTAAAGCGGAAAATGAGCACACAACATGCAAGAATAGATATTCTTACAAACCTTACTAAGATAAGGCTAATATGACCTCATAATTGAGCAACGAGAGGAACCCTTGCTTCATGTTAATAATTACCTCATATTCGATTATAAACTGGGTACCTATGAGTATATCATAAGTGTGTTGTCTAAGGCCACTGTAGGGGGTGATAGGATAAGTTTCCAAATTCGAATGTGAAGGGAAAAGTAAGCCCTGATGGTGCGAGTGTTGCTTGGCCCTGCAGTTTCATACTCTTGAGCATACTCCAAATTAGGCGCCAGCTTACTTTTATTTGATAAGCTTAGAGGAGATGACATTCACCAAGGAGCCAGTTTCCAGGATGGCTGTGACTTGGACTTTTTAAACAATGACTTCAACCTTAGCCAGTCTTCTATTAAAGTTAGGGACAGAGCCAGGACCTCCTTAAGTCTGAAGGCTGAGGTCAATTTTTGAACTGTTTCAGGGTAATTCTCCAGGATGGATTTTATGGTATGGACCCACTGAAGAGGTCGAATCAAGCCAGACAAGAACTGATCAGCATAAATTGTGGTGTCAATAATCTCAGGATGCAATAAAACTTAACTGAGGTACGTTTCCTTGGGTATGGTAGCATCATCTACTCCCTCAGCGTTAAACTGATCAGGAACCTTAACTTCTGTGGGTACTCTTAATACATAGATGACATCATATCATAAACCCCTTCAATTTCGTCACTAGTTATTTTCTCAACAAATGGCAATAGCGCATTTAAGGTAGAGAGTCAATCACATGAGATTCTTCAACAATAGTGGTTCCTGTCCATAATCTGAAATCTATTTTCCATGCACTTTAATGTTGGCTCCCTTCTTTCAGCACAGAGTCTCATAGTGCTAACCTTATTACATTAGGCACACCGGGAAAGTTTAGATCGCTTGACTTTTGGTTTTTTATCCTCAGGGCCCATAATCCCAAGGGTATCCTTTTGCTCTTCAATGGCCAAGACTCAGGCCTTGGGCTTTTGATCCTCAATGACCAGAACGCGATGTCTAGAACTCAACTATATGAGAAGATTAAAGCTTGTGGAAGTCAGCAACATCTAGCAAAACCTCCTTTATAACATGAACATTTAGGAAGTAGCATTTCATTGAATTGTGTGCATCTCCAAAGTGGGGTGAGACTCCAACTCAGTCAAGATGGTTGAATAGCGTCCCCTATGTCAACACTTTAGAGGTTATTAGCATCTGCGCTTCATTGTAGAACTGTTCTGTGAAGGTGGCAAAAGACTCACTTTTCCTTATGGCGATGCGAATTAAAGCTTTCTTTCTCATGCTCAAGCTTTGTTTTGAGCCAAACTCATCAATGAGAGCCTCCTTAACCTTAGATCAAGTGCTAAGGGTATTCATTTGAGGCACCATCACCTCTTTCAGCCATGCAATTCAAATAAGAAAGGATTTGCTTGACCTTCTGGTTGTCAGTCGCCCTTTCATGGCTGATTCATTGCGCACAAGAACTAAGCAATGCTACCCTCGCCAGGGATGAACTTGTCCCTGGAATTTGGTTTAAATGAGGAATAGTCCCCCCAGTGAGGGCATGGATCGCAGGAGCATCCTGTCCCATGGTCTTTAAGCGAAGGTCCTACTATAAAAAGAGTGGGAGAGCTGATCAAGCGGTCTTGGATAGCGTCAAGCCTAGATTTCATGGATGTGAAGAGATTTTGGGAGGCGGATTAACAGAGAGCCAGTCTAACTTAAGTCACCAAATTGTGAGTTTCAAGGTCATCAACCTGGATCTCAAGCGCCTTGGCCTTATGATGGAGCTTAGACGCAAGAAAGCTTAGGTTTTGTTGGCCAGCTTCCACCACATCCACACATTTTTAAAGATCCTCTTTTATATGCTTACACCCCTCATCTTCAGGTGGAGGGGCTTTGAGAAAGTACGTTTCCCTTAATTTGTTCATAGCTACGCTCAACCCGCGTCAACTGACTATATAAACCCTTCAACAATGCGGGCCCTAAATGAAGGTCTTGACCCCTTGAGCTTTCTTCTCGCACTCGCTGACCTTTCAGGCCAAGTACTTGGTATTCTTAAAAAAGTTTTTGACGATAATTCCTTTTCCAGCTGTACAACCTTGAACTCTAAAGTGAGAGTAGCCCTAGAAAATTCTTGCAACAGACACTGCTCAAGCTCTTTAACGCCAGACAAGGCTTTTTCAAGTTTCTGCTCCACCGGAGCTACACTTTGATTATCCCCTGGTTGGGGGGGATACGCATGTGCCAAGAGTTTGCTGTGGTATTGCTCTTCACGCTTTCCAAGTTCCTTTCAAACTCCTCAAGTAGAGAGTGGGTGCTAGCAGCAGTCACTTTCAATTTAAATTTAAAAGACCTTAATAGCCTCTTCAACATACTTCACTACACCAGTGTCCATGGTGGTGAGCTGCTCATGAAACTGGATGATAAATTTGTTGTTCGCCTCCACACCAGATTGCCCTTTTCAAAGATGTTCAGAGGTCAAGTTATATAAGCTGTCACAGGCTAATCTTAAGGCATCATGGTTTTACAATTGACAGAGCAACTCCTAGCGATGGACACCTAACAGGAGAATAATGTGAAACATAGCGGGATGGGTAAACTTAAGACGTAGGTAGTCAAATTGGTAAGCTGACTATAGGTATCTAGAAAGGTTTTAGTCTCATAGAGGTACATCAGATGATCCTCTACATTAGAACCCATCTCATAGGAAGCAGTAACTCCAGGGGTCAATATACCATGAGTCAGGTCCCTCATACTTTAGTTGCTTTCCAAGTAAGGCGGAGGGGTTCTGGTTTAATGGTTCGTCTAAACTGTTCCACTTCAAAAGAATGTTGGGGCTAACCATAAGTTCATCTTTAGCACCATCTCTGTTTCTCAACCATCCAGTGATTCTAGCAGCGGGGATGTCCTCCATTTTGATATAGTTCTACTTGTGGTGTAGATGCTACCATTTTAGTGAGCACCATTTTTTAAAATCCTGTTAGCTAATGCTTGCAGGTGCGATTTTCAGCAGGATTATAACAAAAATTTAATTTGTTTTTAATTTTGCCAAACAAATTGGCACTATTACAAAATACAAAACTATAAAGTAATTGTCAGGATTTCTCTGGGTTAGGTGTAAGCCTTGTCCAGGGGAAGAATCGACATCCCCCTTCAAGGGGTGTAAATCCTTGCTGGCTTATCAGATTTGATAATAAAAGTCGAATCTGCCGGTATATCAAATTTGAGGCTTGGTATAAATTACCCCAAATTCGAGGAAATGGTACATTCCCATTCCCTGGGACATGTGACCTATTATCTCAACTGACCTGGTCACATGAATGGCTTGATCCAAGTAAGGGTCAGAATTGTGGGCCATCCAGAAGGCCAGGAGAAACCCTACTTGGACAGAGCCACAATGATCCTAGAGCCACGTGTCCCATAATACCCTATAAATATCCCTGATTTTTATATTAATAAAATACTTCCGTTCATAATATTTATTCTACCTTATATTTTATTTAAGTTAATTTATCTAAATGAAGGGAGTCTCGTCCATTGTTGCATCCAAAGCCACCCCTGTCCTCTTGGCTGACTCCAGCACCTTGCAGTCACCCTACTTGTTGGGTTCCCCTGCGCCAGCACCAGCGAGCGCATCTTGGGGAAACCTAATAGTAATATATAAAATTATCCCAAGTAGAAGCTTGGGTGAGATAAACAATATTTTATTAGATGCCCTCCCCTAGTACTTAGGGTCATCAAAGTCTAATAGTAAAATTGAATTTATATTTAAAATATGTGGGGTGTCAGGGCTTAGACAAGAGGGTGAACTGTTCTAATAAAATGCAGGATAATCTTCTCACCTCGTTTAACATTATCACAACATGATTGGTCCACCAGGTGAAGGATAAAACTACAAGGAGAAATTTAATATATTGTACCCATTTATTCTTATTAAAATTAAGCTTTTTGCGGCCAAACTCCATTTACTTTGACTCATGATTGGTGGATAAAGTTTCTTCGCCTTTTAAGACCCCCTAAGTCTATAAAAAGAGTATTGTTCATAGGAAAAAGCACTGAATTGGTAGTAGTTCTTAGAGACCCTCCAACTCAGGTGGGATATTCCGCTGAAGGCCAAGAATGACAATGGCAGCTCAATCTGTCCTATTCAACTGAAGGCAAGGAGTAAAATAATTACTCCAAGTCAAAGCATTCTGCTGAGAAAGAGTTATGTTCATCTTATTAAAAGTTAGACTATCATCTCCCAAAAGATTCTTCTCACAAAGCCGTGATGGCAAAATATCTGACATTAAGACAAAAGAGCATTGCTCTACTGTATGACTGAAAGAGAATAGCCATCCAAGGTTTGTCAGGAACCTCGGAACCTCAATATAAAGTTAAGTATTTAATCAAACAAAAATGTGTATCTTGTACCTTTGAATACCAAACATATTATTGCTATCTTGTATCAAACTAAAGAAAAGCTGAGATAAAAAATGTAACTAGTCATGTAGATACAAGAATGTTGCTCAGTTAATCAGCTGACCTTATAGGAAATCAAAAGTAGAGGAGGTGTAAATGGTGTGGAGCTCAAAAAAAGTTTGAGGATATTATTAGCAATTAATTAGCATGTGGGCTTCTCCCTTGTTGCTCATAAGAAGAAGGATGTGACCAAAAATCAGGCATGACTAATAAAAGTATAATTATGTTTTTAAAATGGATAGTTATCCTTTCCTCCACATTGGCAATACTCTCATGCTACTTGTGAAATTGGAATACTTTTTTGTTATAAATTTGGACATTATATTTTAGCAAAACCACTTCATCCATAAGATCAACAAAATGTATATAATATCTAAAGAAGTATTAATTGATCCCACTCAATTGCCACAAGGGTCATGTAATGCATGAACATCTTCCAGCTGAGTTGGATGGATTTTTTAGTGACTTGAAAATGTATTGTGTCCTCATAATTTTAGAAAAATTTACTGTTTAATCACAGTTTTACAACGCCCATGTTGTTCATTTATATGAATTGTTTAAAATCTTAAAAAGGGTTTTATTAAGAACTGAAACCATTCAGATGCTCATTTCTTTAGCTATATTTGAATTTTTAGGCCATTATGCTATTATATAGGAATTCAACCGCTTCCTAGTAAAGTCTTGCTTTTTTTAAATGACCACTTCAATGACTTTTATTGATATTTATGCTATCTCTGGGATAGTTTATTATTATCAACATTAATCTATACTTTTCTAATGTTGCAGAGCCCCTGATACATTTGCTTTTTTAAAACGTGCCCTGTCAGAATCATGAGTTGATACCATGGATCCTTTTGTTGTTTGTAGGCCAGATAAACTGAAGTCTGAGGTTGTTGAATACTTACATTGGTTGCTTCTCTTAGTTGAAAAGTCTTTTTAATCAAAATATCAAGTCTAGTGTGAAAAATTCCAAATAGATACATTTTTTAGATAAAATTGAGAAAAGGGAGAAAAAGCATATAGTTTATTACTCAATACCAGCCTTTTAAAGGTAAATAGGGAGGGTTCTCAGGTAAAATCTAAACTTCCCAAGCTTAGATCTAAAAGATGAACGAATCAGGGATTTGGTGTCAGCCTAATTATCTCAGGTGATCTAGTTGAGCTCGTCTCATAGTTTGGGTTTAAACCCTGATAGAAGTTTAGGCTTTTTGGTCAGTTTGGGATTGATTCCTGTTATCTGATGCATCCAAATCGGCCGTTTAGGTAGGAATCCTGACAATACCCCCCTCTAGATCTTGGCACAGGGTGAAAACGGATGGAGAAAGCAAATATATACAAGGTTTATAACTATGCCCTGAACAACCTTTACAATTGAGTGTTCATTGCCCCTTCTATATATGACTTGATAAGGCCCTGACCAGTTGGTGCCCAGTTTGTGAACGTGACCTCCAGGCTGGTGATGGTAGAATAGGATGAGTTCTCCTGGTTGGAAGGTGTGTAGGGGATCATGCTTATCATTGTATTGAGAAGTTTCTCTACTTGTTGTGGCGGACAGGTTTTCAGCAGCTAGTGCTTGAAGTCTTATAATTCATTTGCAATAATTTGCATAGAGACTTCAGGTGCTTCAGGAGAAGCTTGGTCAAGCATCACCTGGACATTGGAAGGCAGATGAGTGTTTCTGACATACAAATTTTGGAATAATGACATCTTAGTAATTTGATGGTAACTAATCTGATAGGCCAGAATTGCACTAGGAAAATATTGAGGCCAATGAAGGGGGTCAGTCATTGCCATTTTCTGAATTGTTGCAGTTAGAGTACCATTTACCCACTCTACCATTCCATTGGTTGCAGGATGGTAGGGGGTGGAGAATACCTGTGTGGTTTCCATTAGGTTGGATAAATCTTTCACCAGCGTTGAGCAGAAAATTTTTCCGCTATTAGAAAGAATGACATTAGGGCACCCATGCTGGGTGATAATCTTATTATAAAAAAATGTGGTGGTAGCCTTTTCCAAAATGATGAGGAGCAATATGGCTCCATTACATTTAGTTAGATGGTCTTTGGCTAGTCGGAGGAACCAATGTCCATTGGAGGCTTGAGGAAGAGGTCCCACAACATCAATGCTAATAGTATGGAATGGTTCACAGGGTGGGACCACAGGATGTTTCTGAGTGGGGATTAGGTCCAGCTTGCCTTTTAAATACCAGAAAGGACTCTAATACATCCTGGATTGAAACAAGCATTACCTCCCAATAACATTGAGTTCTAAGCCACTGGTAGGTTTTAAAAAATTCCCCCATGGCTGACCTGCTGATGTCTCTCTAATATGACATTGGTTCGAGCCAATGGTCTTACATAAGGCACTCATTGTTTAGACAAAAGTTTGCACAATTGCCAGTTTTTAACTTAGAGGTTTTCTGATCTTTTAGTTGATCCCTTTTGGAGGTTTTAGGATTCATCCTTCCATAACTGTGGTTGGGTCAGGAGGTCATAGAGTTGATCCTCTTCAGGGTCAGTTATAATTAAGATGGGAAGTTGAGATAGGCAATCTGCATCTTGATGGATTGGCCCAGGTCAGTAGATAATGGAAAAGTCGTAATTTTGAAGTTTTAACACCCACCGGCTAATCTCCCACCAGGGTCCTTATTCTGCTGTAGCCAACATAAGGAAGAATGATCAGTTGTGATGTAAAAATGCTTCCCGTATAAATAGGGTCAGAAAGTCTTAATGGCCAGTAGGACCACCAAGCATTCGCATTCTGTAATGTTATACTTACATTTGGCTTTAGATAAGGTCTCGCTGTAGTAAGTGATGGGATAGTCCACTAAGTTCTCGTCATGCTGAGATAGTATGGCTCCAATGGCAATAATTATAGAATCAATAAAGAGGAGGAAGGGTTTATTAAAATTTGTATGAATAAGTACTGGAGAGTGGGAGAGAGAGATGCGTAGCAGGTCAAAGGCCTGATATTGCTCTCCTTTCCACTGAAAGGGTATTCCTTTTTTCAATAGATACACCAGAGATTTGGAGGTGTCTTCAAACCTGGAGATAAATTGCGATAATATTCAGCCATTCTTAGGAAAACTTGTACATCTCGTAGGGATTTTGGGGTGGCTATCCAATTAATAGCCAAGACCTTATCATCCATTGGGGATATTCCGGCTTTACTGACCTTATGACCCAAAAATATATCTCACTCCTGAAAAAAAACATTTTGACGGCTTTAGTTTTAATGATGATTGTCATAACTGCTAAAAAGCTTGCCTGTGGTGATCTAGATGTTCAGTAAAGATACTTGAAAAACTGTAATATCATCAAGATAAACTAAGACTCAAGAGTTTTTTAAATCGCTTAGTAGTTCATCTATAGCGCATTAGAAGGTATCAGGGGCATTACACAACCCTCGAAAATTTGAGTTGGCTCAAATAATCCTTCACTTGTTATTTGAGCAAATTTAGCCCGATCTTCTGGTGACAAATCTACTTTCCAATATCCACTGGCGAGATCCATAGCTGAGAAATAGTGTGACCCCAACATTAAGCATAAAGAGTCAATGATACATGGCAGGTGGTAAATATCTTTACAAGTGATAGAGTTGAAGCGGCAATAATCCATAACAACATGGTGACAACCATCCTCTTTCCAAAATAATAAGAGTTGTAAAGCCCATGGACATTTGGAAGGCACAAGTAATCCAGCCTCCAAAAGTTGCTGTAACTCTAGGGCCACTTGAGCTTCCTCCACTTTGGATTTTCAACAAAACAGGATTTAAATGTAGGGTGATCCTCAGTTTCAAATTTGATAAATTATCCCGGATATTTTCTTATAGTCACTTAGTCCTAAGGAAAGAATATCGCCATACTCCTCGGGGAGGTTTTCAATATCCTGGCGTTTGTTCAAGGTAAAATTATTCCCAATTCTACTGTCAACCAAAGCTATGGTGGGTGAGGGATTAAATCCTAAATCCTGTAATGAACAAAACAATTTACATCAGCAATACTCATAATGTGACATAGTTTACATAAACATAGGGGCATGCCAAGGAACCTGGAGAGTTTTAGTGTTTAAATTTCCTAATAAAATAGATATAGATTTCCCATAGGCAGTATCCAAAATCCCCAGGCAGGTCAACGCTTCCTTGATGGAAGGGTTTGGGTGTCCACTAAGCTCAAAAATTTGATCAGGAGGGTTAAGAATCTGAATACCCATATCTAAAATAACAAGTGTGCCCAATAGTATGGTAATAGAATGAGGGGTATACAGAGAACCCCTCTTCGGCATCCACAGCTTCTTGGGGTAACTTAGTTTTTTCTAAGACTTGTACTCAATTTTGCAAATGGAGAATGGTTTTTCAAGGAATCATGTCCCCTTTTTGGGGCTCCTTTACTTTTGATGAGGAGTTTGAATAATAACGGAATCTTATACCCTAGTAGGGATAAGTATTTTTACTTGTGGTTGATGATGCAGTTGAACTCCTGCATCAGTTGGACCCCAATAGGTAAACTTGTAGTTATTGTTTTCTAGAAAAACAGTGGGGCAGTAAATAATAATTACTAAAATGAAGTGTAAAGCAGGACAAGCTACTTTTGATTTAGTAGGCTGACTACCTGCCGTCCCATATTCAGCTTTGTGAATCAAGTCTAGAGCCATTTTTATCTTTTGGATAAGCCAGGAGGAAATAACATTAATCAGGGAACCAACGTCAATTATTGTTAGGACTTTAACCTTATGGACAACGACTTTGACTTGAATCACTATATCCAAATGGGTGTTTATTGCTAATAGACTGTTATTATGGATTTGCAGTGAAGCAAGCGGAGTATTCTGCTGTAACCAAACTTGGGGTTGTTCGATACAATTAAATGTTTTATCTGCCAAGGCTTGGTTTTCTATAAAAGAGCTATACACTAAAATTTGTTTAGGTAACTGATTTCTATAAAAGTAAGAAATCTGGTTTTTTTATTCCCTTGTATAGACAGAGGGACTTCAACTTATGACGGGGAAGATAACAAAAAAAACTGAAAGATCTCGAGATACAGCTAGAACTAGAACAATGGTCTTGAGCACTTGTTTTCTGTCAGCATAAGGAGCCTCTTGCCCTATACTGACTGATTTTTGCCGACTTATGTTGAAGGATGTGGGAGTCAGCTACAGTGTGGTTGTTTCTTCTGAAATGAGTTCATTATAATTCAGGAATAGGTGAATTGGGGGATTAACGGCCAATACTTGGGACTGAGTTTAGTGGTGTTAAAATGAGGTGGCCTGACGGGTTTATGTAGTTCAGCCAAAAATTTAATTAAAGCTTTTTAATATGGTGGAGGGACGTTAAATTAGACTTCATCGCTTTAAGATAAAAGTAAGATATTAGGCTTATTTTAAAACGCTGAAAACGCAGTGGTAATGGCATCAGCTAGCGTAAGATGATTCCCCACAACCAGTGTTTTGCCTTTAGGTAAGAATGGTGGGCGAATTTGCTGATATTTTCCCCCCAATTAAGGCTGATATCCATAAGTGTCTGTTTTTGGCTTTTTAAGGTTAAGTAGCTCCCAAATTCCTGAAGCAAGGCAGTCTTAGCATAAGTCAAGTATGGAAATGAATCATATGGGGGACCATAATGTCTTGAGCAATATTGCTAAGACAGTTAGTCAAATGTTTGAGTCATTAATAGTCTGTTGCTTCTTACACAGAGCTTTCATAGCAATATAAGAAAAAGAAAATACTTCCCTCTCCAGGGACATTTTTTTTTCTTTGAACAAAGGTTTAAATGTACCACTTGATGGTTTTGAGGACAAACGACATGAACTGATACAGGGACAGCTTTTTCACCTAATGAAGAGGCGGTATCTCAGGAATAGGCTTGAGGTTGAAGCGCATCTACTTGTCTCCACAGATCGTTAAGATCATCAACTATTATATCTACTCATTCATGAGTGGCACTGAGAGCCAATTTGTGGTAGAAGTGGGTTAATTGGCGTACTTCATTTTTCAGAGTGGTATTGGTGGCTTGGTGGTTGAGTTGATGTTGTTTGGTGGTGAGCACTCTTTGCTCTAATCCACATACAAAAGCAGGTAGAGTGGCCAAGGTCCTGAGGCGTTCATGATGAACAGGTAAGGAAACTTTGGGATAGAACAGAACTCCATACAGAGTAAATTGGACTCCTTGGGCGATGTGTACTAATTGGACAACAAGATTTTTTATTTGGTGGATTAATTCCTGGAGGCTTTTGTCAGGGATTCCAGGGTCACCACAGGTACCTGGAGACCTATGGGCACAGAGGGTCCCCTTTCTCCATCTTGTCCATCATTACCAGGGGTCCTCTTTCACCATACTGTCCATCATGACCAGAGAATCCTCGTTCACCTTCACATCCATCATAACTGGGAGGTCCACACTCACCTAGCCCTCCTTGAACCCCAGAGTTATAGAAACTATTCTTGACTTCCCTTAATTTGGAGATCATTTCCTCCAAGGTCTGGAGGCATTTATTGACAGAGGTGATAAAGTTATAAAACTTGGAGCGTACTTTAGGGTACAATCAATGACTTGATTATGGATAACAACCTCTAGTTGACTAAAATAAAATCTGTGAGTTCTGTTCAAAGTAAACTCATGACTCCTTGATCCAAGCGGGTGAGTACATCTTAAATTTCTTTAATAAAAAACCAATTTCTGCAATAGCAGTTCAGTTTTCATTGCTGAACTGGGAGGCATATTGATAGTGTTGGATGAGCTGTGAGTATATGGTCTCCAAAAGCTGCAAGTTTAGGAGTAATATTAATGATGGAACACTGCTACTTGAAATAAATGGTATATAGTGGGATGGACAAGTGAAGCAGATAGCGCTCTGTATATCCAGATTCAAGTTGTTCTATATCGAGTGAAGAACTTTTAGCTAAGTTCATCATATGGGCTTAAATGGCAAGAGCTCTTCTATTGGCTTGGCCCCCAGGGACAAAGGCCCCAGATAAGAGGAGTTGTAGAGCTTTTGTGAAGTCAGATAATTGTAAGCTATATTGTCCAACAGATGGAGGATGGAGGGTCACTTCTGTAGAAAGTGGAAAGAGAATATCACAGTTGTAGTATTGCCAACATTTATGTTAATTGGCCAGTCGCTGAGACAGGTGGCTTCACAATCAGAGGAGTTTTTCTGAAATAGAATCATTATTATCCATTTTTATTTTTGTTCATTTTTAAAAATTTTACTGAGAACTCAGGGTGCAACCCGGCAGGGAGCACAAGTTTTGTCAGTATTATGTGTTGATACCATAGATCCTTTTGTTGTTTGTAAGCCAGATGACATGAAGTCCAAGGATGTTGGATACTTACCTTAGTTGCTTCTCTTGGTTAAGAAGGCTTGTTAATCCTGATACTAAGTCTGGTGTGGTAAATTCCAAATAGAATTAACTTTACTTAAAATGTGAAAAGGGAGAAAAAGCGTAAAGTTTATTGCTCAATACCATCCTTTTTAATGGTAATTGGTGAGGTTTCTCAGGGAAAATCTAAACTTCCCAATCTTAGATCTAAAAGATGAATGAATCAGGGATTTGGTGTCAGACTAATTATCTTGGATGATCTAATTGAGCTCATCTCATAGTTCAGGCTTGAACCATGATAGAAGTTTGGGCTTCTTGGTTTGTTTCAGATTAATTCATGTTATCTGACGCATCCAAATTGGCCATTTGTGTAAGAATCCCAACATGCCCTTCCAATAGACTATAGGTCTGAAGCAATCCTTTAATAACCTACTTAAATTCTCAAACAATCTCTCCCGTCATAAAAACTCACAATTTAATAAACTTTACCTTTTGTTAACTAATCTAGTGATGTGGATGATATAGCTATATTTGCATAACATAATACTCTGAAAGTTAGCCATCCTTTTGATAAGTATGTAAAACTTTGTCAAAAGAGGAAAATAATTATAATGAAACTAGAAGGGAGTGCCTTGCTGTCATGTTAGGTTATAGAATTTTTGATATTTTTGTTTATGGAACTCATTTTACAGTTATTGATAACATTTCTGATTCTCTGGCCTCAGCAAATGAAGTCCCCAAATTTGAGGCTTTCCATATGGCTTTATGCAATTAGCACTATGATTTTAAACATTAAACGTTGACACAGGACTATCTACTAAAGTGCTGCTAAATACCTTATAGTTCAATTCTAGCTCTAATATCTTTGATAAAAATCAATTATATGTCTTTATTAAACAATTATAATTATGTCCTTAAAGAGTCCTGGGAAGTCTAACATATTTCAGACATAAAACATAAAATGATATCATTGAAGATCGCTATATAAACAAAATGGGAAAAATGTTTAACATAAATTCACCTTTTCCATAAGACCAATGTGATACTTGAAGAACATTCAGCTATAGGAAAAATTTCTGTTCAAAAGTGTAAAAGTGTATATGATCTTATTGAAGGGATAATATAGAGTTTATTAAAATTGATCTTGAGCCTTGAATAACTTGCAGGCATTAAGAAAATCAAAATTAGAGATCCCAACCTTATGTAGTTGCATCATTTAGATCTTTCCATCTATTTAAAAACTATATTATTGCCCCTTGTCTATTGGCTTATGTGGCCATTGATTTATTATAAAAATTTAAGACCACTTAGCATAGTGGGTAGAGGATATCACTGTGCCTACTAGCAGCCAAGGCCACAGCATATTTCTTACTCAACATGATTTTACTGAACATGGAAGTCCAATCAGTATTTTGTCAGTGAATTTTATAGCTTTCATATTATACTGGAATATACTATTTTAATTAACACTACTCATACTTTTGATGCTACTTATACTCAAAGACATTGATGGTGCTAGAGAGAATTATTAATCCTTAGCTACAATTGATAAAGTCTCTTTGCTAATGATCCTATGGATAGAATCAATATTTCCCAAGTGCTCTATTGGCCTATTAAGTATGCTACCATTAGTAATAAAAATTTCTGCTTTTTAAGGCCCTTTAAGAGATAAACCAAATATTGATATTAGTGCAAGTTAATGATAGACATTTATTTACAACACAGTCAAATCATGTGAGCCTTAGAATATGAGATAATCTGAATGTAGTTTATGGCTATAGATTCTATTTTGACAACTACCATTAATAAATCAACTATTTTAATTAGGACGTCTTGTTTTACCTAACTACTACCAGTTTTTTAGTCCTCTATTATCATAATTGGCCAGGAGAATATGTAAATAGATTTCAACATTCTAAATGGAAAATAAAAGGGTGTTATATAGGAAGGAGTCTAAATTCATTTGCTTATCTCACTCAAGTCACTTCAGTTAATTGGTTTATGGCCGCTTTCTAAGCTTTATTAAACCTCAATAGGATGTTGAGGGGGCATTATCAGGATTTGAGATGCTCCTTGTCACAATTCCGCTATAACTGGACACTAGTCATGGGACAGCAGGGCATAATCTGCCAAACATAGTATCAGTTACGATTATTTGAGTGCCTCATGATGAGGCGATATTGGGATATAATGAGTTTTAATGGATATAATGGGTTTTTTTTGGATCGCCTCAGTATAAGGCAATAAGGCGATGTTGACACTTGACAATTACAAAGTAAATTGCCTATAATTAGGGCTACATAGGATTAGAGAATAACAAGATGAATTTGAGGATAATTGGCAGAATAGAATAGTCCAAGCCATGAGAAGCAGTATCACCTGAAGCAGCTATATATAAGCAAGATGGGCAATTGAGAGAGGAGGTTGTTTTTGAGTGTAGAAGAGATGGGACAGCAAAGAGCAGATGTATTTATAAAAAAATAAATAAATAATTGGTTGGGGCAATTGCTCCTATTTTAAGTATATTTTCAAGTGTGTCCAAAGGACTGACAATCCCCACATCATCTGTCTGTTGCTCAGTGGGTTTGACCTGTGCAAATAACATGACAGATCCTAATGATACGTCCAAAATTATAACACTCCTGATGCATTTCAAATTCAGATTGTACCAGAATTTGATATACTTTAAATTAAACAAAAACTTAAGGGTGGTTATCCTGGCAGGGTATATTTGCTTCCACTCTAGTACAGGTTTTGTTTGACACAAGTTCAAAGTCTGTACTTTCTAGAAAAATCTCATCATGTGGTTATTTGTCCAAAGGTCAAACCACCTCAAGTACATTTTTAAATCAAGCTAAACTTATGTGGTTGACTAGTATCAATTTTTGCCATCAGTTAATGACAGGTGTGGGAATCCTGAAGTAATGCTAGCAGGTGCCAATGTTTGGAAGGATGCCACAAATGATTTGTTTTATTTAATTGTGACAATTAATATGACAGATTTACACTGTTTATAGCTACAAATAAAATATAGAATTATTCTCAAGTAGGAACTTGGCTGTGAAAGAACGATCCTTTATTAGATGACTTCCCCTAGTATTTAGGGTCATCAAAGCTAGTAATGGGATAAGAATAGAAATTAATATTGGTAGTATTGAGGCTTAGACATTTTAAAATTTGACCAATAAGCGCTCTGTAGATTCTCTTAATTCATCTGGGAATGACATAAATCTGATTAGTCAACCTCAGGTTATATAAAACCATGGCTAAAGAATTAATATAGCGCACTCAATCATTTGTTTTAATTGTAAACTTCTCATGGCTGATATCCACAGACTTTGGCTCATGATTGGTGCTTAGGCACCCCTCCAACTCAGGTGGGTCATTCCGCCAAGTGTTGGAGTTACAAGGGCGACTTTATCTACCCTAGTCGATGGAAGGCATGGAGTAAAACAATTACTGCAAGTTGAATCATTTCACAAAGAGTCAGAAAATTTTGTATAATTAATTTAAGACTATTTTCGCCCAAAAAATTCTTCTCTCAATGCCAAGAAGGCAGTTGTCTGACATCACCCCTTCAAGAATGTTGGGGGGAGAATAGGGCCGTTAGAAGTGGCCATATATTCAGGTGATGATAATCTTAATATCCAAGGATTTGATAGAATACTCCACACCTCTCTTGTAGGTGATGACAAAAGGGCTTTCCCAGATTGACTCAAGCTTACTACTTCTAGGAGTGATGCGGTTATGATATAAGAAGCAGGTCTGACACGTGGAAGGAAGGTAGGGGGTTTATAGCTCTATGGCAACCTGTACTTCATTAGTCACAGATTTAGCTTAAATTGGTCATAGCCTCATGTTGGATCTGGATGATGCGCTAAGTTTATCTTATCGTGGTTTTCTCAGGTTCCTCAACTCTAGATATAAATATCTTTATCTAAAAGGTCAGGTATTCCTAGTCCAGCCCTTACAAAACCTGAAATGGGGACATTTCTAAGGATCTGGTTCAATTTATCTGTTAAGCCATAAGATCATTAGTAGAAATTGTTCCCAGTGAAGTGGATCAGAGGATGCCATTTTGCGCAGGATGGAGATCAGTGTTCCATTCGCTCTCTCCATGGTCTCGTTCAGTAGAGGGGTTATATGGAGCCAAAAAGGGTCGTTGGGCTCCCATGGAGGTAGCCAGATTTTTGACTATTCTAGGGGTGAAGTTCTTACCATTGTCACAGAGTAGTCTTAGGAAATCCATGGCGAGTGAAAATGTCTTGATGTAAAAACTTGTCAGTAATCTTGGCCGTTTGGGCTGGGAGAGTCAAGGCTTCAATACACTTAGTAAAGTGGATAACGCCGACTAGGAAGATCTGTTTCCACTTGTAGTCTGCATGAGGGGACTGAGCACATCCAGGCTGATGATATGGAAATGTTTTTATGATATAGTTGGTTGATATTGATATCTAGCCTTATAACTAGACTGCTTCTTAAATTTGAGGCAGGCTTCCAAAACTTCAACGATAGTTTCCATAATGCCTTCCTAATGGTACCGCTCCCTAATCCACTCATAGGTTTATTTTGCTCCTATAAGAAGAGTGTTTATAACTCTCCTGTTCCCAGCGTGGTAATGTATGGTGCACAAGGCCAACGCCAGTGAACTAGCCGTTAGTGCCAAAGCATTAGAGCTCAGCAAAGGGTGCTGGAGCAATAACAGCTCAGGAATAGAAAGGCGAGTTTTATGATAAAAACCCCATTAAAAGCGACGCGGTGCATATATTGAAAGGGATTAAGTGACCCAGGTTGGAGGGAACCTGGGCGAACAAATGGTGTATGAGGTGAGAGATGCAATAAACTTGCAACGGCAAGGGTAATGGAGCATAAGACCTCCTTGAAGAGGATCACGCTCAGGAGCGTTTAGAATATCATAAAATTGTAAAAATAACGTAAATGGGAAAATGTTTATTTGGGAAGTTGACCAACAAGGATGCTGAATGGGGAAAAAATACTTAAACTCGAATGGGGAATAAAGGTTATGCTGCAGTGGACCCAAGCATCGACCCACCAATAGGGCAATGCTGCCATCTGAATTGGTTAAATATGCCAAAACTGACTTCACTCGAGTGATTGATTGAAGTAGGAAGTGACCCAAAAATGTTGTTTTGTAAACGGAATGGGTTTCAAAACCCCATTACTCAACAAACTAAATCAAACCGTCTGCATTTATTTGGTAAATTGTTTATTTTAATGCCTGGCAATGTCAGGGGCTGGGCACTTGGCACCCCAATAGTACCAACCTGGGCATATTTTGCCCGTACCCAGCGTTGGTATAGGGTATGGTAAAGGTCTAGGAGGCCCTGTAATTTCACCTTCTGGGCCTCCTGGCGCCCAGCCTTATCCTTGGGGTCAGTCCCTATTATGATGTCATGGGACCATGACATTACCCTCTCCTGCTGATGGGGCTCAACCCCCTCCTGGGGCTTGCATAAGGGAAAAGTTCTTGTGGGAAGGGGCCAACTTCATGGTAGCAATGATCAGTTTGGGTTGAGATCCAGCAGCTTGGGGGAAACGCTCGTGGAAGGGTTCAATCAGATATTGGGCATGCACACAGTTGTGCTCTGGAACACAACTGTTGTCTGCAACATCAAAGCCCTTCCAGGATACCTGTTACTCCGGTCTTCTTTTAACGCTGCGGGAGGCAACTATCTCTTCCACCTCCCATTCAGGCGCACCATCCACGAGATAGGCCTTGGGAGTCTCTGGTGGGGGACCCTCAAACAATGTGAGTTTGCTTTCATGGATGACAGAGAAGATCCAAAATGAAGGGGGAATATCTAGCTGCTTTGAGGCATGGCCCACCTTTTTAACAACGCGGTAAAGGCCAATCCTCTTTGGTCCTAGCTTCTTTCACGTCTGCTTTATAGGGATGTTCCGAGCATCAAGCATCATGAGATTTCCTTCCTTGTACGCTGGACCCACTCGGCGCTTTCCATCAGCGTTCTCCTTATAGACTTGCATTACCGCCTCCAAGCTTGTGGAAACCCCCTGGTGGACCTTCTTGATGGTCTTGGCAAAGTCCACCACCGCTTCAACCTTAGTCCCTCAGATGGGCTTCATGTTAAAGGCGGGGTTAAAGCCATGGCTGGCAAAAAATGGGGAACAACTGATTGATGAGTGTAAGGTATTCTTGTAGCTGAACTGGGCCATGGGAAAGTGAGAAACCCAATCAGAATGATCTGCACCGGTGTAACACCGCAAGAAACTGTTCCAAGCACTGATTTACTCGTTCAGTCTGCCCATCTGATTGAGGATGATAGGTAGTTGAACGGCAAGGGTGAATCTGAAGAGTCTTACACAACTCTTCCCAAAAAATGGAGGAAAACTGAAGGCCCTGAGCGCTGATAATTTCTTGAGGAACCCCATGGAGTGCAAACACATTAGTGATGAAGAGCCTAGCCATCTCAGCCGCAGTTATTGTTGTTCTGCAAGGAAATAAAGTGGTAAACCTTCGTAAAATGGTCCACCACTACCATGATGGCATCATAACCATCAGAAACAGGTAATTCCACAATGAAATCCACCGATAGGGAAGTCCAGTGCCCTTCAGCCTTCTGAACTGGTACCACAACCCCGCTAAAGGTTGTCAATTTGGTTTTATTTGATTGCAGATCAGGCAATATTTACAATACCGCCCCACTTGAGCAGGTAAGCCCTTCCAATTGTAGGTGCGTCGAATTAACTCCAACGTCTTTGCTTTCCCCAGATGTACAATGGTGAGTCCATCATGATGGTCCCGGATGATTTCCAGGCGCTGTGGTCCAGCAGGAACCATATGCTCCCTTGAAACCACACCATCTCATCCTTCATGTGATATTTTCTGGAGAGATCCTCTTGATTCAACTTGCACTTAGCAATTAACGTAGTATATTCCACTGCCAGCGGCTGAGAAAGGACTACCTTCCTGAACATACCATATTCCTCCGCGTTTTCCAGAGGTGCAAGTGCTGGCTAGGGGAGAGAAAAGTTGAGACAAAATTTTATTTGTTGGAATCATCACCTGGGTGTTGTGAACTTCTAACTCCTTGGGATCGTGTGCAAAAGCAGGGTTGCGGCTCAAAGTATTCACCAAACCATTATCCTTGCCCTTAGTGAACTTGTATTTGAATGCGAATTGGGTAAGGATCTCATGCCAATGGGTCTGCCGTGGGGTTAAGACATGAGGAGCGTGGTAGTACAGAAAGGTACGGTGGTCTGTAAATACCTGGAAAGGTTGGGATGAGCCATGCAAGTGGTGACGCCAATAAGTCGGCGCCTCCACTACTGCAATAACTCCTTACCATAAATGGCGTAATTAAACTCTGGCAAAGACATCTTCCTAGAAAAATATCCCACCAGATTCTCTATCCCTTCTTCGCCTACTTGTAACAAGGAACCGCTATGGCGAAGTTAGAGGCATCAGAGGACACAATGATCTCCTTTGAAGGGTCTTCATGTCAAAGAACAGACGTGGACAACAGGATGCACTTCACTGCTTGGAAAGCATCCTCCAAAACGGGGACCACTGAAGCACCTTGGCACCGCTAGCCTTGTATAAGGGAGCCGCCACCTCAGACAAATTGGGAGTAAACTTCTTGAGAAAAGTGAACGTCCCCAAAAAAGCTTCTTAATTCCTTGACCAAGGTGGGGGTGGACCACTTACATCTCGCCTTCTACTTGTCTGAGTTATCATGTGTCACTGGTCAAACATGACGTTGCCAGAAATGTGACTTGGGACTTAAAAACTCACACTTGCTTATCTTCAGAGTAAGGCTGGCTGCCTTTAACCTCTCCACCACTTTCTGAAGGTGTACTGCATGTGACTCATGGTCAGTGGAAAACACCAAAATGTCGTCCATGTAAGCTACCGCGCATACCCCTAACAGGTCCCCCAACACTGCATCAATGCGGCGTTGAAAGATAGCAGGAAAATTATTAAGCCCAAAGTGCATGACCTAAAACTAGAAGATCCCTTCTCTGGAATGGAATGCAGTCAGCCACTCTTGTCCCTTTTTAATCTGTATCTGATTGGACGCATTGAGGCAATCCAGCTTGGAGAAGACTTTCAGCTTCTCCATATAGCATGTAATCTGTGAATCCAAAGGGATGGGATGGAGGTCTGGTACAGTAACGTTATTGAGGTTCCCATAGTCTATGCAGGGACGTAAAGTACCATCAGACTTATCCACAAAGAGTAGGGGGAGCAAACAAGGAGGTACGCTGAAAAATCGCACCTTTAGCTAACTGATCCTTCACCCACACATCCAACGCCTCTTCCTCCAGCACAGTCAATGAATGAATATGGGAAGATATACGCACCAGATCCACCATGAGCTTGAAGTCACAATCAAACTTGGAGTGCTCAGAGAGTGCGTTGGTTGATGCTGCATTGAAATAGGATTCCAACCCCTCCAAACAGGAAGGTGAAGAAAATCCCACGGATGAGGAGGTCTTCAGCAAAGGAGAAAGATAAGGAGTGGGAACATTTGGCTTATGGGGTAATGGGCCCTGGGCGTTATCCTCCGACAAGGGAACAATCAACTGGTGACCATTTATCAAAGACAAGGATAGAGTGTTCTCTTTCAAATTGTTCCTGACGTCAAACTTTCTCCACCACTCAACCCCCAAAATAATGTGAAACAAGAGGTGCTTGATAGCTTGAAAGTGGTCGGAGAGAAGATAAACGCCCACCTGGTAGTCCACCAACACTATGACGTTCAGCGTAGGGATACTTTGAGAAGTCCCACCTCTAACCATACCACCTGGTGAGTAACTCAACTCAAGGTAGTCAGCAAGGTCTTGGTTAATAAAATTATTTGAGGCACCGGTATCCACTAAAATAGTTGTGCTGATCTTTCCCAAAGGGGATGTAAAGGGTAGCGGTCAATAGGAAGTATCCAGAATGGGATTTATTTTAAGCAGACAACGCTACCACATTCACCTAAAAATTATTCTGGCTGGAGCAAACCATAAGGGTAGGTTTTGGAATCATAAAAGGGGGAGGTAAAGTTGGCCACTCTTACTACTGAGGCCACATAACCCTCCATGCCTTCTGCAGGTGCATAAACATTTTCATATTGGTTACGCAGTTCTTTCTTTCTACTTTCTGAGTACTGCAGATCATAGAAGAGGTCAAACGAGGATTTTCTGGTGTGATTCCAAACACAGGAATAGGGTCCAAATCTGAGCCATGAGAGGGCCAAAATGGTTCAGAGGTATTTATCAGTGTTTCTTTATAAAACGCATTTTTAAACATGAACGACCCTATTCTTTTATCCTCAACAGAAGGCCCGATGTTACCAAAGCCAACACCCCCCAGGCCCATCTGCGCCAATTCCGCTGGCATCGTCTGAACATGCTGTTGAAGGAAAACTTGTTTCTTGGAATGAAAAACGATTTTTGGTGGAAAGTCAGGGAATCACTACTATCAGACCTCAAAGCATCTGAATCCACCAGATACAAACATGAAGGGTGAATACTTTCCAGTTGGAGGCAACCATAATAACGCCGAGTTGCTCTAACCTTTAGGAAAAAGAGAAAATAGTGGTGCGGCTAATGATAGCTGGAGCCCGCAGCTGACGGCCACTGTTTCTACTTTGGAAAAGTTCCACACGAAAAAAGTACATGCACATAAGGAAAAAGGGTTGGTCAACTAATGTAAGGAGAGTGCTATAACTCTCCTGTTCCCAGCGTGGTAGTACATGGTGCACAAGGCCAACGCCAGGGAACTAGCTGTTAGTGCCAAAGCATTAGAGCTCAGCAAAGGGTTCTGGAGCAATAACAGCTCAGGAATAGAAAGGCGAGTTTTATGATAAAAACCCCATTAAAAGCGACGCGGTGCACATATGAAAGGGATTAAGTGACCCAGGTTGGAAGGAACCTGGGCAAACAAATGTTGCATGAGTTGAGAGCTGCAATGTTCTTGCAAAGGCAAGGATAATGGAGCGTGAGACCTACAAAAAGAGGTTTACATACAGGAGCATTTGGAATATCATAAAAGTAAAAAATAACATAAATGGAAAAGGTTTTTTTGGAAAGTTGACCAACAAGGATGCTGGTCGGGGGAAAACATACTTAAAATTGAATGGGGGAATAATGGTTATGCTGCAGTGGACCCAAGCATCGACCCACCAATAGGGCAACACTGCCATCCAAATATGTTGAATAGGCCAAAACTGACTTCACTTGAGTGATCGATTGAAGTTGAATTTGACCCAAGCGTATTATTTTGTAAATGGAACGGGTTTCAAAACCCTGTTCTTCAACAAACCAAATTGAACTGTCCGCATTTATTTGGTAGATTGTTTAGATTAACGCCTGGTCCGACATCAGGGGCTGGGCACTTGGCACCCCACTAGTACCAACCTGGGCATATTTTGCCTGTACCCAACGTTAGTCTAGAGTATGCTTAAGTTCTGGGAGGCCCTGTAATTTCATCTTCTGGGCCTCCTGGCGCCCAGCCTTGTACTTGGGGTCAGTCCATATTATGATTTCATGGGAGCATGACAGCTCCCCCATGACCTAGGGTAGAGTGAGCTTTAGAAGTAGCAGGTAACCGTTCCAAGGGCCAAAGGTAAGGCAGCCACTTTGCCCACCTGCTTATACAACTTCCTGATCTCAACTTTGGTGTTACTGGATTGCCAGGTTAAAATTTCCTGTACAAACTCATCCTTATTCTCCCAATCCTCAAGGGGTCATTAAAAAGTCATATAACCTCTCCGCCTCAATACTATCCAAGTGCAGGGCTGGCAGCCAAGTTAACTCATCAACATTCATGTGACAGGTTGCAGAACAGTGTTTAATCCTCATGCCATAATGCTGGAGCTTTTGAGCCCAGCGCGCTAAAAAGCTAGTAGGATTATTCTGTTCTTTAACTATTTCAGAGAAGCGTGGTCTGTAACCACAATGAAGGTAGTTTCATACAGAAAGGAAGGCAGAGTTTCTCAGCTAACAAAACGGTGACACTCCTTCTCTGTGGCGCTGCAGTTGCTCTCCGCCTTTGACGGCACCTTGATAAAGTATTATATGGGATGATCTACCCCATTTTTTTCTAGTTAAGACAAGATGGCCTGACAAAATAGTCCGAGGTGTCAGTATATAAGATGAAAGGTTTACCATAGTATGGGTGCTGCAGGATAGGACGTTGTTGTAGCAGTTGCTTTAGTGTCTCAAAAGCGGTTTTCTGTTACTCATCTCAAATGAAAAGAAGTGTTCTTCGTCAAAAGGTGGACAAGGGGCCAAATGAGCTGAGTGAAAGTTTGGGATAAACTGATGGTAATACCCCATCATGCCCAGAAATACCTGAATATCCTGTATATTACTAGGGAGAGGCATTTTTGATGAAATTTAACCTTGCCTTTTAAGGGTTGGATTTCTTCTTGGGAAATGGCGTGTCCAGGGAAATTTGACCTCCTTTGAAAAAAAGCATATGGATATTTTAATTTGATATTGGACTTGCATAAGCATTGAATTACTTCCTTCAGTGAGTCAGATGTTAGTCAAAAGTCTTTATGCATTGTGATGTCTTTGAGATAGACGGTGACGCAATTTGACTTCAGTTCTTGCAAGATATGGTCCATGGCTCGCTGGAAAGTTGTGGGCGCGTTGCACAATCCTTGAGGTAGTTGGGCGGGTTGAAAAAGAGCTTCACTGCAAATGAGAGAATATTTCTCATGATCTTGGGGAAAGTCTATTTGCCAATAGCTGCTAGCAAAGTCCATGGCGGAGAAGAAGTTATAGCAGAGATTTAGTCCTGGGCGCTGTTAATGCGGAGTGTTGGATAGTTATCCGTTTTTGTGATGTTAATTTAGTTTGCGGTTAGTCCATGACTATCTGATGACCTCCTTTTTTGATAAGCAAGAGGGGGAAGACCAAGTGCTTTGCGATTGTACCAGTAGCCCAGCGTCTAGTAACTGCTTTAGCTCAGTCCATATTTAATGCTCTTCCACCTTTTACTTGTAATAAGGTTTTGACCAGATGGGACAGGCATAACCCACAACAATGGAGTGACTCCAGTCTGTGATGTGGCCATAGTCATTATCTTACTTAGAGAATATGTTGGCATAGCCTTCCATTAAGATATGGACTTTATCAAGTTTGTTTGAAGTCAGCTCATCGGAGATATGAACATTTGGTAAGGTACATACTAGGTTGGCCGTTGGTAAGCCCATATCCAGCATGGAGCCAATGAAGTGAATATGTTTAATGTCCTCTACAGTGACCAATAAGCCTCTTACAATCACCTGGTGTTTTCTTACAACAACTTATTGCTGGTTAGGTTCTCTAAAAGAATAGTAATAAGTCTCTGGTAGGCTGGGTCTAGTATCTTAGGCGATAATCAAAGCTCCAAGAGGCTAACGCCTCAAGACATATGAGGTGCAACAAGCAGTGGTATGGGATTTGGAGCGTGATCTTTGTGTCAACCACCCATTGTTCACCTGGCTTAATCATTACCTCACAGAAGCTTAAAAAGGAATATCATCTGTAAAATCCACTGAATTAGCAATTTCTTTGTATTTTTCCCAAAGGAGGTATAATGCGCAGGGTTAGCGGAAAACGGGAATTAAACCAAGCAAGATATTCTTTATTACAGGGGTCTTTAATTGGATAAAACTAAGGGGACTTTGTAATTGAGTAAAGAAAAAAACCTTACTTCATGTTGAGTAGTCTCTTATAATCTATCATAAACTGGGTGCCTATGAGCATAATATAAGTGTGTTGTCAAAGGCCACTGCCAGGGCTGATTTGATGAACTTAACAATTAAATGGGAAGGGAATAGTACGTCCAGATGGCGCGAGTGTTGTTTAGCCAAGCAGTTCCATACCCTTGAGCATACTCCAAGTCAGGTGCCAGTTTGATCTTTTTGATCATTTTTTTGAGATTACATTCACCAGGGAGCCAGTATCCAGGATGTTCATCACCCAGACTTTCTGAATAACCACTTCCACCTTAGTAGTTGTTCTTCCAATGTTAGAAGACAGATACAGGACATCCTTGATCAAAAAAGTGGAGGTTAGTTTGCGAGTGGTCTCTGGGTAGCTCTCCATGATAGACTTCATGGTGCAAACCTGCTGAAGAGGTTGAATCAAATTTAGCCAGGAGCTGATCAGAATCACTGCGGTGTCAATTACTGCAAAACTCCCTATAACTTGACTGATTTAAGTTTCCTCAGGTAGGATAGCCTCTTTTCTCTGCCAGCATTCAGTCAATCACGAACATCCACTTCAGAGGGAGCTCCTAGAACAGAGTAACTGACGTTCTCATAACTCACTTCAGATTCACCATCGGTGGGGTTGTCTATGCACCTCAAAGAAGCATTATGTGAGAGGGTAAACTTTAGCACGTCAGTGTTCATTATTTAACACCCTTTTTTGCTGTTCCCTCCTTGGTGCAGGGGATGTCTTGTATATGATCTTCTAAAACTTTAATTGTGGGAGCAGGAGATTCAACTTTAGCGGCCTTAGTAATTTTGCTGTTAACTGGCTTGGGTTTCCACTCAAAGGCAGGTTTCAAGATGCAGAAGGCTAAGGGGATACAGAATGCCTATCAGAGAGATATGATAACTGAACTGAAGCAGGAAGCTTCTAAGAGGAGGGCGTGACCTGATACACAGGGTTATGAAAGTACATGGCACTTTATTAATGCAATGGATGAAGAAGAACGCTACCCTGTCGTAGATGGAGCACTTGGGCTAACCTCATGTGGAATGAGGATGTCTGTTTTTCACCATAAAAAGATTTTGGGGTTGTCATCATGGACTCCCTCTGCTGTGATATGGCTTGAAATTCCTCAATAGTTAATACTCAGGGTTCAACTCAAACCCTTTAATATTTTCAGCACTATGGAAATCTACAACCTCTCAATAGAGATTCTTTTACGTCACAGACATTCCAAAAATAGCATTTTTTAGAGAAGATATGCCGTGTTAAAGATAATTGAGAAGCTAAAACAGCTAAGATGGCTGCAACAGCTCCCCAAGGGGTGGTGTTTTTGCAAGTGACATTGGCAGAGCTTCCCTGTAAAAGTGATCAACAAAAGTGGCAACTGATTACCCTTTTTTAGGCTAAGGCACATAAAATCATATTTGATCCTTTTTTAAACTTTGCGTTGAAACAAATTCCTCAATAAGCGCTGCCTTAACTTACCCCAGGTACTAAGACTGTCCATTTAAGGAACCATTACCACTTGAGCACTGAGATTTAAGCAAGGGAGGAAGTGCCTGATTTTTTGGTGTTCAGTCATCCCTTCCATCGCAGATTGATAAAATATATAAAAGAAGTGATGTTCACCTCAACGGGGTGAAATTGTCTTCACTTGGGGTTTGAAATAGGCCTTTGCTCAAGGTCTTTAATACGTATAAAGCGCTAGCTTGTTGCTTTTAAAGGGTAACTATTCTTAATTTATTTTCAAGGGGAAGGGCAGGAGAGTTTCTCACTTGCGAGCCTCCATATATTAAATATTTGTGGGTACAGGAATCCCCTGTAGTGAGAACCACTT
This sequence comes from Massospora cicadina, assembly GCA_022478985.1. NCBI lineage: Eukaryota > Fungi > Entomophthoromycota > Entomophthoromycetes > Entomophthorales > Entomophthoraceae > Massospora > Massospora cicadina. Next base: position 122,148 of record JAKSZP010006634.1, on the reverse strand, counting down.
TGTGGAAATCCTGCTTATTAATTCAACAGGTGCCAATGTTTGGCAGGATTCCACAAACTTTTCTCTTATTTTATTTTGCCAATTAATATGACAGAGCTACACTATTTTCTACTACAAATAAAATATATTATTCCCAAGTAGGAGCTTGGGCGTGAAAGAACAATCCTTTATTAGATGCCTTCCCCTAGTATTTAAGGTCATCAAAGGCTAACAGTGGGATTCAAATTAGATTTGGTGTTTGTGGGGTATCAAGGCTTAGACATTTTAATGATTTAACCAATCATCACTCTGTATATTTTGCTCACTCATCTGGGCTTGAACCAATATTATTGTCCACCGCAGGTAGGATAAAACCATGGAAAATATTTTATAGCACACCCAATTATTTGTTTTACTTAAGATTCTTGCAGCCAATCACTACCAGATTTGGCTCATGATTGGTGCTTGGGCACCCCTCCAGCTCAGGTGGGGCATTCCGCCAAGGGTTGAGAGAGACAAGGGCGACTCAATCTTCCCTGGTCAATGAAGGCAAGGAGTAAAATGATTACTCCGAGTCAAATCATTACACTGAGAGTCAGGTGATTTTATATGTATTAATTTCAGACTTTTTTCGCCTAAAACATTCTTCTCTTGGAGCTGAGAGAGAAATTGTCCAACAATTAGGGTTTTTTGGTGTTCTTTACCTCATCTAAAATTATTAAAATCACTAAACTTGATTTAACAACCTTTTATGCAAGAGCCAAGTTATTTTAAGAATGCTTTGCATTCTCAAGGTAGTCATGAAAAGACCCAAGCAGGAAAAGACTTTCTTGAGGTCAATAGGCATTCCTGTTAGAAATTATGTCTCAATAAATTTATATTATTACCAAAGCATAATGAAAAGTTATCTCTTTTCATTTATCAATTATAAGCCTAATGCATTAGTTGATTATTTTACTGTAGTTTAAAGATTAATCTCTAAACTATATCATTATTGCAACAGAGATCAAAAAACAAAAAAGACAAAATGAACTTACACTCATGTCTGGCCCAGAACCTTGGTGTTCAACAATATCATATAGTTTTTAGCCAGTCAGTCTTAGTGGAAGGTAATCCATTTATTTATCTTTCTCCTAAACCTTCTTTCCCAACAAAAGACGTCCTCTAGGTAACTGGCATCCTTTGAAAGTTAAGTCCAGTTAAATAGTTAAAAACTTCTCTCATCTTGTCAGCTTGAAAGGGCAAAAATTAATGAGGCTTTATATTATTGCATATCTAAATTTGAGGATAAAACAAAATTAAACTTATTAACTATGATATAGTTACTTATGCTAATTTTAGATAGTTTTTTAACCACAAAGCTGCATGTTCTAGCCACTAACTATAAACTAAAAAAACATAATTTTTTTTAAAATATTGGATTTTCCTTTTAGCAATGCACTACTTTATTGTCATTCAAGTATAATAAACTGTGTATATAAGGACCCATTATTTATGGGCCTTGATGTCACAAACCTGAATATATTTTAAAATCTGCTACTTTAAAGCTACAAGATTATTAGTTTTATATATCACAGATATCTTCTTTGTGTTATTTTATTGGCAAAAGAGTAAATTGTTTCTAGTTAAAGAAAAGTTGGTCAATTTTAGTTATAATTAAACTTAATCTGAATTGAGTTTTGAGGTTTAGTATAAAATTTTATAAAATAAAAAATAAATATTTAAAATTTTGTTGTTTAGTAGAATTTCTTGGAAATATTTAAAGTACAAAAAAAGCTTAATATAGTAAATTAGGGACCTATTACAAGTATTGTCTTAAAGTAGACCAGGATTTAAAATTCTAGCTGATATTGAGTTGTCAATATATAAAGGGTTCATATTGGATAGCGCTGGAACACCAATTGGTAAGACAATTCTTTAAACATGGTCTTATAATTTTATGTCCCTACAATAAAAGCAGTTTAAGATGTGCTGGTTTAATCCTTTGGTCATTTGGATTCCTAGGGAGTCAATTCATTTTAAATTCATCATTATGTTTGATTATTTGTATTTTTAGCATAATCTATTGTATTCTCATTGATTTAAAAAATGATTACCAAATATTTAGTAACTAAGGAAAATGTTGCTTTAATCAGTATTTTTATTTTGTCTTGGTAATATGCAAATTACAATTAGGTCAAAAATCCCAGGTCAGGGCTTTACCCTTACTAAAGAAAATCCCAACAATGCATTTCAGATTTGACTGATGGTTCCAATTTAATTTTCTGATTTCATATACTCTTAATTATCATTATCCTATAACAAATGGGAACTTGACTTTGGAATAAGACTGAAATAAAATAATTATTTTATATTTACAGTGAGTCTGAATTATATAGAATCTAGTATGGTTAGTATTGGCTTTAATAACGTTCACCTAAAAAGCTTATTTAAGTCATCCAATTCCTGGTGCAGTCAATTTTTAGATACACTTATTATGGTTTAACATCTTCAGAATTGTATAGTGCTAATTATGGCAGTTTTAGAAAATTTGGTCCGTCAAGATAAGGCTTGATTTGGGTACAATTTTAGTGGACAGAAAGGAGGCATTTTAATTTAATTTTGGTAAATATAGATATTGTCTCTATGATATTTTGTGCTAATAGAGTCTGCTGTTTGATCTAAATAGATATGATATTGTTATATTTTATTATGACTGTGAGGCCGTTGGTGGTACAGTAAATCATATAGTTGAGATATTTTCTTTTATTCCCTTGTCAAGCTTGTCTTAAAGAGGCGAAAATCCCACGTTTGGGTATTTCACCCCTCCAAGGAATGGACAGCGTTGTCTCAGAACTAGAATTAATGGGCATCACACAAAGTTATACTGTATTTTTATAAACATAAAAGATGACAATCGTTTTAGTACCTTAATACAGTTTTCTCATCTTAGGCAAGAAATCTTGATTAACATCTCACTCTAATTTAAAATGATTTTCAGGTTTTTTTATTCAACTTTGATTCTGAGTCATCTCTCATATAGATTTTCACTTCATTGATGGATATATCTAAAAGTAGTTTGGAAGGCATCTGTTCACCCAATATGATGCAATCATCTAAATAGCAAAGGAAGTGTCTCAGCATCTTTATTTTTTAGTACTAGATGGTCCCAACCCAAGGGGGATTCATCAATGTTTATTGAATTACGCCTGGGCTCCTAAGAGCCTGAGGCGAGGGAAGGGGAGGGAGGAGGCATCAAGAAAGGGAGGGGGTTCAGCCGCCAGAGCCGTGCTGCAGTGAAGACTGAGCGGGGGAGGGTTGGCGACATAGTGCAGACCTTTAGGGCCATCTCAAAGTGTACCTGAAAGTGGGTGATCATGTGTGGAAGGGTCCACACCTGCTGGTCAAAGGAAGCACGAAGGAAGGAGTTATGGATGGTCCAGATGGCTGTGGCATAGGCGAGGACACGGAGGGGTTGGTGGCAACCAGGCAATGTCTGCTCAAACATGAGGTCTTGCACAGGGTGTCCGGACCAGGGCTGAGCATGGAGGAGCGCGCGGGCCTTTGGCCAAAATGCGGCGACACCTGGACAGGTGAAAAAATGATGGAGGTGGGAGTCAATAGGCTCCACACAGTGGGGGCAGCTTCAGTGCTGGAAGGTAGGGCCAGTCCGGTCCCCTGTCCTGTATGAACAGTGGAGCACCCTCCATAAGGTGTTGGACACCTTTGCTGACAGGATGGGGTGATAGACGTCCTTCCACAATTCCTTAAGGTCAAATCTCACGGAGGGAGGGAGGAGCTCAAGGAGTCTTGGGCGGATGGGAGGACGATCTTGGGGGTTGAGGCGAGTTGTGACAACTTGTCCATTGTGCACAATTGCATGGCGACGGGGGCTGAGGCCAGGGCCTTCCCTTCTGTATGGGAAGGCATGGTGGATCCGCGCGCCTACTCGTTTCAGGGCAAGGAGAGCCTGGTTCCAGTAGGGGGATGAGGATGGTTTTAGGCGATGGCCTGGGTGGTTTGTGAGCCACTCCCCTAATGTGGTCAGAGATGCTCTAGGAAGACCCAGAGCTGCTGACACTGACTGGAGGAGGGCGGGCGCCCATTGGGGCATGGGGTTCGCGTCCCAGCAGACAATTGGCCATAGGAACTTCAGGAAGATTGTGGTGGCGTAGGATCGCGTGTCCAGAAGCCCTAGGCCCCCTTCATTGCAGGGTCAGGCAATGGTTGAGAGGGCCATTGGTGGATGGTTTGAGCCCCAGATCCAACAGCGGAGGAGTACATTGAGCCGCGTATAAAAGGCATCTGTGAAGGGGCAGACGTGCGCTAGGAACCAGATTTTGGAGAGGAGGAACACATTGGCCATCAGAGCTCGACCCTGGGGGTGATGTGCCGCCGGTTCCAGCTGGCAATCCTGGAGTTAACTGCTGCAAGGAGCAAGTCCTCATTGTCTTTTAGCGTAACTCCTTGTTGGTTGGTGAGAACGCCCAGGTGACGGAAGGTACCGCGCTCAGGTTCAATACCAAATGGTGGGGGGAAGGTGGGGGAGCCGACCTGTACAACTGTTGTCTTGGAGGTGTTGACCAAGGCGTTGGACGCCTTGGTGTACCTCTCAATGGTCACAGCAGCGAGGGCAACATCCCCAGGGCAGCCAAATGCAATGGCAGTGTCATCTGCAAATGCCATGGTGCGTGTGGGGGCTTTACCTGGGACCAGAATCCCTGTTAGCTTGTCCTGTAAGGAGGCCAAGAGGGGGTCAAGGGTGATGTTAAAAAGGATAGGGCTCAGGGGGTCCCCTTGCCGGAGACCTTGTCCAACTGGTACTGCCACTGTAAAACCCATTGGCGCCAGGACTCTGGTGTGAAGCTGGTCATAGAGCGCTGATATCCAGCGCCTAGCTGCGGGTGGGAGATGGAAGCGGGCCAGGGAAGCATCAATATACTTCCAGGCTACCCGATCATATGCTTTCTCCATATTCAGGAGAGCCACAAAGCCATTCACCTTACGAGAGTTAGCAGTCAAAGTCACGTGAAGGTCACTATAGTTGTCCCATAACGACCTCCCCGGAATAAAACCGTGCTGGGATGGGGAGAGGCGAGGTGACACCCATTTGGTGATGCGGTTGGCCAGAAGCTTCGTGAAGAGCTTGTGGTCTGTGTTGATCAACGCTATGGGGCGCCAGTTCGCCAGGTTCTCACGGTCTGACTTCTTGTGAATGAGGGTCGTGATTGAGCCTCTGGAGTCGGGGAGGACCTCGCCATTCACCAAGAGTGCAGCGAAGAGGTCGCGGAGGGTTCTGGCTATCACTGCAGGTTCCAGAAGGTACACCTCAAAGGGTATTCCGTCTGGGCCTGGGGCTTTAAGCCGTGGGGATTTCAGAAGAGTTTCCATCACCTCCTGGATGGAAATAGGCGCCAGTAGAGCCTCATCAGCCCGTGGGTCAATGGGCGGCTCTGGAGCCCGCCACAGGAAGTCTTAGATGTCCGATGGGTCCACCTGGGTGGCATGGAAGAGGCTGGAGTAGAAGCGGTGTAGTTCCTGCGTGATTTCCTCCTTATCTGAAGTGGTTGTAGTGCCAATCTCAAGTGCAGTAATATCCTGCGCTGTTGACCGGGCTTTCTGTTTCTGAAAGAAGAAGCGGGTGGGGCGTTCCCATTGAGCATAGTAACGAGATGTTGTAAAGTTTGCTGCCCGTTCTTCCTGCAGTGTGAGCTCCAAGTTGAGTGCTTCCTGCGCCGCTTCCCAGTCTTCCAACCATCTGGGAGAGGGAGAAGGCTGGCAGTTTCTCTCTAGATGTCTGATTCTGGCTTCCGCCCTTTTGACTCTGGCGTGAGCTGCAGTCATCTGGGCTTTGGCACAGTTGTAAGCAACGCGGATGATGCCCTCCTTGGTCACCGCCCATCTAGCCTTGTGGTCAAGCAGGTGGGGTGGGGGGAGGTGAGAGTCTCCCGGATGGTCATAGACAGCTTCTCCTTAGTGAAGGGGTTGTTGAGAAGAGCTGGGGCAACCCTAGGCCAGAACCTACGCGACGGTCTAAGTGTGGTGGTGAGGACAACGGTGAGTGACCTGTGATCACTCAGATGGTTGTCACGAGAGATGGGAGAGGAGACGCGGCCAATTAGCAGGGGGCCAATCAGTGACATATCTATGCGTGACGCTGACTGGAAAGCTCCTCCATCATACTGGATCCTAGTCATGCAACCTAGGCCAGAAGCGGAGGGTGGAAGCGCATCTATAAAGCCACTCAGGCGAAGGAAATCCTGGAGGCGACTTGATCCAGGGCGTTCCTTTGCTGCAGGGGGTAAGAGTCACGGACGCGACTTATGGTTATGTTGAAATCTCCTAAGAGGACTGTATTCCGTGGGAGATTGAGTTGGAGGAGCTCTTCCAAGAGCCGATTTTGCTCCTGACCTGCATTAGGCAGGTAGATGCTTGCAGCGAAGAAGGAGAAGTCAGGAGTGGTGAGTTTGGCCAGTATGAGGCGGCTACCTAGATATTGTGAAAAAGAATGGGTTTTAACCTGGGGATTCAAAACAATAAGGGCGGCATGGTTTGTCCAGAAGGAGTTGCCTCCAAACTGTTCATTCCATGCAGATTGTTCGTGGGGGAGGATATGGGGCTCCTGGACAGCAGCGATGTCAATTTGTGCTGACCTGAAGTTTTGGAGGAGGCGGGCTCTCCGCTTAAAGTCCCGCAACCCATTTGCGTTGATGGATTGCAGGGCCAGGGTGCTGCCATGGGGACTCATAGCTGTTCCCCTCCACGTCCTGGGGGTTGCCAGCGCTTAAACCTGCTGCTGTGAGGCGGCTAGTTTTGAGTCCTTTAGCTTGACTATTAGCTGCAATCCGTGAGGAGCGTCGAGGGTTCTGAGGGGAAGGAGAGGGTGGGGGGCGGAGGACCCAGTAAGCCAGCCTAGGATGCTGCCCCCGCTCCGTTGCAGGGGAAGGACCTGAGGGTGCTCAATGTTGACCTCCGCGGTGTCCCCATTTGATGAGTCTGAGTCCATATTCACTTCCTCCATCACTGCAAAGGATCCGCGCAAAATGGACTGTGGGGTTGGGGTATGACTCTTTGAGGTGGCACTTCTACCGCAGGCCGCGGGTTGCCAGTCCATGCTGGTGGGCATAGCTCCATTGGGAGCTGAGGGTTGATGCGATAAATCGCTGGTTGAGGTTGGTGGGGGTGCCGCGGAGCCCTGAGTGGGGGTGGCTGACGAGGGGCACCCTGTGGGAGATGCCTTGCGCTTGGTGAGAGAGGGAGTTGACTCTGGGAGATTAGAGGGGGTGCCCATTGGAAGGGGGGCATGAGCGCGAAGGTATCCCATACCAATAGTGGGGTTAGCTGTTTAAACTGCTAGGCGTAAGGCCTCAGGGGACAGGTCTTGAATGGGAACCCATTGTGTGGGTTGTGGAATTGCTGCTGCAGCCACGTGGGATCGTTTTTGGCCTGGTTTATGCCCCTGGGTGGTGGCTAAGAGGGCTTGTTTTCGAGCTGTGCAGCCACTATACAAGTGTCCAAGGGCGTTACATCATGAACACCGGGGGCGCGCCTGATCAGGGTCAACAAAAAAGATCTCAGGGCATGCCCCAACTACCGCCACATGAGGAATAATCTCAATGTTGCGGGATACAGTGTAGGAGGGGATGAACGACGCCCTACCATTGTGAGCTCTTTGAGTGGGAGCATAGTAAGAGGGGCGCTAAAGTCCACTGAAAGAACAGACCCAAACTCCATTAAACCACGATGGGTGCCAGTCTAAGAGACTCAGGATCAACAGTCATTGGTAGGTCGGAAAAAGTAACCCATGAAATTTTCTCCAGGTGAGAGCGTGTGCGGGAGATGCGAAGAGATCCGCGTGGAATAATGACCTGGAGGGTGGCAGCATGGTCAGCAAGGGCAGCTTTAGTGAAGCCCACATCGATGTAGTGGCCCTCCAATGATTAATGGATGGTGGTGTTAATTGAGAATGTCTCCGCAATTGCTGCAAAGTATGAGAAGTAATCCTCTGTATAGAATTCAACAGGGTTATGCCCATAATAAAGGCGAATTGCGTGGGAGAGGGTTGTGTGAGGTAGAGCTTTTTGCGCTCTATTTTCGGCCCATCTCTTCTTAACATCAGCAATAAACGCCACTTCACGGGGATCAGCTTTGGGTAGCGTTGGTGCCAGAGGTTTTTGCCATGCCCCAGTGGCTCCTTTGGTACGTTTGTGTTTGCTTTGGGCTGCAATTGTGGGTTGAGTGTGAGCTGGTGGTTTGGACAAGTTTGTGGAGTTCCCTTGTTGCTGAAATTTTACAGCAGTTGCTGGCGTCATATTAAATTGAGGGGCGGTTTTTTGGTCCTCAATAAATTGGGGAGGCCCATCCAGATTGGAATTAACTCCAGCCAATTGGGAGGAGGGAGATGTTTCATCACCATCCCAATCTATTTGGGTAAATTCAGCCCGAGTATTTGCTGTGATTTCGTGGGTAAAACTCACTGGCTGATTGGTGATTTGGTTGTTTTCAGTATATAGAGATAAAGTGCCAACTTGAGAAGTGCCGATTATGGGTTTTAAATGGGATGGGTGGGATTGGAACTGGTGTGAAGTTCCAAAATCTGAACCATTTAAATCCCCATTGGGAAGAGTAGATTGTCCCAATTTGGTGCTTAGTGAATCAGAATGTGCGGCTAATCCAACCTTACATCCGAGGGTTTGGGGGTCAGGTGATTGTTGGGCCTCGCTAAATTGGGGAGTCCCATCCAGATTGGAATTAACTTCAGCCAATTGGGAGGAGGTCGATATTTCATCACCATCCCAATCTATTTGGGTAAATTCAGCCCGAGTATTTGCTGTGATTTCGTGGGCAAAACTCATTGGCTGATTGGTGAATTGGTCATTTTCAGCATATGGAGATAAAGTGCCAACTTGAGAAGTGCCAATTACGGGGTCTAAATGGGACGGGTGAGATTGGAACTGGTGTGAAGTTCCAAAATCCGAACCATTTGAATCCTCATTGGGAAGAGTAGATTGTCCCAATTTGGTGCTTAGTGAACCAGAATGTGCGGCTAATCCAACCTTACATCTGAGGATTTGGGGTCCAGGTAGCTGGGTATCGCCCCTCATGGAGGGAGCCAGAAACACGGCGTCAGCAATAATAGATGGGGCTGAATTAGCTGACACAATGGGGGAGGTGAATGCCTGGATGGGCTGAGTTGCATTCAACTGAGCAGACGCCATCAAAACAGCGTGGGTGATGGCCTCCTTGGTTGGAGGGGGCCCAGCGGGTTTGTGGGAGGCAGCACACACAGAGCTGTTAGGCGTGCAGGTTGCAGAAGTGCGATCAGGTGAACTGGCGCTAGTTGAAGTAGCTATAGGTTGGGGGGTGTGCCTGCTTTCATGGCTGCTGCTTGAGAGCGGGTGATTCTGGTTGACCCTGAGGTGGGTAACCGAGGGTTGCTTCAATTGGGGTGGTGCTGGCTCATTTGGCATAGCCTGTGGGTTCTTTTGCGGGGTTTCCCGCCATATATGCTAATAGTTTTCATAAATCTCTTTAGTGGAGCTAAATTTCAGGCTGAATTGATTTTCGAAAAGTGATGCTTAGCAGAAAGAGATTCTTTGTCTCAGCATCTTTATTAATCAATATGTTGTCAAAGGTTCAAAATCTTGTTTACAGCTTCATATTAATTTTAGTTGGCTGTTTGCAATACTATTAATTAATCCAAAACTAGCTCAATTATTTGGACTTATCATTCTTAGGTAGTCATTGTAATTTATTTTTTTTGTTTGATGTCCAGTGGAACTTCTATAAACTTCTTGAAACATTATTGATGAGGTCAATTATATTTCAGGGGGTATAATTTTCTGGCATTGGCAGAAAACCGTGAAAATTAGTAATAAGAATTAAGAAAATTGTTTAGAATGTATTGAATTAAAAAAGGGATGTGATTTTTTTCTGGCAGCCTTCAGACTTTTTGCACTCGTTTTGGAGGCTTTGGTTCAGTTAAGAACATCATCTAAGATTCTAAAAAAATAAAACAACATTTTTATGATGCATGATTTTAGTAATCCTTCACGCTATTATTCTAGCTTCTGAGAAATTCAGCTCAACTGGCACAAATAGCCCATTAAAATTTCAGAGAGTTGTACCAGGGTAAATGATTCAGCTATAAGTGACTTTTGCTCAACTGATCCAGGTAATTTGACATGACTTTAGTGTAATTCAATATGAAAACTAAAAAGGCATGGTTGCATATAACATTATGGGCTAACGTAATTCTTTGTGATTTTAAGAACCCCAATAAATGAGTGCAAAGAAGTTGCAAGGAGATTAACTCAGCTTATTCAAGCAAATCATCATGATTTTGGTAGCCCCAAAAGGTAAGAAAATTTGTCTCAGAGGCCTTGGCTTAGCTATCATAACAAACCCATTGCAATTTTGGTGCCTATTTAAAGGTAAGAATTTTCTGTTGCAGGGGTCTTTACTTGTCTAATCTAAGTGATTTTACATGATAATAACAAACCTTAGCGCTGGAAAGTGATATCAGCGTGGAAGATTTATGTTTAGATGAACTAAATAATTCATTAAAATAGTGATGATCCTCACCGGAGCCTTTTTTGCTTTGCTTTTCATTGCAGTATTTACACCATGATTAATTGGTGCGGTGTAGTTAATAAATTTTTGGATCTGACATTGATTTTCTTCCTCTAACTTTTTGCCAGAAACAAGCCCATGTTTTACTAAATTGTTTTAATTTTATCATATAGTATATTCAGAGACAATTCTTCAGGAGCTGCTCCATCACCTTGTTAAAAATATTCCTATATATCCATAGCATTAATTGTCATAAACAGTCCTTCCTGTGCCGCATCATAAATCACATTCATATACTAATCTTCTGGAAAGTTATTTGTGGCATTGCTAGCATAGCTAGTAATATCCTTGATCTGTAGTTTGCTATAGTGCACATTACATATCCAATCTATTTCACAGCTTACACAATTGTCATACCATTCATTAGTTAAATCTGCCAAAAAATAATATTTAAAGAGTATTTTCAACGGCCAGCTTGGTTTAAGATATGTAAAAACGCCTTTAATAAACATTACTTATGTCTTCAAGGTAGTGTGATTATTATCTAATGTTTCTCCATCCATTTTCTTTTTTTTATTAAATGCCTCCATTAGGTTACGCTTAGTTCTAATCCATTAAAAGAATTAATTATTGATGGTCCAACTTTGTAAAGGTGAGTATTAAAGGATAGCTAATAAAGTACTTGGAAGCAAGCACTAAATTTTAATTCTGTGTTTTTAATTTGAATGCCAGTCTTTTTAGGCTTTATTACAAGTTTTAGTAGCCACCATGAATTCATAGTGAAGTTTTATTGGCTATAGAATAGACAAGCCTTTTTTAACATAAAGTTGGTAGAAATTGATTAAAAAGTTTAATATTCGGATGTAAAGAGATTACTAGTGAATTTTCTAGTTAAAAATTATAATATTTATATATAAAATTAATCATTAAAGAGTTTTACTTAAAATATTTATAGTATTAAGGGAGAATCAGGATTATAATAAGGTGTATATAAAGTTCAGAGCTGGAAGTAGATAAGAGTTTACTATCCTAGTCTGATATTGAGAATTAACTGGATAAGGGTTTATAATGTATAGCAGTTGACCAGCAACTGTCTATTTCAATATTTATTAGAGGATCACCTCCTTACATCTTTACAATATTGATAATCAAGTTTAGTGCCAACTTTTTCATTGGTCATTGGATTGCTAGAGAAAAAAATTATTTAAATCCATCAATATGTTTGGTTATTTATAGCTTGGCAAAATTAATTAGGTTTTTCTCAGTGTTTTAGCAGTAAAGATTGAGATTAACTTATAAATTGTAGTCTAATGATGTGTGTTTTGATTTGGTCTGCCCAAATATAAATATAATTATTTACCTAATTGATATCTGATAGCCTTTCAGGTTGAAGTTCTTTTGTTATTGCCATATTTTGATGCCAATCCATCATATGTGAATATGTAATACTAAAATATCTTGAATTTTGTGGGACTTATCAATGAAGAAGTTTTCACTTTTATGTTTATTAGTTACTAAACCAATAATAAGTAATATTAAAGTCACAATTTATCTCTTAACACCCCAATGGCGTAAACCTTAGCCCCTAAATTACATCAATTTACCTCCTTCAAGAAGCTATGGAAATTGAAACGCTTATTTTATATTATACCCTTGCATCAGTGTCATGGTCTGATTACATAAGTGATATAATATATTTTTGGGTATGCACGCCTATGCACATATTCAGGTCAGTCATGCCCAGAACCAAATAATTTCAATATTACACATGATTTACCTGGTGGGTGTTAACATTGTGAACAAGAGATAAGCATATAAAGAATAGCAGAAGTGAAAGTTTCCAATGTTCTTAAACAAAATCCAGAACCGTTACAACAGTTAACCAATTTTAGAGAACATAATTTGTAAAAGTAGGACTAAAAATTTAAAATCAATAAAATAATTAGATAGGATAAAGAGAAACTTATTAATAATTAAGAGAATAAAGATGTTACTAATTTTCAGTTATAATTTTGACTATTATTATAGTATTTTGAGATAGAATTTTTTTTATTTATGGTGAAATTATAAAAAACAGAAGTAATAATTAAAAAACTTCCTTTTACACTTGGCAAGACTTTCCAAGCAATTCATACAGTTTATAAAAGTAAAACTTATTCGCCTGCTGTAGTTTTTCTCTGATGTCATCAGATTCCCCACCAGCTGCCTCAGTGTGGGGCAGCGGCGAAACCCTCCCCCTTCCATTTTCTATCCAACAGGAAAACGCGCTTGGACTGGCTCTCCCAGTCACACCAAACACCTGGTACAATTTGTTTCTTCTAAGGATCTTGATGCCCACTGTGGAAAATCAGCTTAATTATGCTCGCTGGTGCATTCCACCAGCTGGTATCCACAATATTTCTAGTAAAAAAAGCTTTAATTAAAATGCACTAGTAAAAATTGGATTATTATTAATTTATTACGCGTGTGATAAAAAAATGATGCCCCTTGACCTCTGACTATCTAACATTAAAGTAATTTTGAGGGTTGATAGGAATTTGGGAATATGTTTGTAATAAAATACATGAGTTCAAATAAGAAAATATGCAAAAATAACATATCATAACTTAGAAACTCACTTCAGGGCAGCAGAATGAAGGAAGAGGAATTCTGATTAGACCAAACGTACCCATGAGGTAATGTTTTTCTAAATTTTAAGCCAATTACCACCTGAGAAATCCATTGCACCTTGGGGGACTCCTCCAAGCCTATAAAAAGGGGCTATCCCTGCGCAGGTGCATTAGAGGACTTTGTTGGGGTCAGGGGAGTGCCTTTTGATGATTCCCCGAGGTCCATGGTGAGGTTGGAGTAATCTGACCAGCTGATTTTATTACTAGTGCCCATACAGGGTTCAAACTGGTGTTTCCCCAATTAATGGGATTCCACCAATAATTGGCCAGGGACTTTTGGCCAATTTCTTTGACTTTCTTATTTTTATTGTTAATAAACAAACTCTTTGTGACATCATAAAATTGTAAATGACTGACATTTCCCTTTTTTGGTGGAACTTGAACTTCAGCATTCTTATTTTTCAGCTGCAAAGGTAAATGTCCGACATCATCCCCCCAAGAGTGTTGGGGGGCGAGTAAGGCCAAAGGAAACAGCCATGAACGTGATTAATAGTGATATTAGTAGCTAGGTTTTGATAAAGTAATCATTTTCTCTCTTGTAAATAATAGTAAAAGGACCCTCACAGATTGTTCCAAGTTTACCACTTCTAGAGGTGATGCGGTTATGGTAGTACAACACCATGTCAGAAACTTGGAAAGTGGGTGAGGGGGTGCAGGACTCATTTGCAGCCTGCCCTTCTTTTGTTACTGTTTTGGCTAAATTGTTAATAGCTTAGGATTGGAGTTGAATTATGCGTTGAGCCAATCTCCTCATAACTTTTTCTGGCTCCTCAACTCTAGAAGAGAATACATCCTTAGCTAAGAGGGCAGGTATGCCTGCTTCCCGCCCATACAAGACACAGAATGGAGACAATTTCAAAATCCAGTGGTAGCTATTCCAGTATGCCATAAGAGAACTAGATAAATATTGAACCCAGTAAAGAGGATTAGATGAGGCCTGTTTGTGAAGAATGGAAACCAAGGTTCCATTTTGCTATTTCCACAGTCCCATTTGTGGATGGGTTATATGGGCCCAAGAAAAGTTGTTGTGCTCCCATGGAATTGGTAAGAATTTTTACTACTCTGGAGGTGAAGTTCTTGCCATTATTGCAGAGTAGTACTTGGGGGCAACCATGACGAGTGAAGACGTGTTGATTTAAAAGGTGGCGGTGGCCTTACCTGTTTGAGCAGGAAGAGCCACGGCTTCAAACCACCTAGTGAGGTGGTCATTGGCTACTAGGATAATTCTGTTCCCATTAGTAGACTGAGGAAGTGGACTTATTACACCTAAGCTGATGGTGTGGAATGGTTGTTGCGGGGAAGTTGGTTGATATTGGTATCTAGACTTGAAGCCATATTGCTTCTTCCAAGTAAGGAAGGCTTCCAAAACATCAACGATAGATTCCATCATTCCATCCCAATAAACCGATCCTTAATCCATTCATAGATTTTTATTGCCCCTCCATGACCTAGGGTATAATGTGCTTCTAAGATAGCAGGTACACGTTCAGAGGTTTGAAGGTAAGGTAGCCATTTTGTCCCCATCTGCTTATACAACTTCCCATCTTCAACTTTGTTTATGGGAAGCTGGGCTGACATCTTTTGAACAGGCTCATCCTCATCCTCCCATTCACAGGAGGTCATTAAAAGGTCATGTAACCTTCCTGCCTCGCTATTATCAAAGTGAAGAAATGATAGCCAAGTCAACCCATCAACATTCAAGTGACAGGTTCCAGCATGGTGTTTGAACTTCTTGTCATAAGTCTGGAGCTTTAGAGCCCAGAGTGCTAGCTGACTAGTAGGATATTTCATGTTCTGTAACCACTCTAAAGATTTTTGGTCAGTAACTACAGTGAAGGTGGTTGTCGCAAATACATATGACTGGACAACAATCCACAATTATGACCAACGGATCATTGGAAAAATTCTGGCATAGATAAATGGGCAGATTACTGAGGATGTTTCATAGTCACAAGTATTAATCGCCTTAGGATAAGGCGATAATGGGTTATAACAGAACTTATTGAATCGCCTTTAAATAGGCAATAAGGCGATATTGACATTCAACAAGATAATTTAGATTGCCATGAATCAGGGTGATAAAGAATGAAGAACAACAATTCAAAACCAATGAGAACAAGGCAAATGAATATACTAAGCAAAAGAGTTAGTACCAACTGAAGTTGCTGGGATATCAGCGAAATGAGGGGATTGGAAGGAGGTTTTTGGAGTGAGAAAAAGAAAGAAGGAAGAAGGAATAAGCGGACTAGAATAAGATCCACTAAGTTTATTATATTAAAATAAAGAAGTGTTTGGGGAAAATTGCTCCCATTTTATTATATATTAATGGTTACAAGTGTATCGAGGAACTGACAATCATCATATTGTCAATTCCCATTGTTTAATGGTTGTAACCTTGTGTGAAAAACTTTTTGGTGGATATATATGAAATCGCCAAAATTCAACAGTGGTGCTCACTACAGGGGGCCCATTGATCAATAAGAATATGATGAAAACGCGGTCACTGACTATGATGCACCCAGGTCACTTTGATAAGGAATCTGCACAACATTCTGGGCCCATTGCATATGAGGAGCTGATACTTGCATTGATACTGTGCTCAAAAGCCAAGATGAGTTTCTTCAGCGGTTTACAGTGATAAGCTGCTGCCATTCAATTGCAAAGAAAATTTTCATGGGGTCTTTTAATGATTTGAGTTTGCAACTGAAGGAACTTCAGATCAGCAGAGGGCAAAGCTATTGCTCTCCTCCATGGATGTCGGAAGTGCTGATCAAAACGTTTGTTACCTTTCCAATAGTTCCATTTCATACCAAGATTTTAAGGAGATAGTGCTACAGTTGTTCAGTGAAACTGCAAAGATGTCGCAGCAGAAAGCCAAGTTCTTGACTATCAGTTTTCAGTGAAATGAGACCCTTATCGCATTTGCTGAGTAATTTATAATGGAAGCTCACGTGCTGATTGGGGCTGGGGTTTTATTTGAATTTGATGTGTGCATTGCAATGGCCTCAGAGGTGAATCCTTACCCTGAACTTTCCAATGTCATGACCCCGTTGTATGAGGACGATGTACCTCTTCTTAACCTTGTTCAGTTTTTACGTTGCTTAGCTATTCTTTCCTCCACCCAATACCAAACAGAGTCTCATGGTCGTTGTTATCAACACTAATCATGGGGGAATCAACCAGTTGGTGCAGGTTCCATAAAGTTACTCACTACAGCCCAACTTCTTTCCATAACTACTGATTGACATCTGGCAACTACCACTTTATCCTTAAATATGCTGATTGGCAGCAGTCATTCTAATAATGTGGGTTCAGTTAAGCTGATTCTCTTCAGCACAACCTTCCAAGTGGGCCAATTTATATTCAGTACATACATAGTATTATGGGGTACGTTGTTTTACTTGTGGTCACCCAGGGCACATGGGATGATGGTGCCCCAATTGACGGATCCCTCCCATGCAATGGAATCAAAGTTATCAGGGAAAAGTCAGAGCGGAGTTGAGATGGGACTTTCTACTTCTGCTAGCTCAGATTCAAATGTCCCACCTGAATCTACTGTATTAATTACAGCAGAAGCCTATCATTATAATGATACATTCCTCTACCAACAGCTGGTCTGGGGACTAAATGTGCTGACTCAAGCACAACAGAAAGAATTGATGGACAAAGGATCTTTAAGCGACAAAGCCTTAAGCTTGTCAAATGTTCGACCAGAGTCCATCAAACCAGTTAGAACCGTTTGCTGATGCTTTGTCCCTGAGAGGAGTAGATGTCGCCCTTCCAATGGACACTATTGTAACATGCTACCCTAAAATTGGTGTGGGTCTTAAAAGTTTCCTGAAAAACATGAATTGCTGAATGTACACATAGTAACTAGCCGGCATTCATCTTACTCAGAATGAATTTTTTTGTGACATTGTGTTAGACAAAACCTGGGTATGAGCTATAATTGATACAGGCGCTTCTTCAAACATTGTATCCACTAAATTGGTGGCGAAGTTGTCTTCAAACCTGACATAGACCACCGGATGGTGTATTTAACCGCTGGAGCAGAAACCACAATCTCCAAGGGAGCATATAGCGCGCTTCCATTAAAGTTCAGATCCGTTGTTGTGTTTGGCTCTGGTGGTGGTATTAATAAAAAACAACTATGATCTGTTGATTGGGACTGCCTTTATGCGACACTATGTATTGTCAGTGATATGATGGAAGAAACTCTATTTATTTTGGGACAGCGGATCCCAATTTATTTCACCTCCAGCAGAGTGCCAAAGGGCTCAGGGCATATGGTACAGATCAACCTTGCCTACAGCAATGGGGTGATTTTAGTGTGCTATTATCGATTAAAAAGAAAATCTCAGGCCCTTCCCCATCATATATACGATTATCAAGGGCTACTGCTCAGGCAGCTGGAGTTATATACATTCCCTCTGGACATCAAGTAATAGTAGACACTGAGTTAGAGTTGGAAGTGCCAACTGGGCTCTATGAGGAAATCATTTGGCCTTATCAGCAATTGCAGCTTGAGCCCCACATGGCTCCAGGCATCATACTTCTGGGCCATGAGGAGATCAAGATATTGATAGCTAATCTTCAGAACAGACCAATTTGAATTCACTGGCATCAGATTATAGCATATTTACATCTGAACCCGGTTGAGGAGATCAACCAGGTTCACAAGTTTGGTTCTTTGTATGAGTTTGGTCTTCCCATCAAACCGCATCCCAGTGTAAGGTGGTTGTGCCACGGGAGAATTTAATGGGATTACCAGAAGACCAGAAGGATTGGGTAGAAGATTTATTTTAAAAATACAAATAAATTTTTGTGGTTGATGATCATGATTTGGGTGTGTTCAGGGGGTTACTCATTGACTGGACACTGAGGATCATACCCCAATCAGATTTCAACCAATCTGCCGATCAAGGGCAGCTGAAGAAGTTGTCACCAATGAGATTGAAATGCTGCTATATCAGGGAATGCTAAAACCATCTAAGAGTCTGTGGGCTTCAACTGTCCTAATTATTAAAAGGAAATATGGCACTGATCATGCAGTAATCAACTACCAGAAGCCTAATAGTATTACCAAAAAAGACTCATACCCTCTACCATGGATTGATGATGTGCTGGACTGGTTAGGGGAGCTCGCTACTTCTTGGCAATGGATTTGATATCCAGTTATTGGCAAATCGAGTTGCCTGCAACGGAACAAGAAAAATGCGCTCTAATCACATCAAAAGGGCTTTTCCAACCAACTTGCATGCCACAAGGACTATGTAACGTCCCAGCTACGTTTCAACGAGCAATGGACACCTTAATAGGTGATCCAAAGTTATTGTGCATTCTTATATACCTTGATGTTATTATTGTCTTCTCTCATATGTTCACTGAGCACCTTACCCATTTGGAAGAGGTATTTCACCAATTGGCTGAGGCCAATATTAAAATCAAGCTTTAGAAATGCCACTTCTTCAAGAATCAGTTGGAGTACCTCGGTTTTGTGGTGAATGCAACTGGGCTGAGACCCCAACCCGCTAAGGCGGAGGCTATCCAGAAGATGACTAAGCCCATTAGTAAGCGGGACATTCAAGTGTTTTGGGGATGGTGGGTTATTACTGACGCTTCATACCCAATTTTAGTTGTATCGGAGGTCTGCTGTTTGGACTATTAAATAAGGATGCCATGTTTAATTGATATATGGAATGGTGTCAATGCGCCTTTGATACACTTTGAATGGCGTTAATTTCCACACCTGTGTTGCGTTACCCCAATTTTGATAAGGAATTTATAGTGCAGATGAATGCGTCACTTTCCACTGTTGGGGTGTTCCTTCCTCAGAAGGACGATGAGGGGGAGGAGCACCCCGTGACATACTGTAGCCATAGCTTTAATTGCCATAAACAAAATTGCACTGTAACTGAGCAGGAGTGCTATTCAGAAATTTATGCATATAAGCAGTTTCAAGTCTACTTGCATGGAGTAAAGTTTAAAGTTGTAACTGATCATGCATCATTGCACTGGTTTCAGAATTTGAGAGAGCTAGAGGGGCGGCTAGCCCAATGGGCTCTTAAGCTGCAAGTTTATGACTTTGAAATTCTTCATCAATCAGGAGCAAAACACCAAACGCTGATTTCTTATCAAGGTTGTCAACAATTACAGTTACAGCGGATTTGAGTGACACAATGTTCAACAAGATGCTTAGTGGAAAGTCTGATGATGAACTACCCCAAGTTATTAAGTTGCTCGACGGACTCAGGACTGATACATTCCAGAAAAATGGGAATTATATAAGTTTATAGGGGACACTACCATAAATATCCCCAGACCTTCAACCAGATCGAATATTATCATGAGCGCACATCTGGCAGTTGGTCATGGTGGAGTTGGAAAAACTCTTGAACTATTGAGGCTGCAGTATTATTGGGAAAGCATGCAATTTGATGTTCTTAAAACCCTGTCCTGCTGTAATTAGTGCCAGGTGGAGAAGCCGTTCCACCAGAAGACATCATAACATTTAGTGAAACCTCACTTTGCGTGTCATACTGTCTCTATTGACGTCATGGGACCTCTGCCAACTGGTGCTAACCAGTCTAAGGATATTCTGGTGACAATTGACCACTTTACCAGGTGGGTTGAGGCGTGAGTCATTCTGGATCTGAGGGCATTAGCTGTGGCTAAGTTTGTAATGAAATGAATGATTCAGCATCACAGTTGTCCACAATTTATCCTTTAATGACAACAAAACCAACTTTACCTCTCACATTTTGCCCAAGCTCAACGAATTAATGGCCATCTGTGGGGTCCTAACAATCCCAAATCATCCTGAGTCCAACAGAATGGTTGAACGGGTTAACAGGACTCTGGTGAACATATTATGGAATTTGGTTAGAGATAGGCCCTCCAATTGGAGTACCCTCCTTTCCACCGCAGTGTTCACCTAAAATATTAGCTACCATTCTTCCAGGGGAAAAGCCCATTTCAATTACTTTATGGATGGCACCCCGCTTTGCCTGCGCTTCTATATGCCTGTGTAGAGGACACCAAAAGAATGGATCCGCAATGATATTTAGCCACCCTAACAAATATGCTAATTAAATTAAAAACTGAAGAGTACTCGTTCAGCTTAGCCAATATAATCAAAAATCAGGCTGCCAATCAGGTACAGAAAAATGGCCTAGCACATTTTGAGATGAAGATATGGTGCTATTCCATGATCAGCATGGGTTTGGGCGGAAGCACAAGCTCACAAATATTTGGATTGGGCCATTTGAGATAATAGAAAAAAATGGGTGTTGCCACATATACTATCAAGGATCCCATAAGCGGTCAGATTATAAATTGAGTGCACACAAAATTCTTTTGGCCATATAAGCAGTAATAGAGCCTCTCCAAAAAAGGAACAAAACAAAAACTAAATTTAAAAAAAATAAAAAAAAAAAAATAAAAAGTAAATGCTGATGATGAACATGTTTGTATTATATCTTCTGTGGAGTTTTAACCTACGTTTATTTGAATTCATTACTGGAGTCATTTACTTTGATATCTTCATCTTTCTGTCTTTTTCCAGCTTGATGCGGTGGTCTTTTCGTTTTGATTAGTGGGACCTTTGTTTCCTCTTCCGCCTCTTTGAGGGTGCCATGGGTTCTATGGGCTCTTCTAGGGTTGGGGGTGGAGGTGAAGGCTGCCAAGGGGAGAGTGAAGGGGATGACGTACGCTCAAGGACCACTGCGCTGGTCTGATGAGGGGAGGCCAGTGCAACAGGACTGGAAGAGGAGGACGGACTGGGGTTCTATAGCAACAGGCGAGGTGGTGAGAGATCAGCTGGTTGATTGAGCAGAAACTATTCTTGTCTGACTAGGAGCAAAACCTGCAACCACATGCTTGATGATCCTGGGAAATCAAAGAGTAAGCCAGCAGAGGGGGCAGAGTTTTAAGGGCTGGTATGTAAGCAGATGATTTCTGGCTCAAGGGAAAAAGGCTGCGCCCAGTGTCAGACAATCTACAAGGAAGTCCTCCATGCTTGAATATGCTATCAGAAAAGGATTGGCTGCGGTGAATGCCAATCACCGGGCCCAATTAAGGGCTGTTTGGTGCAGCTCTATTCCTGAGCCTACAGCAGTTGCAGGATGCAAAATAAGGTTACCTAAGAGCGCCATAATGGGAAGGTACTGCAATGGATCGTCAGCACTGAGGGCGGTGAACGCTGCGGTGACCCCAGAGTGAAGGCGAGCTAGCCAGTTGCTTCAGAAATTTACCCCCAGGGACCAGAAGTGGGTAGGAGCATGGGGGAAGGACCCCGACCAGCAGGCTATCACCCACTGCACAAAACACAGCATCCGCTGGAAAGACAGGGCTGCGGGATGAGGCTCAGCAGTAGAAGGAAGCACTAGGTGACTAAATATACTTGCCAGGAGCTAGGCCGCTTTGTTATATGAAGGCCCTCAGCTCAGCTCACCTCCCCAGCCTAGCTGGGCCATTATGTCTCCAAAGGATGCGCAAGGAAGCCAAATGGTTGAAAAATTTGGGAAGGAGTTCTTCTTGGGTTAGAATGGTTGTGAGGTCCATGTCAGCCTCATCTTCATCAACTGAGGAAAATGAAACTGGTTTAGAGGGATGTGGCCTGTGTCAGGCAACTCCACATTAAGCCACATATGAGAGAAGAAATTGAAATCATGGACTCGTGGCTGCTTGTGCGCAATTGTTTGCATGGCGTTGGAGGAATAAGAGATTTACTGCTTATCATTCAGTCAAGGAGGTGGTAATGTCATAAATCTATATGACTGGATGACAATCCATAATTATGACCAATGGATCATTGGAGGAATTCCGCTGAAGATTCAATGGGTAGAATCCATTGAGAATGTTTCAGAGTTACAGGTATTAATCGCCTTAGGATGAGGTGATACTGGGTTATAACAGGACGTATTGAATCGCCTTCAAATTAGGCTATAAGGTGATATCTACATTTGACAAGATAATTTATATTGCCTCTTCAGGGTAATAAAGAATGAAAAACAACAATTAAAAACCAATGAGAACACGGCGAAATGAATATACTAAGCAAAAGAGTCAGTACCAACTGAGGTCACTGGGATATCAGCAAAACGAGGGGATTGGAAGGAGGAGGTTTTTTGGAGAGAGAAAAAGAAAGAAAGAATAAGGAAGGAGCGGACTAGAATAAGATCTGCTAAGTTTTTATATTAAAATAAATAAGGGTTTGGGGGAAATTGCTCCCATCTTATTATATATTAATTGTTACAAGTGTATTGAGTAACTAGAGATCGTCATATCATATATTCCCATTGTTCAATGGTCATAACCCTGTGCAAAAAACCTTTTGGCTGATATATACGCAATTGCCCAAATTCAACAGTGGTTCCATAGAGAAAAGGGTGATAGTGCTTTACAGCCAACAGAACATCAATGCACTCCTTCTCAGTTACACTGTAGTTGCGTTCCGCTTTTTACAGCATCTTACTAAAATAGGATACAGGATGATCCACATCGTGTTCATCTATTTGGGCTAAGATGGCCCCAATGGCATAGTCTGAGGTGTCAGTGAACAAGATGAAAGTTTTATTATAATTGGGGTGTCACAGAATAGGACGTTGCTGCACTGGTTGCTTCATCGTCTCAAAAAGAAGATTTATGTTTGGCACCAATAGAAAAGGGTATTTTTGGAAGTAGTCTGACAAGGAGCTCACTGAGTTGAGAGAACTTGGAGAAGAACTGATGGTAATACCCCATCATCCCTAGAAATACCTGAATATCCCATAAATTTTAGGGGCTGGCATCTTTGAGATGACTTCGACCTTGTCCTGCATGGGTTGAATACCTTCTTGAGAAATGGAGTGACCAAGGAAATCGAGTTTCCTTTGGAAGAAGGTACATTTTGAGGGACTCAACTTTATATTAGACTGACGTAACCGTTGAAACACCTCATTCAAGTGATCAAGATGTTCATTAAAGGTTTTTGAGAACACTGTGATGTCATCAAGATAGAAGATGACACAAGTCAACTTGAGGTCTCTTAAAATGTGATCCATTGCATGCTGGAAAGAGACAGGTGCGTTGCACAACCCTTGAGGTAATCGTGTGGGTTGAAAGAGACCTTCACTGCAGATAAGAGAGCATTTCTCCTGATCTTGAGGAGAAAGGTCCATTTGCCAATAGCCGCTAGCTAAGTCCATGGATGAAAAGAAATTAGAGCCTGAGAGTTGGGCCAAGGCTTCATCAATATGAGGAAGAGGATAGCTATCCTTTTTTGTGAGGCTATTTAACCTGCGGTAATTCATGACTATCCAATGTCCTCCATTCTTCTTTTTATTAGAAAGAGAGGGGAAGACCAGGGGCTTTGTGAAGGAACTAACAACCTTTCATCAAGTAGTTGCCGAAGTTCTGTCCTTATTTTGCTTTTCTTCCACCTTTGACTTGCGGTAGGGTTTTGACTGAATGGGATGGGCATCACTCACATCAATGGAGTGGCATCAGACTTCCATGTGACCATGATTGTTATCTGTTTTGGATAATATGTCACTATAGTCATCAAGGAGAGTATGAACTTTTTCAGCTCATCTGGGGTCAGCTCGTCCGAAATATGGACATTGGGCAGGTATACACCAGATTATCCATTGGCAGGCCCATATCCATCATGGAGCCAATGGAAAGAATCTAATCAATGTCTTCCACAGTGACTAACAATCCTCTGACAATCTACTGGTGTTTTTTCATAACTATATCTTTTGAGGTAAGGTTCTCCAACAGCGGCGTAATGTGCCTCTGTAGGCTGGGTCAATAATACCAGGTAATACCTGAGGCTCCAAGGGACTGACGCCATCAATACTAACGAGGTGCAACAAAAAGTGGTGTGGGATATGAAGCGTGATTTTTGTGTCAACTACTCTTTGTTTACCAGGCTTGATCACGACCTCAACTGCAGCGTAAAAAGGGATACCTTCTCTAGAATCCACTGAATCAGGCAGCTTCTTTGTGTTGCGCCTAGAAGTGGTTTATATGACACAGGTATTGCTTAGAGAGGATATTCAACCAGGAATGAGTATAAGTATATACTGAACTCTTTATTGGATAAGACTAACATGACTTTGTAGTTGAGTAATGAGAGGTAACCTTGCTTCAGGTTGATTATTCCCTCATACTCAATCATAAACTGAGTGCTGATGAGCATATTATATGTATTGTTATCCAAAGCCACAGCAGGGGCTGATAAAATAAGCTTCTCAACTCGAATGGGAAGTGAGAAATATGCCCCAATAGCACGGGTATTGTTGGGGCCAGCGGTTCCAAATTCTTGCGTGTACTCCAAGTCAGGAACTAGCTTTGTCTTTTTGATAAGCTTAGTGGAGATAACATTGACTGGGGAGCCAGTGTTCAAGATGGCCAATATTCGGACCTTTTGAATGACTACTCAACTATAGTGAGGGTCCCTCCAAAGTTAGGCGACAAAGCTAAGAGCTCCTGAAGCCGTAAGGTGGAGGTGAGTTTTCTAGCAGTCTCAGGGTAGTTATTCATGATAGATTGTAAGGAATGAACACGCTGAAGATGTCGAATCATGCCAGCTAGGAATTGGTCACCATCACTGGCAGTGTCAATCACTTGTGGACACCCTAAGATTTAACTAAGGTATTTTTCCTCAGGGATGGTGGTCTCATCTACTCCTCCAGCGTTCAAATGATCAGAAACCTCTACTTCTACGGGGGCTCCCAATAGATAGTAACCAATGTCATCATAACCCCCTCAGATTCATCCCCAAGGGTATTCTCAACAACTGGCAAGGCCACTATGGAGAGAGGAGAAATGGCCACAGGAGACTAAATAGCCTTAGGGCACTCCTTTACCAGCTTAGCTGGAGGGGTAGGCACAGCAGGTTTTGAGAGCTGGTGCGGAAGAATGGTTTTTACTACCTTACAGAGCTTTTATTCATAAGATGGAGTGGTAACCGTTTTAGGTCGCACAGAGGGAACAGGTTCCAACTGATCAACTAGTGGTAGCTCCTTAATGGTGAGGACTGAAGGGATCACTTCATCTTCCTTGTTTGTTTCATATAAATGGATATCAGCAACATCTACTAACGCCTCCTTTAGATCACGGATATTTTGGAAATGGCGTTTTACTGAGAAATATGACTAGCTAGAGAGGGCTAAGAAGCTAACCCAGTTAACAGGGCGGCGATAGCATCATCCAGGGTGAGCATGTTAGAAGTTGTTAACCTTTGTGCAGCGAGGTAAAATCGTTCAGCAAAGGCAAATAGTATTTCATCCTCATACATGCTAAGGCGCATAAAGGCTCTTTTTCCCTGAGTAGACTCTGCATAGATCTGAATTCAGCCAATAGAACCTCCTTCACTTCTACCCAAATGAGAGAAGGGTTCAGGTAAGGAACTACCATTTCTTGTGCTAGCGGCTTAAACAGGGAAGGATGTACTGAACTTTTTATGTATCAGTTGAGCCATTCATGGCAGCTTCATAATCATACAGGAAAGTATGGATGGTTCCTTCGCCAGGAGTGAAATTTTTCTTAAGGGGGAAATAGTAAGGGCGCTGTTCAAGCTCCTTAAGATGAAATAAGGCGTTGGCGAGTTGCTCCTTAAGAGCAATGATTCTTGTAATACAAGGATCCACTGTAGTAAGCACCATTTTGAGGGTCAAGAGGGGATTTGAAAATATGTTTGGAATAATGTACATGAGTCTGAATAAGGAAATATGCAGGAATAACATATCATAACTCAGGAACTCGCTTCAGGGCAGTGGAACAAAGACAGATGAATTCTGATTGGACCAAACGTACCCATGAGGTAACGTTTTTCTGAATTTAAGCCAATCACCACCTGAAAAATTTATTGCACCTTGGGGGACCCCCGCCAAGCCTATAAAAGGGGGGGGGGGGGTCCCTGCGCAGGTGCATTGGAGGACTTTGTTAGGGTTGAGGGAGTGCCTTCCGATGATTCCCCCAAGGTCCATGGTGAAATCAGAGTAATCTGACCAGATGATTTTATTACTAGTGCCCGTACAGGGCTTAAACTGGTGTTTCCCCAATTAATTGGGTTCCACCAAGAATCAGCCAGGGACATTTGGCCAATTTCTTCAACTTTCTCATTTTATTGTTAATAAACAAACTTTTAATGACATCAGAAAATTGCAAATAGCCAACATTTCCCTTTTTTGGTGGAACTCAACCTTCAGCATTCTTATTTTTCATCTGCAAAGGTAAATGTCCGACACCCACCTCTCTGAAACCTAAGCTATGCCCCATTGCCCACTGGTGCTCCCCTGGAGCAACATGTGATTTGGCCTCAGGGTCAAACATGGGAAACTTTTCCCATAAAAAGACCAAGCCATTATCAGAATGGCTCAGGCAATGTTGTTTCCCGCCTGTTTTATTGCCTTCTGCCCCTATAAGGGGTATTCTGATCTCAGCTTCACATGTAAAGCTGATGCCGCCACTGTGGTAACGGTGCCCCTGGTCTTCCAGGATACTCCTCTCCCAACAACTTAAACCTGGCTCCCAGCGGACACCACTTTTATGGTTCAGTTCTTTAGTTTGCCTACCCACCTTCCCCCTGAGGTTCTCCATCAGGAGCTGATGGAAGGTTTGCAGCCTATGGCTCCAACCCCATCCTGAAATTTGTGGTCCTAAATGGGGCCACATGCCTTTCTGGCCTCAGGCGTATGCCACAATCAGCCCCATTTAAACGAAAAGCCCCATTTATTCCCCCTCACTCTGCTATCCCTTCTGCCCCCAACCTTCCATTTTGGGCCCTTGTTGAGGGCGGATGGACGATTTGTCCATCCTGTTTCGTGTTAGACCACTCAAAGTACAAGTGCCCATATCTAGCAGCTTCCAATGGCGCTGATAGTTCGTCTGACAGCCACCAATTCACCGCCTACCCTACGCCAATTCTGGCATGGGGTACGATACTACCTCCCCCTTCCCCAAGGCCTGTCGCTGCAGCTGCACCTACAGCCACCAATCAGCCTCCACCCTGCTCCAGTGCCACACATAATTCTATTAATCAAGCGCTGGATTGGACCCCAGTTTGATCCCATGAAACCTCCATTGAATCAACCAATCCTCAACTATACACTGATTCCCCAGTTCAATTATGCCTGAACCCATAGGAGTTTTTGGATAAAATTGACGAATCAGTTAATATCATTACAGAACCAGCACTTTAAGTCAACCAGTTCTGTTATGCAAAATGGGATGCAGAATTCCCCGCCCATTTATATATTGAAAAGCCAAATGCCAAACCATTCCACAGCAACCACTAGCTTGCAGTAGAAGCAGCCGCCACACCAGATTGCCATCCCCTCCACAAAGCCACAGCCAAAACAGTGGCAGCGCTCGCAGGATGAATACCGCCTCTTGTTTTCCCCAAAAATCTTACTCCAAAAAGTAAAATTAATGTGAAACAACTACACAAAAATGTCACCGATGCTATCCAAAATGTGGTAAATGTGGCACAGAATCTGAAAGCTAAGAATACCTAAACCAATAATGCCATTTTCATTAAACTACCAACCGCCCACATTAAAGCCAAAAAAGCTTTAGCTGAATATATCACTGCCAACTTTATTATTGGCAATTACTTGGAAGTACCAATCATCATAGATATTGAACCACATACCGCTGATGCCCTGACGCTCTTGATATCTGCCTTGTCACAAACCCTACTCTAGAAAGAGATAGCTGATGCTGAAGTTGAGCCGCTCAATTCCCCTCCCCTTCTGCCATGAAAGGATAAGCGGTCTCCACTGCCCACCTGGTTGGTTGTTTTTATTAGGTGTGTTTCATTCAATTGCTCATTTGGGCATCATGTTTGAATCAATTAGTTACGTTACTTTTTAGTTTTAGTTTTTAGTTTTTAGTTTGGTAATGTTTGTCCCCTGGTCAGCTTACCTCGGCTAAATTAAAGAAAGAATTAAAGTTTAGTTTTAATGATATATTAATATGAATTTTCATCTAACAGAGCAGTACTTCAAGGGTCATTATTTCTATAATGGGGTTCCAAAGCCCCAATCATTTAGAGCAGTGGTTTGGGAGTCATCATTCTCTGGATTAATATCCAGGTTTGATCAAGTATTAATTACAAGAGGTTTAATTATATATTTTTCATGCAGGCACAAAAGACCTATCTTTACAACTGGTTTAAAACTTTGGGGTTTGTTGGTGATATAAAATCTTTTAAAGTTCATCAAGATTAGGGCCCAACTTGCTTTACATTTTTGGAATATGAGATCAAAGTTACGTCCAAGCAGAAATAGATTGTGACATCACCACTTTTTAAGTTCATACCATTCTCAGTGAGAACCTCCTTGATTATTTGGGGCAGAGAGCAAAGTCAACTGCCGATTGTGAGGTGGCCACCCCATTGGAGTAGCCCAAAAATTTGGCCAGTTAAGAAAATTTACCTCTTATGATCTTGGTCTCCATGATGGTCTCCAATTTATAATCTGTTTTGTCTGAGGTTTCTGAGCATACTGACCATGGCTTTTCTGTGATGGCCTGAACTTCTTTAGTTGTGAGACATGGAGAACAGGATGAGCTCAGGAACCTCTGGCTAGTTCTAAATGATATTCCACTTAATTAATTTGGTGAAAAACTTTGTATGGGAAAGCAAGGTGTTCCAGCTTATAATAAACCATGTGATGATATAATTTCAGGCATTGATGAGCACCATGTCACTTTTTCTTGTATGTGGGGTATCAAGGCGTTCATCAGCCTTGACTTTCTGGTCCTGCACAGCCTTATTGAGTTAAGTCTTCATCGCGGTAAGGTTTGACTAAATTTGGTCACTGGATCATTTGATGCTGGTATCACTTCATCATAATGCCCCTCAAACATATGGGCTGTTGGCCATGGTTGGAAAAAAATGGTGACATACTTTTGAAGGAGTGGGTATGGTTGTTATAGGTGAACTTACAATAGGGAGCCACGAGATAAAGGATTTCTTCTGGGCAGTAATGTCTGAAGAGATACTGCACTAGGGCCTGATTAACTCTTTCTGTTTGGCCATCCTTCAGTGGATGATAAGCGGAGGAGTAGCAGGGGTTGATGCCCAAGTTGGACCATAAGTGGTCGCAGAAGTGTTAATAAAAGCCGCGTTTTAAAACAATTTCTTTCCGCAAGCCAAGACTTGAAAACATCACCTTGATAGATATTTTGGCCTTTATCTTTGAGGTAATTAACAAGGCTCAAGGAGGAATTCCGCTTACTTGTTGAGCTGGTCTACTACCACCATGATTGCTAAACCCATTTGATACTTGCCTACATGTAATAAATCCACGCTGATGGAAGACCAGTGCCTAGTGGAATTCTAAAGTGACAATAGTTTACCCTGAGACTTAAAGCGTGAAGGTTTAAATCTGGCACGCATCATGAACTTAAAAAGGTATTTTTAACCATAGCTTTTATTCTATGCTATGAATAAAATCGATTGATCAAACTCACAGTCATATATACCAGGATGTATATCTTGGGTAATCGTGATAGGCCTTGAGGATCTCCTCTTAAAAATTCATGAATTTTACTCAGGTCTTCC
This sequence comes from Massospora cicadina, assembly GCA_022478985.1. NCBI lineage: Eukaryota > Fungi > Entomophthoromycota > Entomophthoromycetes > Entomophthorales > Entomophthoraceae > Massospora > Massospora cicadina. The sequence continues at coordinate 92,394 of JAKSZP010006634.1, read as the reverse complement.
AATAGTGAAAAAGGATCCCTCCTCTATTGGCGTAGCTCTTGTGTTAACCACTGGTGGAGTCTTCAGTAACCTCTTTTATTTCTTCTCAAGCATGCTGTGACACTGGGAAATCCGTAGCTTCCTCATCAATATGCGTCGTTACCCTTGATCAAGGCAAAAAAGTTAAAGGAATTCAGGTAAATGAATTGTACTCATAAAATTTAATGCATGAAAAAGCCACATGGTTGTCATAGCTAAGAAATTAGAAATCAAATTCGTGTGTCTCATCTTTTACTCTATTGTGAAGATATACTGTCAGAAAATCGCTTTTCCATGACAGTGGGCTCCGCAGGTTGACAAGCCAACCAATATAAAGATTGGTTAGCCCTTGACTTTTCACCTTAGATATTGGGGCTAGCAGCACTAGCTGACCCCTTGGCGTGTCACTCGCGCCATATGGGGATCCCCAGTCTAAACCCCATCCCACAAGAATGAACATAAACGTATAAATAAAGGGAATATAGGCAAAGGGAAATATTTATTAAAAGGGAAGCGCCAGATATTTAAACTATTTACAAAAGGGCTAATATGCCCCCCATTGACCTATTGGCTTATTGCTGGTACTCCAAGCCAGCCACTCTCAAAGCCTTCCGCTGTGCTACTCTCTTCCTTGGCGTCGGCCTTCTGGCCCAGTACTTCCCAATGTCTGAATTTACTAGTTTTAGATCATCCTTGGCCTTGAGTTGCTGGTGAGCCATATAAATTACTATATAAATGAATTCAAATTTGGATTTGATCTTCAAGTTGCTTAGTAGCTATGCACTAAAACATCTTCAGTCTCTTGTTTAACTCAGAATATCTTAGTATCTTGCTGACATCACATTTTGACTCATCTCAGTTGATTCTTCAGGGTATCAACTTTTGGGCAACAGTAAATTAATAAATAGGTGCCAGAAACATCTTCACCTGTATAAACTTGTAATTTTGGGTTCCGCCGACATATAATAAATAAACTAAGTGTATCATCCTCAGCTATTAGTCACCAGCGATCCATATACTATTTGGGTCATTGATTTTTTAGTACTAGATGGTCCCAACACGAGGGAATTTGGGTCATTGATTGGCTCAACTTGATCCTAACTTTCAAACTCAGCGAAATACTTGGATTTTGCTCAACCCAATTTGGGGAACAACTACCTAGCAATCACCTAATGACCACAAAATTAATCAGTAAGCCATTCCGCCAGGAGTGGCCTATTTCATCATAAATCTTATTAATCATTAGAGAAATCCATCTGGTTATTTTCTTGCACACTGAAAGTGTTTCCAGTGCCAAATATTTTATTGTTGGTTTATCTTAGGGAGGAACTTATGAGCCTCCAAAAAAATGATAGTCATTTTTTATAAATAAAGGTATGTTGGGTGTTAGTAAGGTGGTACTTTTACTCATTGAGTGTGGCAATTATAGGAAGAAGTTCTTTGCATTTACCATTTAGTTGGGCTCAGCTGGAAGCATCTTGCGGCTAAAGAAACAAAGAGGATATTTCAAACCATCTTCACCCTCCTGTAATAGTAGCCCCAGAGCAAAATCAGAGGCGTCTATCTCCACAACAAAGGGATAATTAGGGTGAAGTTGGGTCAAAACAGGTGCGTTAAGTAGGCTCTCCTTCACAACATGAAAGCAGCCTCCTCTTTCTCTCCACAGAAGAATGGTACCTGGACTATGTGGTGGGTTATGTGAATAATGGTGGAAGAGAAATCCTTAATGAATGGCAAAACAAGTTAATAATACCAAGAAAGCTGTGTAATCCAGTTTTGTAAACTGGAGGAGCCCAGCGCCTGATAGCTGCCAGTTTATCATGGCAAACATCCCTACCTTCATTGAAGACAGCATTGCTATAATGACACAGAGTATTTTAAGAACTCACACTTAGAAGGCTTTAACTTTAGACTGGTCTGGGAAATTTCTGGAGTTCATTTTAAACGCTCTTTAATGTGGTTCATCCAGGTCACAGAAAGAACAAGGTTACCATCCATATATGTGATTGCAAGTCCAGGGGAACGTCCCCTCCACTTGGACCAAATGTCATTCCCTTTGCCATCCAAAAAAGTTCAAGAAGGCCAGATGCACCCCTCATCTCCCAGGGTGGCTATGCCAATGTGGTGTATGAGCGGTGGGTCACGGCTTACCCTTTGCAAAATTCCGCCAATTGTCTCTGTACTGACAACCAAGGAATTGGTATGGCATAATGAAGAAATTTGTGTCAAGTTGTTGGAGAATCATCACAAGCATGGGGTGGAGGGGATGAATGTGGTTGACAGCGATGAGCCTTCATCATCAATGGCCAACAGCATCAAACCATTGGCAACAAAGCCTCATGGCTGTGTACCTTCTGTTAATATAGCTTACTGTACCAAACCTTTTTGTAAAACTAGCCAACAGCATCAGGTCTTTAGCAAAAGTAGCCATCAGCATTGAACCTACCCAGGTAGTGCCAAAACTTCATTCTATAAAATCCCCATGGCCAATCAGATGCCAAAGAGATCATGTGTGGCCAGTTGGGTGTCCTGAACCCGTTCCCAACCTCTTGAGCCTGACCCTATCTGGGATGGCCTTGGGAGGCTCCCATTACCCATTGGGCGAGATGCTGTCACTCAAATTGTTTTAATTGCTGCAAATCCACAATATGAACATCCGTGGACAATCTGATAATGACTTGGCCCACCACTGAACTTTTAGAGTCAGTTTCAATTAAATTAGTTTCCCCCACTCTCAGTCTATTAAGTTAAGTCAAAACTTGAGGGCCCTAATCCCGTGAATCATAAGCTTTACCTAATTTCTCACTCATTTGAACAGTCAAACCACAAAGGGAAAGTTGATGGGCAATTCTCTTTATTTCAAATTCAATAAAATTATATTTCTCCAAAACCCATTTTTTATTTAAAAAAATGCTTTTCCAGAACCTGGTAACACCCCTGATATTCAATTACATGGCGCGTAAAACTTACCATCTTAGTCATGTTCTTGACTTTGTTGCCTTCTGCAGTTAACTGGACCTCCCATGTTAAAACTTCCTCAAACATACCCCATTTTCCAAGGCAATATGCCACCAGGATCTCGCCATTTTATGGATGAAATCATTTCCGCTTTAAGTGAGGATCTGCATCCTTGTCAAGGTCACCATATCAAGTCCCCGTGGGGAAGACCAAACCACCCAATTTTGGTACCACACTTATCTGCGCCCAGGACCGTGGGTCCTGGACCTGCAACTTCCTGGTTTCTCGCAGGGTTGCTGTTTACGTTTGCAGTCTATTGGCTTACATTGGTTACTTATCTTCCAGCCCATGTGAACGTCATTTTAGCAGCAGTGCAAATAGCATTCTGGCTCGCTTTTTGGATGTTTCTGCACACCCAACTGGCAAGCCAGTCTAAAAAAAGCTTGCCACTTTCCTTACTGCAATGTAGCAAGTCCTAAAAAGATCGCCCAATACAAGGTCAATCCTCTGTTAAAAAACTATGGGGGCGTTTCAGAGTCCAAATGGCATTAACTTGTATCAGAAGACACCCAAATGGCCCTTGAAGGTGAAATACTGTCACTGTTTGGGGAGAACTAGGATTCAGTGGAATGTTGTAACAAGGTCCAGCTTGGAGAAGAATTCTTCTCTGGCGTCATCACTGGTTAGATTTCTTCCATAAGAGCATGAGGTAGTAATCTGGCACCATGATCACACAGGGGTGACAAAAATCAACGCAATGACAAAGTTCCCCACTAGCTTTGGGTACCAGGAGCACAGGAGAGACTGCAGAAAACTTTGATTACTGAATGAAATCATGCGGAAGTTTGACCTTCACGTACATATTCAAATATTTGTTTGTCTTTGGGTTTAGAGAGAGTACAGAGAGCCCCAGAGGAGCTCTGCACCCTTAATTAAATTAAATGAGAAAAAAGGACTGGAGGATAATAAATTTGGAAGTAAACATGCTCAATTAATTGAGGAATGCGTTGGAACTCCAGCGTTGGTTTATGGGCAATTTGGTCTTTGAAATTACCCAGAGAATGAGGCCCATATTTGGTGTGAGCAAAAAACTCAGTAATTCAGAGGGTATCCTTTTCAAGATGAAAGATGATAAGACTATTTTTCTATCTCAAAATAGAGGGAGTACTTGTGCCACCACATCATACCTAGTGTGATCAATCAAGGGTATATTTCAAATCACAGAAACAATTTTTAAATCTACATTAACTTGATAAAATTAATTGGACGTTGAACCCCCAGTTACACGAGGTTTTAGATGTTTTGGTATAAGCGACTTATTAATTTTGGTGTAATTAGAAGTCAAGCCAAAAACAAGGTAAGGGCTGGGATTTTAACCAGATTATGGTTCTTTTGGTTTATTACAAACTAATGCAAAATAAAAAGGCATAATTTCCAATTGATTTACCTAATTTTGAAGTGTTTTAAACTCTTTGGTTTTCAATTATGAAATGATTCCTCTGCTGGACAAGCTTAGTTATTTTGGTGTCTGTTGTTCTAAAATTAGCAAGCCAAAATGAAGATACCATTCAGTATCTGATAGTTCAGTGATTGATGCCAAAGATAATCAATAATTCTGTAAAAAAAATTTAATATAAGCTATCAGCTATTGATGCCAAGGATGAATGACATGTGGTTTCCAGCGATTGATGCCAGGATATTGAGAGTCTTTGCCAGTGAGTTATGCTGATGTTAGTTGATAGGCGGAAAATTAATTGTCATCTGTTGCTTAAGTATAAGTACCCCAATTTTCTTCTCAATAGAGATCTTACTTTCGCCTAACATTCTTTTTTAACTTAAGTTTTATCCTTGATGTTTAAAGGTAGGATTAATAATCCCCTAAGGTATAAATACTATTTTAGTGCATATAGAGAGTGGTCATCACCAAAGCAACAAAACCTGGAGCTAAAAGGACTCCCTGCGTGGACTTACCTGACTGGCTATTGCCAAAGAGTGTCTAGAGTTAATTAAAACCAAAGGGAGATGTTAGAACAGAGCTGGAATGCACAGGTGGATGTAGTGTTCTGGGCTCCTTAAGTGGATATTCAAAAAATAATGAAAAAGTTTGGATATGCTGCGGCAGAAAGTTGCTGCGTAGACTTGAAAAATAGATGATGAAGTCAAAAAAGAAAAGTATCATAAGTCTTAATACTGTTTCCTGGCACACTAGAGGAGTACCAAATGTGCAGATTGCAAAATTTTCAAAATTGGTTCTCACTATTATAGAGCTTTGTTAGTGTCTGAATGATTAGCCAGAGTGCAATATGTTAAATTGTTAGGGGTGGCATAAAGCCATCGTTTTTGTTTGCAAAAGTTACATGTTTACCCTATGGCGCTGTCATCAGATTTTGAATTGATGAATCCATCAGACTCTTATGTTTTCAATGCCTTTTGGAGATAAGGAGTAGTATTAATTATCTCTTTGCCATCACATCAATGATGTTTGTCCCGCCAAAGATGAAGAAGCAGTATGGAAGAATAAAATCTGGAGAATTTGGGGGATGTGTTGGAAATAATAACCGGATATATGTCTTCCAACAGTTTCTAATACAGTGTTTAGATTAGTTGGCCATAGCTGCACTTTTTACCTGTTCATTTTGTTTAAGTTTTTTAGGCACCAATTTTAGCTCCTTGTTTGATCAAGTATAGCTATTAAGATGTCCACACTTTCAGAGTATTGTGCTAGATTGCCAATAGAAATTTAGTATTCTGAGTCTACCAGAACTCTGATAACATGAATTAAATAAATTTTAGGTTTTTTTAATATAGGATTTAATGGCAATTAATACTAAAATTAAATAAATTAATTTTTATTGTGTATTTATTATTATTTACTGGCAATTGAACTGAAGATAAATATTTCATAGTTGTCAGAAATTAATGCTTAGGATTGTAGGAAAATTAACCTGATGAATTTCTCCCAGAGTTTCCAAGATTAGGGTCACAATTAGTTGAGGCGGGCGGAATGATCTATTACCTTAGAATTATAGTAATAATAATAATTTACCAATTTATGCTCCCTATTTGTTTGTGTAGAAACTATTTCTTAGAATATGGCAGATCTGGAAAGTATTGGGACAATCCTCAATAGTAAAATATTGCCTTAGTTACTGGCAATTGAAGATGAGGAAAATCAATCAAGGCTATATAAATAAATTATTAGGGGTTACCTGCGACTTGAGACTGAGGTTTTAAGACAATTGTAAGTCCAAAATTGTGATTTGAGTGCTTTAGTTTATAATCAAGACAAAACAAGCTAAAAGGCCCTGACCAATTCTTGGTGGAACCTATAAAAATTAGCACATTTGATATCATATAATTCTCAGCCAAATTGTCCAACTCTTATAAATCAGGTTGCGCTGAAACTGCAGCTAAATACAGGAAGTTTTGCTGAGGCTCATCCACGGCCCCTCAATAATTCAGCTTAAACTTTTAGTTGGAGACCATCCGCTTTTATAAGGAGTGGAGGGGGTCCCACATGGTGAAGATACTTCCTCGCCCGTTTAATGGGTAAAATATAACAAAACCATGCTGATTGGACTGGTCCCACCCAGTATCAACGCTCCTTTGGTCATTCCATTGAAGCAAGGCAATAATAGGAAGCTCTGATAGGTCAAATTCCCATATTCCATAATTTGGAAATGACTAAACAATCCAAACTTTGAGCCTCAACATTATAAATACTACCATCAACTTATTAGAGGGTTCACTTCTTTACCCCCTCGTGACCACTAATAAAACTATAAAAACTCTTCTTTTTAGTACTCACTTTTAAATATTTTTATTGGAACTAGTAATGAAAAAACCTCCTTTATTTATTTCAGCAGTATATATAAAACTCCTCCTGCAAAATTGTTGAAATCTGGGTCAAATTAGCACCAGTAAGCCTACACCAGCCCTGATTCCAACAGAGAATGAACTAAAATAAATTGAAGAACCCTCAGCTCTTTCTTCTTCTGCCCCACGCCGCTGACGATCCAACTTCACTTTTGCCTGACATTGCATGCCACTTGAAGCCAGCATTAGATGAAAATCCTTTTACTCCTCTTCCCCGGATAATATGGATGCTTATGCATATGCCGCAGCACAATAATAGGGTTTTTTACTTTATCTAATAATCCTTTTGTTTGGCACAACGCAAATAAAGATGCATGGAGAACCCCTCTCCTGGGTTGCGCACAAAAGTTACTAAAAATAATCCTGCATGAATTACTGGAAATTAAATGATGTGTTAGTAATAGGCATGGCATCTAATTGTCATTTTGACATCATGGTTTTACAATTTACTGGTGCCTGAAGATGAAAATGAATCAAGAAATCTCTTTCTGCTAAGCATCACTTTTCGAAAATCAATTCAGCCTGAAATTTAGCTCCACTAAAGAGATTTACGAAAACTATTAGCAAATATGGCGGGAAACCCCGCAAAGGAACCCGCAGGCTATGCCAAATGAGCCAGCACCACCCCCAAACGAAGCAACCCTCGGTTACCCACCTCAGGGTCAACCAGAATCACCCGCTCTCAAGCAGCAGCCATGAAAGCAGGCACCACCCCCAACCTGGAGCTACTCCAACTAGCGCCAGTTCACCTGATCGCACTTCTGCAACCTGCACGCCTAACAGCTCTGTGTGTGCTGCCTCCCACCAACCCGCTGGGCCCCCTCCAACCAAGGAGGCCATCACCCACGCTGTTTTAATGGCGTCTGCTCAGTTAAATGCAACTCAGCTCATCCAGACATTCACCTCCCCCATTGTGTCAGCTAATTCAGCCCCATCTATTATTGCTGACACCGTGTTTCTAACTCCCTCCATGAGGGGTGATACCCAGCTACCTGGCCCCCAAATCCTCAGATGTAAGGTTGGATTAGCCGCACATTCTGGTTCACTAAGCACCAAATTGGGACAATCTACTCTTCCCAATGAGGATTCAAATGGTTCGGATTTTGGAACTTCACACCAGTTCCAATCTCACCCGTCCCATTTAAACCCCGTAATTGGCACTTCTCAAGTCGGCACTTTATTGCAATATGCTGAAAACGACCAATTCACTAATCAGCCAATGAGTTTTGCCCACGAAATCACAGCAAACACTCGGGCTGAATTTACCCAAATAGATTGGGATGGTGATGAAACATCTCCCTCCTCCCAATTGGCTGGAGTTAATTCCAATCTGGATGGGACTCCCCAATTTAGCGAGGCCCAACAATCACCTGGCCCCCAAACCCTCAGATGTAAGGTTGGATTAGCCGCACATTCTGGTTCACTAAGCACCAAATTGGGACAATCTACTCTTCCCAATGGGGATTTAAATGGTTCAGATTTTGGAAATTCACACCAGTTCCAATCTCACCCGTCCCATTTAAACCCCATAATCGGCACTTCTCAAGTCGGCACTTTATCTCAATATGCTGAAAATGACCAATTCACCAATCAGCCAGTGAGTTTTGCCCACGAAATCACAGCAAATACTCAGGCTGAATTTACCCAAATAGAATGGGATGGTGATGAAACATCTCCCTCCTCCCAACTGGCTGGAGTTAATTCCAATCTGGATGGGCCTCCCCAATTTAGCGAGGCCCAACAAACCGCCCCTCAATTTAATATGACGCCAGCAACTGCTGTAACATTCCAGAAACAAGGGAACTCCCGCAAACTTGTCCAAACCAACAGCTCACACTCAACCTGCAATTGCAGCCCAAAGCAAACACAAACGTACCAAAGGAGCCACTGGGGCGTGGCAAAAACCTCTGGCACCAACGCTACCCAAATCTGATCCCCGTGAAGTGGCGTTTATTGCTGATGTTAAGAAGAAATGGGCTGAAACTAGAGCGCAAAAAGCTCTACCTCGCTCAACCCTCTCCCACGCAATTCGCTTTTATTATGGGCATAACCCTGTTGAATTCTATACAGAGGATTACTTCTCATACTTTGCAGCGATTGCGGAGACATTCCCTATTAACACCACCATCCATGAATCAGTGGAGGGCCACTACATCGATGTGGGCTTCACTGAAGCTGCCCTTGCTGACCATGCTGCCACCCTCCAGGTCATTATTCCACGCGGATCTCTTCGCATCTCCCACACACGCTCTCACCTGGAGAAAATTTAATGGGTTACTTTTTCCAACCTACCAACGACTGTTGATCCTGAGTCTCTTAAACTGGCACTCCATCGTGGTTTAATGGAGTTTGGGTCTGTTCTTTCAGTGGACTTTAGCGTCCCCTCTTACTATGCTCCCACTCAAAGAGCTCTCACTGCTAGGGCGTCGTTCATCCCCTCCCCCACTGTATCCCGTAACATTGAGGTTATTCCTCGTGTGGCGGTAGTTGGGGCATGCCCTGAGATCTTTTTTGTCGACCCTGATCAGGCGCACCCCCGGTGTTCATGGTGTAACGCCCTTGGACACTTGTATAGTGGCTGCACAGCTCGAAAACAAGCCCTCTTAGCCACCACCCAGGGGCCTAAACCAGGCCAAAAACGATCCCACATGGCTGCAGCAGCAATTCCTCAACCCACACAATGGGTTCCCGTTCAAGACCTGTCCCCTGAGGCCTTACGCCTAGCAGTTGAAAAAGCTAACCCCACTATTGGTGTGGGATACCTTCGCGCTCATGCCCCCTTCCAATGGGCACCCCCTCCAATCTCCCAGAGTCAACTCCCTCTCTCACCAAGCGCAAGGCATCTCCCACAGGGTGCCCCTCGTCAGCCACCCCCACTCAGGGCTCTGCGGCACCCCCACCAACCTCCACCAGCGATTCATCGCATCAGCCCTCAGCTCCCAATGGAGCTATGCCCACCAGCATGGACTGGCAACTCGCGGCCTGCGGTAGAAGTGCCACCTCAAAGAGTCCTACCCCAACCCCACAGTCCATTTCGCGCGGATCCTTTGAAGTGTTGGAGGAAGTGAATATGGACTCAGACTCATCAAATGGGGACACCGCGGAGGTCACCATTGAGCACCCTCAGGTCCTTCCCCTGCAACGGAGCGGGGGCAGCATCCTAGGCTGGCTTACTGGGTCCTCCGCCCCCCCACCCTCTCCTTCCCCTCAGAACCCTCGACGCTCCTCACGGATTGCAGCTAATAGTCAAGCTAAAGGACTCAAAACTAGCCGCCTCACAGCAGCAGGTTTAAGCGCTGGCAACCCCCCAGGACATGGAGGGGAACAGCTATGAGTCCCCATGGCAGCACCCTGGCCCTGCAATCCATCAACGCAAATGGGTTGTGGGACTTTAAGCGGAGAGCCCGCCTCCTCCGAAACTTCAGGTCAGCACAAATTGACATCGCTGCTGTCCAGGAGCCCCATATCCTCCCCCACGAACAATCTGCATGGAATGAACAGTTTGGAGGCAACTCCTTCTGGACAAACCATGCCGCCCTTATTGTTTTGAATCCCCGGGTTAAAACCCATTCTTTTTCACAATATCTAGGTGGCCGCCTCATACTGGCCAAACTCACCACTCCTGACTTCTCCTTCTTCGCTGCAAGCATCTACCTGTCTAATGCAGGTCAGGAGCAAAATCGGCTCTTGGAAGAGCTCCTCCAACTCAATCTCCCACGGAATACAGTCCTCTTAGGAGATTTCAACACAACCATAAGTCGCGTCCGTGGCTCTTACCCCCTGCAGCAAAGGAACGCCCTGGATCAAGTCGCCTCCAGGAATTCCTTCGCCTGAGTGGCTTTATAGATGCGCTTCCACCCTCCGCGTCTGGCCTAGGTTGCATGACTAGGATTCAGTATGGTGGAGGAGCTTTCCAGTCAGCGTCACGCATAGATATGGCACTGATTGGCCCCCTGCTAATTTGCCGCGTCTCCTCTCCCATCTCTCATGACAACCATCTGAGTGATCACAGGTCACTCACCGTTGTCCTCACCACCACACTTAGACCGTCGCGTAGGTTCTGGCCTAGGGTTGCCCCAGCTCTTCTCAACAACCCCTTCACTAAGGAGAAGCTGTCTATGACCATCCGGGAGACTCTCACCTCCCCCCACCCCACCTGCTTGACCACAAGGCTAGATGGGCGGTGACCAAGGAGGATCACCGCGTTGCTTACAACTGTGCCAAAGCCCAGATGACTGCAGCTCGCGCCAGAGTCAAAAGGGCGGAAGCCAGAATCAGACATCTAGAGCGAAACTGCCAGCCTTCACCCTCTCCCAGATGGTTGGAAGACTGGGAAGTGGCGCAGGAAGCACTCCGCTTGGAGCTCACACTTCAGGAAGAACGGGCAGCAAACTTTACAACATCTCGTTACTAAGCTCTATGGGAACGCCCCACCCGCTTCTTCTTTCAGAAACAGAAAGCCCGGTCAACAGCGCAGTATATTACTGCACTGAAGATTGGCACTACAACCACTTCAGATAAGGAGGAAATCACGCAGGAACTACACCGCTTCTACTCCAGCCTCTTCCATGCCACCCAGGTGGACCCATCGGACATCCAAGACTTCCTGTGGCGGGCTCCAGAGACGCCCATTGACCCACGGGCTGATGAGGCTCTACTGGCGCCTATTTCCATCCAGAAGGTGATGGAAACCCTTTTGAAATCCCCACGGCTTAAAGCCCCAGGCCCAGACGGAATACCCTTTGAGGTGTACCTTCTAGAACCTGCAGTGATAGCCAGAACCCTCCGCGACCTCTTCGCTGCACTCTTGGTGAATGGCGAGGTCCTCCCCGACTCCAGAGGCTCAATCACGACCCTCATTCACAAGAAGTCAGACCGTGAGAACCTGGCGAACTGGCGCCCCATAGCGTTGATCAACACAGACCACAAGCTCTTCACGAAGCTTCTGGCCAACCGCATCACCAAATGGGTGTCACCTCGCCTCTCCCCATCCCAGTACGGTTTTATTCCGGGGAGGTCGTTATGGGACAACTATAATGACCTTCACGTGACTTTGACTGCTAACTCTCGTAAGGTGAATGGCTTTGTGGCTCTTCTGGATATGGAGAAAGCATATGATCGGGTAGCCTGGAAGTATATTGATGCTTCCCTGGCCCGCTTCCATCTCCCACCCGCAGCTAGGCGCTGGATATCAGCGCTCTATGACCAGCTCCACACCAGAGTCCTGGCGCCAATGGGTTTTACAATGGCAGTACCAGTTGGACAAGGTCTCCGGCAAGGGGACCCCCTGAGCCCTATCCTTTTTAACATCACCCTTGACCCCCTCTTGGCCTCCTTACAGGACAAGCTAACAGGGATTCTGGTCCCAGGTAAAGCCCCCACACGCACCATGGCATTTGCAGATGACACTGCCATTGCATTTGGCTGCCCTGGGGATGTTGCCCTCGCTGCTGTGACCATTGAGAGGTACACCAAGGCGTCCAACGCCATGGTCAACACCTCCAAGACAACAGTTGTACAGGTCGGCTCCCCCACCTTCCCCCCACCATTTGGTATTGAACCTGAGCGCGGTACCTTCCGTCACCTGGGCGTTCTCACCAACCAACAAGGAGTTGCGCTAAAAGACAATGAGGACTTGCTCCTTGCAGCAGTTAACTCCAGGATTGCCAGCTGGAACCGGCGGCACATCACCCCCAGGGTCGAGCTCTGATGGCCAATGTGTTCCTCCTCTCCAAAGTCTGGTTCTTAGCGCACGTCTGCCCATTCACAGATGCCTTTTTTACGCGGCTCAATGTACTCCTCCGCTGTTGGATCTGGGGCTCAAACCATCCACCAATAGCCCTCTCAACCATTGCCCGACCCTGCAATGAAGGGGGCCTAGGGCTTCTGGACACGCGATCCCACGCCACCACAATCTTCCTGAAGTTCTTATGGCCGATTGTCTGCTGGGACGCGACCCCCATGCCCCAATGGGCGCCCGCCCTCCGCCAGTCAGTGTCAGCAGCTCTGGGTCTTCCTAGAGCATCTCTGACCTCACTAGGGGAGTGGCTCACAAACCACCCAGGCCATCGCCTAAAACCATCCTCATCCCCCTACTGGAACCAGGCTCTCCTTGCCCTGAAACGAGTAGGCGCGCGGATCCACCATGCCTTCCCATACAGAAGGGAAGGCCCTGGCCTCAGCCCACGTCGCCATGCAATTGTGCACAATGGACAAGTTGTCACAACTCGCCTCAACCCCCAAGATCGTCCTCCCATCCGCCCAAGACTCCTTGAGCTCCTCCCTCCCTCCGTGAGATTTGACCTTAAGGAATTGTGGAAGGACGTCTATCACCCCATCCTGTCAGCAAAGGTGTCCAACACCTTATGGAGAGTGCTCCACTGTTCATACAGGACAGGGGACCGGACTGGCCCTACCTTCCAGCACCAAAGCTGCCCCCGCTGTGTGGAGCCTATTGACTCCCACCTCCATCGTTTTTTCACCTGTCCAGGTGTCGCCGCATTTTGGCCAAAGGCCCGCGCGCTCCTCCATGCTCAGCCCTGGTCTGGACACCCTGTGCAAGACCTCATGTTTGAGCAGACATTGCCTGGTTGCCACCGACCCCTCCGTGTCCTCGCCTATGCCACAGCCATCTGGACCATCCATAACTCCTTCCTTCGTGCTGCCTTTGACCAGCAGGTGTGGACCCTTCCACACATGATCACCCACTTTCAGGTACACTTTGAGATGGCCCTGAAGGTCTGCACTATGTCGCCAACCCTCCCCCGCTCAGTTGTCACTGCAGCACGGCTCTAGCGCAAACCCCCTCCCTTTCTCGATGCCTCCTCCCTCCCCTTCCTCGCCTCAGGCTCTTAGGAGCCCAGGCGTAATTCAATAAACATCGATGAATCCCCCCTTGGGTTGGGACCATCTAGTACTAAAAAAGAAAAGATGAAAATGAATCAAGTCATATAAATGGTGGATTAGTTAGACAAATGCTGAGGATATCAAGTTGCCAGATTTAGTGCCAATGGTTCCAATAGGTGGTGTAAAATGGCCATTCAAGCTAAGAGTTAAGATTGACTGCCAATTTATGATAATACTCAATGAAGATTAAAAATAAATTATATATAATTAACAGTGATCAATGCTGAGGATTAATTGAACAAATGTTATGCATTTGATTGTGATAAACAAAGAGGGAATAGTTGGCAGCAGCAATTGTTAAGTATTGGCCTGAATGCTTGCAATGAATTCTTGATGTTTGTTTATAGATGGGCAGAAGAATTCCAGGAAAAAGCCTAGAGTATAAATAGTTAGATTTCCCTCTTAATAAAGGATTTATTTTGAGCCCATTTTTAATAGTTTTCAGTAGTTAGGCCGATGGATTGGTGAAGGTGGGACTGAAGATCTCCAAGGTAGGTGCTAGGTGAGTGCACCTGGAGTGTCAAAGCTACTGGCTCCCATACTTTCAGGCATTTACAAGTCGAATTTTGCAATAAAAGTGCTTTGTTTAATAATAAGGGTGAAATTGGACAAAAGACCCTGGCCTTTTCTTAGTGGAACCCCTCAAATTGGGGCAATATTTTCATTAATGAAGATCAGCCAAATAACACAAGTTTAGGTAGTTGGATTGTACCATCTATGCGGCAAAATTAGACAAGTCATTCAGGGGTCCCACACTCCAATTGGCTAAAACATATTATTCTTTACCCCACGATTTTGTCTTGCATACAATTGATTGTCCATCAGCTGTTCCATTGAAGTAAGGTGAGTTTCAGAAAGCTCTGATAGGTCAAACCCCATATGTCCTAATTTGGATCAAAGCTAATGTGAATTTACGACTATTTTACTTTGGGCCTTGAGTTATTTTAATACTATGCCTCAATTTATCAAGAGGGTTCTCTTTTTATCCCCTCATGGAAACTTAATAAAAACCTTATAAAAATACAGCTTTTTTAGTATTTTATAGTGTTTATTATTTCCAATATAAGTCGTAAAAAATTCCTTTATTTTTTAATTTGGCAGTTGAGAATAATTATTTTTTTCTACAGATTTTGTTAAATTTAAGTGCTATAAAGCACCTTAGAGAACAACCCAAACCCTAATACTAACAAGCGGTGCTCACTACAGGTGATTCTTTACACCACAAACCTTTATTAGATTAAGGATGTTGGTTAAGCAACCCTTGTAATCTCCCCCTGCTTCTAATCTAGGCTCGCCGCTTTAGAAAAAAGCTATCCTATGCTTTTTCTCGGCTCAAAAAGCTATAACACCCTTTTCATGGGGCCCATCCGTTGATTCAAAAACCCCTTTGAGAGACAAGTTTACTCCAGAAGAGGGTATCATTGCCTCTTTTATGTTGTTTATAAATCGATGATGGAAGGAACAACTGACTAACAAAAAGTTAATTGCATCCTTCCCTGCTTGAGCTGTATAGCTCAAGAAATAATGGCTCCAACATGGTTAGTCTCAGCACCTGGGCGGAGGTTAAACAAGAGCTTATTGGAGATTTTTGCTCCACGCAGAGTTTACAAAGGCAAAAAACAGGCCTTTATGTGCCTCATCATTTAAAGGAGATCTCTTGCCACATTTATTGATCGATTTTATGCTGAAGCTCATCCCTTGGTGCTTTCAAATTTTACCTCTTGATGATGGACTTGTGGCCATTCTACTAACATAGCTTCTCACCCTACTATAGCCTGGCATCTTATCTCCATTGAGTGTCAATTCCAGACTATCCTTGATATCAAGGAGGCTCTGCTGGAGGTTGTAGATATTTATAACACTGAAGCTAAATCAGGCGCTGGGTCAAATTTCTAGGTTTTGACCACTGAGAATTCTCAACTGAAGCCCACCAACGGGGCTATGTTGACCCCTATTCTGGTTACCACCCTGAGGCCAGCACTACAGTGCGACTCAAACCTAAAGTTTCTAAGCTAGTTAGTCACGGTGCATTGTTGTCAATGGGGCAGCGCTCCCTGGCCCCACCTTGTTGCCAAAATCATCTTTTGCCATCTAATAAGCCTCTCCAAGTGGTCAAACAGCTTAAACCCCTATCTAATGCGGCATTCTCCCCCACCAACAATGAGTTTAAGGATCAGGTCGCTTAAGCTAAACCACAAGTTTCCCCAAGGCTAACTACCACTGATCAACCAGAAGCTGGCATAGTTAAAGCATCCACCTCCATGACGCTACCTCCTTCAGCCAACTTTGATCTGAAACTTGTAGCCATGTGGCAGCCCAAACCCCCTACTTCAAGGGTCAAAAATTGAGCCATGATGATTCCAATGCCTCCCCCAAAAGTTAACAAGGTAAGGAAAAGCCCAGGGCCTATCCTGCTATAATTGAAGCCCTGAACCTACCTCACACCCTATGGGCTCCCTAACATGCATTGATAACCTCTGATGCCAACTCTGAAGGGGTGTGAAGATGTGGTTCAGTATATTTTTGGAGCTCCATGTGAAGTGGAGGTACCTGACAGGTTGAACCCTGAGAGAGTGGATATAATGAGGATACCCTGCCGAAATTGTCTTCATCAATTGCTGAGTGATCTGAAGGTTATTGACACTGCTAGTGATGCTGATCAGCCCATAGCTCATTAATCCGATCCGCTTAGAGTGTGCACATTGCAGTCTATCCGGGAGAATACCCTGAGACTGCCAAAAGGCTAGCTTTCACTCTACGGCTAGAATAGGTCCTAGCTCTTTCCCTCAACTTGAGTGGAACATTAACAAAGGTGGAGTCATTGTTAAAAGGAGTACAGGTCACTGCTATCCTTGACACTGGATCCCCAGTGAATTTTGTGTCCTTAAAACTCGTCAAAAATAAGCTGGCCCCTGACCTCAACTACACCCAAAATTTTGTACTGCTGGTACCTTTCAACACATGTGCTATTGGGGCATACTCTTCTTTGTCCATCCAATTTTAAAAACTCTTCTTTACAGCCATGAGGGGACCTTGGCTAACAAGGACTATGATATACTTATTGTTACACAGTAAGGGTGGTTAGCCAAGCAGGTAAAACTGCTTTCACCCCAAGTGCAGGTTTTGAGTTCAAAACCTGTACTGGCTAGAAAAATTCTTGGTGTGGTATATTTATCCCAAGGTCGACCCACCTCAGATAATTTTTTTATTGAAACACAGAATATACTGTAATACGAAGGGATCATTAACTTATAGCAATCTTATTTCTCACTGCAAAACTATGAGGTCCCTCTGATTCTATCCAACAATGAGCTTGACAAGAAGAATTATACTTGCACAGTGGAATACCCCTCCTCTGCCTTATCCCTGCACTACACCACAGCGGGATGAAATAAAAAAATGTTGCCTCAATTAGTGGATGCTCTAAAGGGTATCCCTCTCTATGCGTCTGAAGAGGTACTAATCAAGGCGGGTGAAAAGAGGGTAGTTGACACAAAGATTACCATTCAAATCCCCCAAACTGTCTATTGCACCTAATCCGCATTGACAGAGTTAGCCCCCTTGAGCCTAGAGCCTTTCCAGGCGTGTCAGACCCAGCTTATCAGCGATCAATCAATCTCCTAATAAGGAATCTCACCAAGAAGGGCATGGTCATAAAAAATCATTATGAAATCGATAGAGGCCTGCTGGATCCTATTAAATACGTTAAATAAGTTCACTGCATTGGGTCTATGGTGGATATGGCCTACCTGCTGATCAATCATTATGTACTCTTCCCACTGTTCAACTCTCTGATAATCTAACCCCTTCAGAGCTTAATAAAATCCTAGCTTATTGAAGTCCTAAAGTGACATCTTCTTTAACTCTGAAACTGACTATGGCACATTAAGGATTGACGCATACCATTGATGTTGGGAATTCGCATCCCATCTAATGCAAATCCTACCAGAAATCTAAAGTTGAGGAGTTACAGACGCAGATGGAGCTAAAACAGTTATTGGAAGTTGGGTGGCTAGAGCCAACCCAAAGACCTTAGTCGTCCCCTCTTCTCCTGATAGATAAGAAAAATGGAGGTCACTGGGTAGTTATGGACTACCATAAACTGAACAAATTCACCAAGAAGGATAGTTATCCTATCCCCTGCATTGATGACGCCCTAGCTCAAAACTTTGGCTCTAACTTCTTTTCCACCATAGACCTGGCTAGTGGTTATGGCAAACGTACCTCTATTCCCAAATAAGGAGAAATGCGCTCTTATTTGCAGTGAAGTTCTCTTCCATCCTACCCAACTAGCACTAGGGTTATGCGACGCCCCCGCAACTTTCTCAGCGAGCCATGAACCATTCTTGCAGCATCTGAAGTTAAGTTGTTTCATCGTTTATTTTAATGACATCACAATGTTCTCAAAGACCTTAGACGAACATCTTGCTCACCTAAAGGCAGTGTTAAAGCGCCTAAGGAGGCCAATATCAAGTTAAAGCCCTTCAAGTGCACATTTTTCCAGAAAAGTTAGATTTCCTTGGGCACTCAATCTCACAAGATGGGATTCAACCCCTCCAAAACAAGTTTGAAGCTATAGTCAAGATGCCTGCGCCCATGTCCCTTCATGACATCCAATTATTTTTGGAAATGATGGGGTATTACCATCAATTTATCCCAAATCGCCCATAATAGTGAGCCCTTCAACCGCCTTTTAGCTAAAAACACTCTTTTCCATTGGGGTGCCAAACAAAAGCCGCTTTTGAAACCATGAAGGAGCTATAATAATGGCCAATTCTCCATCAACCTGGCTATGAAAAAGCCCTCCATGTTGTTCACGGATGCCTCCAACTATACCATTAGTGTTAATTTAGCTCAATTAGAAGAGAATGGGGGCAATCACCCCATGTCCTACTTCAGCAAGATGCTCTCAAAGGCAGAACGCAGCTATAGCGTCACTGAGAAGGAGTGCCTTGCCATCTTGCTCGCTGTGAAGTACTACCATCCCTTTTTATATGGTACTTCCTTCAGAATGATTACTAACTACGCATTCTTAAAGTAGTTGCATAATATGAAGGACCACACAGGACGGTTGGGTCGTTGGGTTTTGAAGCTTCAGCATTATGACATGACAATTAAGCATTGGGTAGAAACTCACCATATAACGTTAATGGGTGAAGTGGCTGCCTGTCCTTCACCTGAACAATAGTATAGCTAAGAGGATGAATGTTAGGATTGAACCCAAATTCCCAGCCGACTAGTTTACCAGAAGGTTATAAGGGATAATTTCTTATAGCGAAGTAATTGGATATTGATTGACCCTTATTTTGGGTTAACAATTTTTGGAGAATTTTATGTAATTTACCTGGTTTGGATCTGTTGAGGATTGTTACAGGCGAATGCTTAATATCTTGTCATGCAGAATTGCCAATGATGCGGGGGGATCTGATAGTTGATTAATGATTAACTATCAGGTGCACCAATTGGGACTGGTCGGGCTTCATCACCAACCAATTGTAATTTAAGGATCAAGTTGCGAGGTTAGTGATGCTGCCTGCAACTAGCAAATGGATCGGTTGGTTCATGACCTGCCATAATCTGTAACAAGTCGCATTATCTAAGCAGGTTGCTTGCCAAATATGGTTAGCTGGGATTGAGAGGAAAACATTAGGGACACGTTTTCCAGCTCTTTCTATTTTAGGTCTAAAGGATGTCCAATGAAAGAATCCTAGCCAAGATAGAGAAAACCATCACTGATGAGACGATGATGGTTAATTCAATGGCAATGGCTGCCGTTTCATTGATGAGGTGCCAACTTAGAGTTGGGCACCAAATTCCCGCTATAAATTCCCTAAGAATTCACTTGATAAAAAACCACTAATTATGAGAGTTTAAGAAAACCAGTAATTACAAAAATTCATTATTAGTTCTATTTTTCCTCAAGTAAATTATTACTGTGTGAATTAATTGGAGACTCCTTAGGATAAAGAGTAAGGATCTAAGCGTTATCCAGAGAAGAGAAGCCGAGCTGGGATTGGAATTGCTGCATACTGTGTGTTACCAGAGAGAAGCTATAAACGAGGATTGAGCGTGGATCAAGTTAGGCATGATAAGGGAAAGAATCCCAATTGAGGTCATCTTAAGTACTTTGGGGATGAATACTGGTCAAGCGTTGGACCTAATAATAGTGATCTATTCAACTATAAATAAAAGTCTTCATAGTATTAATAATTGACTATATAACTTTATCAGACAACGCGGAGAATTGCACATCACCAAACCTATGAAGTTATAATTTAGGTGTTAATATTTATGAAAAATTAACAAAACCCAAAAAATTAACATTTGGTGTTCACTACAGGGGTGTAGCTGAGTAGAAGATACTAGAACATGATGTCATATAAGGACGAATTAAAAAAACTCTGGATGGAGTTGGCAACCGTCAACAAGAACTCTTTAAATTCTGCAAATCCTCGAGAATTTTCTGCCTTGGATGAGAAAGAACCAAGACCTATGAAGGGGATGAGAATTTTAATAATTTGGCAATGAGTTATTTGTAAAAAATAACGTCACTGAAGAAAAAGGAAGGAGATTTTTTTTGATAAGTCTTACTCTTGAAAAATGGAATGTAAGTGATCACATTTGTTTAAGAGAATTCAGTGCAGATATAGAGTGGCTTTTAAGCAATTTTGAGGATTCAAAGACTCAAAAAAGCAATTGTGAGCCATATGCGGCAACTAATGCTGAAGAAAGAACTCCACGGATTCAAGTTGAAATGACTACCCCTAGAAAATGCCTCCCACTTTTGCAGCCAATTCGGAGATGGCTCCTGAATTTAATCCTCAAGTTAGTTGAGTAGCCAAACCAAGAGAGGTGGCTAGAGAAACTTGGGAGTAATTTAAAGTGAAACTGAAATTACCTACTTTCCATATGGATAATGCCCCTTCATTTTCCGATTAATTGACATGGCAATGTTCAGATATGGCGATTGCCAAAAAACTTTGATGGTAATGAATTGTCTTAATACCAATTGTCAGAACCTAGTGTTGCCCCATCTAAAGAGGGACAGATGGTTGTATCCTTAGACCAAGCAGCCATTATGTAGGAGTTGGAAGTCAAGCACATGTCAAAGTGAAAACAAGAAATTATGGGGAATCAATTTTAGAAGGACGAATTTTTAGCAAGTTTCGTCAATCATTTCTACCAAGAATTGCAGATTTTGGTCGGAGTGAAAGTGCTGGATGATTTTGATGCATGGATCATACTGCAAGTGGTTTTTCAGTACTATTATGATTTTCATCAAATGATGACTTCTATGTTTGCAATGGAGATTAACGCCTCTCAGATGATAGCTCATTTGAAAATACTGGGAGATACCTTAGATGCTCCAAAAAGAAGTTTCAAATCAAATCCAGTATGAAACTTGAATCCACAAGACTGAGGGTGCTAAGGAGATGAATAATCAAACCATGCTAGGAAATAAGCACAAAGAGTTTAAGAGGATCAATATGAAGAAAATTCTGTTATCAGTGCAGAGGAAAATGACACTTCGTTGTCACTGCAAGAAGTCCAAAGAACAGATCAATGTGGTCCAAGTGAAAGAGTCTAAACCCACACAGGAGTTGTGAAAAGGGTCTGCAGCCTAGATGGGGAACAGTCTAGAGCTGCGAAAAACCATGTTCCTCCTAATATAATGCACAACGAAATTGACACCAGTGATCTGTCTCTAGAGGATGAATCACAGGATCAGCTATATCAAGTGGTCAATTTAGATGTGGATGCAGTGACAAGATTCGGAGCAAAGGGGAAATTTCCCTGAAATAATCAAGGAAGTTGATTGGCCATATGCGTTAGAGATGCAATCCAAAAGGTTAATACCAGGGAATATTTGACAATAAGAATGAGACCGATTCAAAGGTCAAAGGTGGCCAAAGTGGTAGTGGAGGAAGAAATCAGCAAATTAGTGAAGCATGGGCTTCTAGTTCCGTTGTTAAGTCCCTGGGCGAGCCCTATCCTTATTTTTAAGAAGAAGGATGCTCTAAACGGGTGGTGATCAATTATTTTTATAAATAAAATTATGAAGAAGGATTCATATCCACTACCACAAATCGTCAATGCACTAGATTAATTGGGAGAAGTGAAGTATTTCTCCACAAAGGATCTAATATCAGGATATTGCAAATCAATTTACCAAGAGAAGACTAAGAGAAATGCACAAAAATCACCGCTCAGGGGCTTTATCAACCAATGAGGATGCCCATGGTCTATTCAATGCTCCTGCAACAATCCAGAGGGCCATGGACGCCAAGCTAAATAACTTGAAGATTTCATGCGTCCTGTTGGATTTGGATGATAAAAATGTGTTCAGTAGAACGCTAACTGAGCATTTGAACCACTTGACGGAAGTTTTTAAGCGACTATCCGCATCCAAACATAAAATTAAGCCAAGGAATTGTCACTTCTTCAAGAAAGAATCAGAATATCTGGGATTTGTAATAAACTCTAGTGGACTGCATCTGGAAGCCCAGAAGATCAAAGCCATAGAGCAAATGGCTGTACCAAAGAGTGTCCGAGATATTAAATGTTCCTCAGAATGGTCAGATACTATAAAAAATTCATTTGGGATTTTGCAAAAGTCACTGAGTCCCTATTCCATTTACTGAAGTAAAAAAGGATTCATTTGGAGTGGAGATGGCCAGAGATCCTTTGTCTAATTATGTCAGTATTTAATAGATTATCCAGTTTTGAAAAATCCAAATTTCAATTGAGAATTTATAATACAAACTGATACTTCATTAATTGTGATCAGCATTATACTGAGCCAAGTAGATGAGCTTGGGGACAAACATTCGGTGGCATATATGAGCTGGACACTCTCAGCTGCTGAGAGGAACTACACCATAACTGAGTGTGAATGCCTTACGGTCATTTATGCCTATAAACAGTTTTGGGTGTAAATTCATGAAACGCATCTCAAAGTGGTGACAGACCACTCCTCGTTGCATTGGTCACACAATTTATGAGAACCAGAAGGATGAATGGCCTGATATGCATTAAAACTACAGGCTTATGATTATGAGATAGTCCACTGAGCTGGGGCTTCTCATCAGAATGTGGATGGCTTATTGTTATTAACAATGGTCCAGGTGGTATACCAGCGGGCGGATGAGCTATTCCAGAGAATGATTGACAGAGAAATTGGGAACAAGTCCCAAGAAATCCAAGGTGAATTTTGGAAAGCAATGGAAAACACCAAGATTATGGATGGACAAGTTTTCAAGACTATCAATGGAAAGTTATTAATGTTCCAAAACCCATCAGGACAAGCAGATGTCATTTAAGCTGCACATAAAGTTGTCAGTTATGGAGGCCTGAGGAAGATGACTAATCATATTTGTCAGTTTTACTACTGGGAGTCCTTCAATTATGATGTAGCGGACTATCTGGTTTGTTGAGTGGAATGTCAGTAGCACTAGCCACATAAGAATACAACTGGATACCAACTGGTCCGCCCTGGATTTTCTTAGCATAAGGTGTCCATTGACGTGATGGGACCATTGATTATGAGCAAAGGGGGAGCTTAAATACATCATAGTTGCAATCAACCATCTGATGAGATGGGTCAAGATGAAGACCCTGGCAAATGTAGATGCTACCAGAACTGTGAAGTTTATCCTAGATCAAGTAGTATACCAACATGGATGCCTGCAAGTCCTGCTGAGTGACAATGGAACATTCACATCTCATGTGATCCCATGATTAAATGAAATAATTGGGATCTAAAGAGTCATATCTATACCATACCAGCCAGAGATGATCGGACTGGTAGAACAAGTCAATGGTACGCTAGCTGCAACTCTGAGGAAGCTGCTTGCAGGTAGAACTTCCACATGTGGAACATACAAGAGTTTGGTGACTTTTGCCTACAAAAAAAGTCATTATATGGCGACAGGAAAAATGCGATTTTTACTGCTATATGGAAGGAAGGCCACGTTACCACAGATTTTATTTTTAATGGTGAAACCAACATTGGGGATAAGTTTGGTGTAGTACCTGAATTAATTGATAAAATCCTGATAAAATGCAATTGCAAGCATTAAATACAACTTTAAGAAAATATTTAAGCAAAAATGACGGGTAGAAAAACTGACTGGCCTTATCAGAGTACTGAACATGTGAAAGAGTTGCCTATTGTGATATACATGGTCTATGGGAGAAGAAACAAGCTGGATGCATTGTGGTTGGGTCCATTTGAGACTATCATTAATATGGTGAAGGATGCCTATTCCATCAAGAACCTCTTGGATGGAAGGATAGTAAATCTAATCCGTGATAAGTACTTAAAATGGTGGATTGATGAGAAAAATATTGAATAAATAGTTCCCAAAGGACCGCTGAAAAATTAAGTTGTTTATGTCCTGAAGATTTAATTATATCCAAAAAAGGACCGCTGAACCAAAATAGATGGTTAAATTTTAAAAAGTAAGACCTCTGAACCATAGAAAACTGGTAGGTCTAAGTATACCTAGAAACCAGTTTGATGGAATAAAATATAATAGATTGACTGCTAAACTGAGAAAAGGTCATGTCTCATGGAAAAAAAGAAATAAAATAAGAAACAAAATAGAAAAATTGATAAGAATATAGCAAAAAAGATATATTTTTATAATATTTTATTTTCTTACTGGTTAACCTCAACTTGGGGATGATTCGCCTATGTTGGCTCTTGGGGGAGGGAGGATGGATCGCAGTAGTAGTAAACAAATCTTCAAAATCTATATGAGATAAGATGCTAGCAAGGGCTAGACCTACTCAAAACCAAGTTCATCTAATGGATGCTGATCCCTGCGAGAAAGCAATTAGGGGAAGAGAGATGGAAATGTCAGAACATTATAAATGTATACCCTGGATTGGGGAGGAAAGCAACAGAGCAAGAATAGCAGTTGGTGAATAATCCTGAGCAATCCTGATATAGCACTGGAGCAGAAGATTGGTTGTGAACGCTTGCTAACAGTCTTCATCAAGAACATTGGACATATGTGCCAGCATTAAGAAAGGGATACTAGGTGGTGGTTGCCAAATTAGGCCCCCTATTAAAGCCATTAGGAAAGATACAAATGGGACTCTCCAGAAACAAGATATTCATGCAGTGAGCGGATGGCATCCTGAATATGATGACTACAAGCTTCTTGGAAGCAAAAGCAGAATGAGCGATGGAAGCCAGGAGAGGACGGAAGCTTCATGGCCCAACTTCAAAGAACTTGGCTGGCAAAGCAAAGAGCATAGGCTGCAACATCTCAATATAGAATGTTTTTAAGATTGGAGGGGTTCAGAGCTATTGATAAAGCCTCAGTTAACCAGGTCCTCAATTATGCATAGGGGAGTTTGTAATGTTCCCAGTCTCCAATGGCTAGAATGGTTGACAGAACAGCTGGTTTGTAATACTGGCCAAGTCAGAAAAGGTACTCCAAAAGAAAGTCCAATAGCAAGGAACAAATGATTGAAAGTGGAGGGCATTGCTTCAGGAAGTTTGACAATGATTGTAAGAGTATCTGCAAATAGAGCCAAATACAAGCGATTCAAAGTCCAACTCAGGAATTGATGACAGAGAGAGAATTGGTTGCAAGTTGTTTAAGATGTTTTCTAACCTAGTTTCATCAGAGTTGGATACCGTTTCTAGTATTTCTACAGAAGTACTGGCTAAGGGTACTTGACTTGAAGTATGAGTCCAGGAGGACCATAAAAGAGGTTTCAGCGCGCAGATCAACTCATCAGCAGGAAGAGCTGAAGGTATTTATCAGACATGCTATCAAGCAGTTGTTGGTACTGAGACACTAAATTCAACATATGAGCTGGATGATAGGGAGATGTCAGACTTATATGAAAGTTTGCATTATGCACTCTGAAATCAATTAAACTCTAATTTTAGAGAAATTAATCTCACAACCAATGGGATAAGCTCTCCAGAGAAGAATTAAGGATGATATGAGCCAAGAGGTTATTATAAGAAAATAGCAAGGCAAATATAAATGAGCTTTCTTAATTATGCTGCAAAACGAACATTAATACAAGAATATCCTGTTCAGGATGAGGAGAAAATCAGGAAATCGAGAACTCCAGACCAAGAATCCTGAATATGACAGCAGGTCATATGCCCTGACGGGGGAAAACTGGATCTTGGGATTATTATTTTCATGAGTAAATCAATCAGCCTGGCATGACATAAGGTCATGGGAACTGCACTCTGAGTAGTCTGTAGTAAAGAGAAAGAGGAAGAAATGCATGCCAAAGGTCATCCCAAGCAGCAAATTACTGACCATCTGTACTCTGCTAGAACTAAAAAGTATTTGACTGAGTGTCCAAAGCTGGTATTCTCCTGTACCACCCTTTTCTTTCTGAAAATCTAAGCAAGATGTGGTATGTGTTGAATTTTTGCCCATAAACCCAGCCTACTAGATAACCATAGGTTTCTAGGGGATAATTCCCTATAGGGAAGTGAATTGGATATTGGTTGGCCCTGATTTTGGGTCAATAATTGTCTGATTCTGTGGTTGACTCAAAAATAAACCCTTCAAACAAACTACAGGTTGGGCTACTTCTCCTTCTAATTCTTATGCTAATAATCTAATTAAGGCCTATTGCAATAACATGGCTCAGGCTTATTATTGCAACGTGGATTTAATTATATTATCAGAAGCTCGGGCCAAATGCCCCCGCACATTTAGGCCAATCTTCTCTGTAACTACTCAGCTGGGCCAATCAACTCAACGTCAATTAAATCTAATAGTTCTATAATTAACTTGGGCCAAATAATTTCGCATAGTTGGTCCAATTTTCGCTGCCCCAAACGGTTGCAACTAGTCCCAATCAAATTGAAACCAATATTAAGAAATCAGTATATAAAATTGTTCAGGACTGACCTGTTTTTAACGTTTAAAAGTCCCATGGACAATCAGATGAACGAAAAACATAATCAATTTCCCTTAGGCATATTTGTATGTCAGTACAATTAATCAGTGCAATAGCACTTGCACATGGACCACCCAAATGGTAGTACCTTGTACTATCAAGAGAGGCCTGGTGACGTCCCAATTAAGGGTACATCATTTTCGTAAATCAACCAAAAATTTTCCCATAATTTATATTTTGTCAGTAGTATGATGAAACTCATTTTGACATGATCCTAAAACCAATTTGCATGCTCATTGTTGTGATTTCATCCCTCAAATCCTCCTAAATATGAGAATATTTTGCCATCAATAAACCTATCAATAGGTCTCTGTTATATCAGTTTAAGGGCCAAACTGAGGTGGAAAATAATCTGTAAGATTGCGTGCTTGAATGAGGCCAGGAGATGCCCTAGAGGTATATTTACCAGCGCCTGGCCTAATGAATAATTATCTAGTAAACTAATCTTATATAAAGGCTTATTTTATTTAATATCCTTTCTGATTTGTATTTTGTCACTTTTGGAGAGTGTTGGCAGGCTAGGATCTCAGGATCCACAGCTTGTAGCTATGCCTGATTTGGTTGAAGGTCCCAACTATGGAGGGAAAATAAATCTTAATATTGGCCCAAAAAGGTGGAGCAATTTGAGGATGCCTAGTGAGTTTCCAAACTGTCAAAATACTGTAAGTCACTGGCAAAACTGAGGATCATTTGGCCAAACTTCAGCCTGATTAAGTGTGCGGGAATATAATAATTGAGTGATCAATCTTCAAATTTTCACAATAATGTTCAGATGATTTTAGAGAATTTGCCTGGTTTGGATCCATTGGGGCTCAATCTAGGTGAATGCTTAAGATCTCTTCAGGCAGAGTTGCAAATGAAATGGGGGCATTTAATAGTTTACCAATGATTAACTATCAGTGTACCGATTGGGATTGTTCAGATTTCATCATTGACTGATTGGGAATTAAGATCTTTTTTGTGAGGCGAGTGATGCCACCTGCAACTAGCGAATTGATCAGCTGGTTCATGACCTGCTTTAATGGGGAACAAGTCCCATTATTTAAGCAGTTCACTTGCCAAATATGGTTGTTTCACTGGGATTGAGAGGAAAACATTAGGGACACGTTTCCAGCTCTTTTTATTTTAGGTCTCAAGAATGTCCAATAAAAGAATCCTATCCAGGTGGGTAAGAACATCACTGATTATAAGATGATGAGTACTTCAATGGCAATGGCTGCCGTTTCACTGATGAGGTTCCAACTGAGAATTGGGCGCCAAATTCCCACTATAAATTCCCTAAAAAATTATTAATAAAAAAACCACTAATTATGAGAGTTTAAGAAAACCAGTAAATACCAGAATTCATTATTTTATCTATTCTTCCTCAAAAATTTATTGCTGTGTGCTTTAATTGGAGACTCCTTAGGATAAAGAGTAAGGATCTGAGCGTGGATCCAGAGAAGAGAATCAGAGATAAGATTTGAATTGCTTATTATTTGTCACCAGATAAAAGCCATAAATGAGTATCTGAGCGTGGACCAAGTTAGGCGGTATAAGAGAACGAATCTCTATTAAGAACATCTTAAGTATTTCAAGGAGGAATAATGGTCAAGCGTTAGACTCAATACTATTGATCTATTCAGCTATAGATAATAGTCTACATACTATTATCAATTGACTATATATTAATATTAGACAACGCGGAGAATTGCACAACACTGAACTTATGCAGTTATAATTTAGAGGTTAATATTTGTGAACAATTTAACGCAACCCATAAATTTTAACACTGCATGACCTCCTTATGACCCCCAATTTCTGGGCAGACAAGGATAAACCTGTCAGGAAAACATTATCTTGGCACTACACAACACCAAAGTGGAAAGTAAGAAGTTGTATATGAAAGTAGGGGTAAATTGGTTGCCTATCTCTGACCATCAGAGCGTGTACTCGTAATCTTGGAGTCCCATACCATTCTTGGGCATAGCAGAGTATGGAAAACCTATGTGTGGATAAAAGAGTGTACTAATAGGAGGAAGTCATGAAGACAATAACTGAAGTCTTGGATGCCTGTCTGACCAGCAAGAAGCAATCCAGTTGCAAGACCAGCTAGCAGTATCAACCCACTACGCCTCAACAACCATTAGACACCATAAGTCTAGACGTGGTAGGCCTCTACTCCAGACTAATGGGGGAAACTGGTACATCTTAGTAGGCATAGACCATTTTAAAATATGGGTTGAGGATATAGCTCTTTCTTCTTAAACTGCCAAAGACACGGCTACTTACCTTTATCAATATATATTTGCTCGCCATGTCTGTCCCCAGGTCTTTCTCTGCAATAATGGAAAAATTACTACTCCAGAGTGGTGAAGGTCCTCTCTACCTCCATGATAATTAAACAGCTTTTCTCAGCCCCTATAACCCATCCACCAACGGTCTTTTGGAAAGAACCAATGGGACCCTGGTTTCTATTTTACGAAAAATTACTATTTCATACCCTCTTCACTGGCTTTTACTTACCCAGTGCCCTCATGTCCTAGATATCAGCTATCACTAGATCCTTGAAATGTCGCCTTTTTGAGTGTTGTATGGTCAAGAAACCAATGTGCCAGTGTTACTAAGCAAAGATATTTTCTCCAATAAGAATGATCCTGAGCAAGCTATGAAGAAGTTAGCCCAGCAAATTATCTAGTTGCAATTAGAGGAGATGATCAACTTGGGGAAGGCTGTCACCAAAGAGAGTCAAGCTGCTATTGAGCTCTGGCCCCCTCAATCTTCCTTCTAAGTGCCAGACTTGTAATATACTAACTTAATTGTATCACTCCCAGCAGTG
Organism: Massospora cicadina; assembly: GCA_022478985.1. Lineage (NCBI taxonomy): Eukaryota > Fungi > Entomophthoromycota > Entomophthoromycetes > Entomophthorales > Entomophthoraceae > Massospora > Massospora cicadina. The sequence continues at coordinate 62,870 of JAKSZP010006634.1, read as the reverse complement.
AGAAGCTTAGGTCTATCTGGGAAGGCCCTTTTGTCATCACATATAAGCAAGGGGACGAATACTATATCAAATCCCTGGCTACTGAAGTTACTGTTACTAGAGTTCATGGCCATCTCATGCACCCTTACTCTTCACCTAACACTCTCAAATGGGCTAATGTCAGACAATTAAAATCCAATATTATAAAAATAGCGCTTTTGGTTCATAACTAGGACAAAGTCAACCAAAAACCTTGGCAAATTCGCGGTGGAACTCATTGAATTAAACAATACTTATATTAGCTTTTTTTAGTAAAATAGCACGAGTTTAGGTAGTCAAATTGTTTCAACCATGTGGCAGAATCAAGAGAGTCCATCCAAGGTTCATCCCCTTTCCATTTATAATCTAATTAAACCACCTATATGGGGACCACCCCCTTTTATAGCCTCATAGGGAGTCCCAATATGAGTAAAACTTTTCACTATGGTGATTGGTTCAGATACATCAAATCCTTGCCTAATGGAATGGTTCCACCTACAATTGACCCTCCATCATCCATTCCATTAAAGTGAGCTGAGTTTTGAAAACAATAAGTTGAACAACTATATTTCCTAATTAGGCTTGAAGCTAATAATGAATTGATGCCTATCTCTATCCAAGCCCCAAGTTAATTTTATAATAAGCAGTTAATTTTAACTGGTTTCACTTTTAATCCCCTCACCGCAACTAATAAAAAGGATTTAATATTTACCTTTTTTAATATTATCAGTGTTTAATATTTTTAAATATATGTAGGCGTCAATCCTCTGGATTGTTGGACATATAGAAAAAAGCGCACCAGTAAGCTCAATAAAAGTCTAAAGTTCAACAGTTGTCCACTACAGTATTTACTTAATCAAATAAAGCACTGATTTTATCAACTAAAAATGTTTTCCAATGACACTACTCTCATATGAATTTGCAAATTAAGTATCAATTTTCTCCATCTTTTCTATAAAAGAAAAGATATGTGAACTTTTGGGCTTTGGCTTTAACAATGTTTTTATTTCCCTCATAGTACAGAACGCCTTTCCATTTTGCTAAAAACCACCACTTATCCTATAAACCTGCCATAGCTAAAGTTATTATCCTCGTGCATTAATTGGTTCAACGCTCAACCAAGTATCCTTAGGTAGAATTTGACTAACTAATTTATTGATTTACTATACTAAACCATGTAAAAGTCGTATTACCATGACAATACTGGCAATATAACCTTTCAACAGATCTGCTGCTGTGCATATGGCCTTCAATTAAAACTCATTGATGCACCCACAAACCATATAGGTATGCACCAGTTATTTGTTTAGAATTGAAGCAAAGCAACCACACACCTTCAACCTAAAATCTACAACAGAGACAGCCGCCTAATAAAAGTATGGAGCATGTTATCTTTTTTCTTAAGACAAGTATTTTTTAACTAATGATAGACATGAGCCAATGCGCTGTTCTATTTAAATTGGATCCTTTTATTAATTAGTTATTAAAAAATACATGAACTTTTTACTAACTCTGATGATACAATTGCCTCTTTATTGCTCTAAACCTTTTTATGCTAAACCTTCTTTAGTCCATATTAATAAAAATGATGGTGCTGCTTACTAAATTACTATGCTGTCAATGTAGTTTCCTATAATTTATCCACATAAAGGAACTTTAGACATCTTAGCAGTGAGCTGTCATTTGGTGTAAATTCACTACATTCTCAACTAACTTCAAAATTGCAGAATAAATTAATTTTATATCTCAGGATTATCATCAATGATGCCATTTAAGTTGTAGCTATAGTAGAACAAAATTCGATAAATTTTATATAATGCAGACTTAACACAACTACATGATTATCAGATTAAGCAGATTGTATCTTAAATACTATAAAAAACTAATATTAAGATCACCAACCATAACTTTCTTAAAATGGAGGGCCAAATTGCTTTTTTCAGGTGGTCTACTCCTCAAACATTAAGTGCCAGATAGTCTTTTCTTAATCACAATAATTCTTTTAAAGAAAACTATCCTCTGATGCTACCCGTTGTAGCAATAATTTTGTTGGTATACCGTTCATGCCCTTGGCAAATCTCAGGTTGACACTCTTTTCATATGCATTATACATTGGCCTTCAGGACACAATGGAAGCCAATGTAACCTATCTCTTGGCAGCTTAGCTCCAAGGTACTACGATATAGAGTGTCCTTGTTCAAACAGAGCAGATCTCAGACTTGTTACAGTATTCTGCTCAATGGCTAATCCCAAACTGGCTATAGGTGATTAGTCGATTTAAACCACAACAAGTGAAATAAAAAGAATAAAACTGAGATTTTGTGAAAGGTTTTTGAATAATGTAAAAAGTATAGTATCTTTTTCTCTAGTGAAAAAGTAAGATATAAAATGAATGATTTAAAAAAGTTAGAACTTGGGTAGTGATATGGGGGATCTTCAGGATCTACCAGTTAGATGGCGTCTAACTGCTGCTTTTGTTGATTCGTCCATTTGAGCTAATTTTTGTATCTGCAAGCTCCTTATTGCAGTAATTAACCACTAACCTAGATGTCCAGGAGCCTATCATCTGTCCCCGCTTCTGGGTTATGGGCAGTTGCATTTTATTCTAACATTAATTTATTACCAAATCTGGTAATAAAATTGTTGACTTCAGCTTTGAGCAATGGCGCTTCTACAGTTTGCCTCAAATCATGTTTCCTGAATAAATCTTAAAAATTGGTTAATTTTAGATTTGGTAATGTGTTACCCTTGAGCCATGATTATTCTTTTCAGGGTAATTTAGTCAAGTCATAACACCAACAATAGCAAATTGCAAATATTTCGGAATCAAAGTTATAAAAGTGGGCTATTTTCATACTGTTCTTGGGCGACGTTGTCTTATTCATTATATAAATCTGCTGAAGCATCATGGTGAAAGTTATCTTGCATGATGTCACTCTGATATTGAGGTAGATTGTTTACCTCACCCAAATCTATGAATAAGGTCGTTTATCTCCATCCATGAATAGTAGGTTGCCTGCACCTCCACTGGGGTGGTTAACTCTTCTCATTCCACTAAATGAGGAATAATCTGCCGTTCTGTTTATAGCCTCATCATAACATTCCTCTCAAGATGAGATTAGTGAAATGAACTCAATAGCCATGCGTTTACTCTATTAAACACAATGTTAGTATCCTCATCCTGGATAGAGTATCAAGCTCCTCTCTTCATCATGACAGTAGCTGGCCCATCACAGATGGCCTGTTTGTTCTCTGGCTGTGTTCCCCATAGATAAAAGAATATTACCTTATCCCCTAGGCTGAACTCCAGTAGCCTAGTACATCTTTGACTCATGTTGACTTTAAGGAAAAAGTCACTTTAATGTTGTTTGAAGCTTCAGCTGAAATTTACTAAGCTCTTTAACTAACTCCTGCTAATAGCTTCCAGGCAGCAGGTTCTTCTAGTCTGTTGTGATGTTTGGTGCTAGTAGAGTCGGCAGAGCTGTTTCTCACCCATAGAGGGCTCTGAAAGGGGACATCCCGATTACTCAGTGGTGGCTCCACCAGTAAGCCAATAACTTTGAGAGTGATAACTGATATCACTTAATTTGTAATTGAGGGTCATTTTCTTCAAAGTTCCTCTATAAGGTCCCATTGACTTGCTTGACACTTCTGTTTAAGGATGAAGTTTAGGGGGTAGTTAACTGCTGTTTCACTCCCACTAATCCATCAACTTTCACACCATATCTGAGACGTTTTTTTCAATTGTATATAAGAAAAACTTAGGGCACCTATGCCTCAGTGTAAGCTGATTGTAAAGGAAGCATGCGGTGTAGTTGATAGTATATGTCTTGACTGGAAAGGACTTGATCCAAATAGTGAAGTGGGTGTTCACTACTATGATACTTTTTGATCTGCTAAAGGAGATAGGTAGAGGTCTCACAACGTCAATTGAAACATTGTTGAAGGATGGTGTAGGGGGTTTGGAATAATCTTTACTTTCTTCTCCAGTGAGCAGAAACATGCACAGGGTATGCATAACTTTAAATCTTAAGCACTTCATCAGCCATACACGCCAACTAGAATCTCATTCAGGTATGCAGAATTTACCAAAATCTTTGTGGCCCATATGTTTATGGGCCTCCATAAATTAAATTCATTTGGTCACTAGGTTGATTATAGGGGTACCCTCTGATTTCAATTCTTTTGTATTTTCCGTTGACATTCCGGGTGTTTTTAAAACATCAACTCAAGACGCTCATAGCCTTCTTTGTTTCGTCCTTCCAGCCTCTTCTGGTAGCCTAATTTACTTCATAAAGCCAATTGCTCTATGGCGCTTGTAAGTGAAACACTGGCAAGCGCAATATGCCATCAGAGTTTAGGTGTTTATCACCTGCTCAATGTATGATCTTAAAATCATAGCCTTTGAGGAGTATGGCCCAGTGGGCAAGGCGTCTGTTGGGACTTCTCATGTTCCACAACCAGCAAAGCGACGCTTGAACCATTTCTACCTTAAAATGTACCTCATACATATAAGGTCTGAATTTTAAACTTCCTAATCACCGCAAGCACTCTCATTCAGTGACTGGGTATTATTCTTGTCTTTGCAAACAGCTTATAAAAGTATTCAATTGTGTGATTACCCAATCTTCATCTAATTGTGCCAGGATCTTTCCAAGTCCTACATCACTGGCGTTGGTATAGAATTAAATTATATTAAAATCAGGATAGGTCAATATTCGCGCCTCTACCAGGCATGTTTTAAATCAGCGAAGACCGGCTCCTGTTCAAGGCCACAAACAGACTCATTTTCTTGGTGAGCAGGTATGTAAAGTTTGATGCCAAGTGCGTGAAATGGGTGATTAACTTCCAGTATAATCCACCATAATGAGGAACACTTGGATTTTCTCATGATCCTTGGTGGCTCCATAGCTAATATGGCTTTCACTTTTCTATCTCAAAAAGCTTAATTATGCTAGAGCTGATCTAGTGCCCAAGGAACTCTAACTATCTCTTGATAAAGGTGCATTTACTCCTATTTAGCTTCATATTATGTGCTCTCAGCCAAGTAAAGACCTCTAAAGGTGCTGCAGATGATCCTGGAATGTTTGGCTCAATACAATGAAATAGGTAAGATATATCAGTACACTGAATATCTTGAAATTGTCAAAAATGTGATCCATCACACGCTGGAAGGTAGAAGGGGTGTAAAGCCTATGTGGCATCTTTGTGGGCTTGAAAAACAATTGCTACTAATAAGGGCATTTCTCCTGATCTTTTGGCGAGAGCTCCATCTTCCAGTAGCCGCTGGCCAGATTTATCACAAAAAAGTACTTTAAGTCACCCAGGCTTTTCTGAGCGTCATTAATGTATGTGAGCGGTATGACTCTTTCTTAATATCTTTCAAATATTGGTTCCATCACTACTTGATAGGTTCCAAAATGTTTGCATACAAGCAACAAAAGAGGGGCTCATGGGAATTTTCTAAATCTTATTAGCCCTGCTTTAGCTAGTTGGCTCATCGCTTGAGTAACAACTATGTGCTTTGCTTTAAAAAGGTGGTAATTTGGATATGAATGGCATAGTGAAACCAGTATCTTTCTTATGGACCTCACCCTCGCAAAGGCCATAACGATTGTATCTGGTACTGAAGATGTCGCTGAACTCATACAACAGCTCATCAAGCTCCTTCTGATGTTTAGGGGTCACGTTCCCAAGCCATAGCTCATCAAAAACCCCTACTGCATGTACATATTCAATTTCCTGGCAACTTGTCAACCAGTCCAGTGCAACAACTTGTCCTTTTTCAACTCTAATAGTTTGAGTAGAGATATTTTTCAAAACAATGCCCGAATCTCCTGAGTAGGTGGTATCATAGAACCCTGGTTGTACTCTAGGTTCTTATTTGCGGATTCAGTCACAGCTGTAAAAATTCAAAGATTATATCTATTGGAATAGTCACACTAAATGACAATGTCACATGTTTTGATCCCCCAGTCAAATATCTTTAGTCTCACTAGCGCTCAGCGTAAGCCCTTCTTCTGTGCTAACAGTAGGCATAACTGCTTCACACCCTTCTCAGTCAGCGTGTAGGCGATGAGTTAAATGGATTGATCTGTTTCCACCAAGTAAATTCATTATTTCCGCGTTTTTACACTTTTTTCTTAAGTACCAGTGGACGTTGTTAATTATGGATTCATGCAATGCTGAAAGTAAGATCAGTATTTGCTCCAACTTCAAGAGAAACTGAGTTGTTATCAAAAAATCATAGTAATGGTTTTAGGATCCTGTCAGTGCCATTAAAATCATTGTCCCAAAGCATAAGAGTATCACTGAATAAGCTCCTAGAGCTCAGGTTACGTCCAGTACTGTGGTGTGGTACTTCACGTTATAATTAATTAGGCATGAACACAGCTTCTTAATGAGCTTAGATGATATGATCTTCACTAGAGCCCCGGTATCAAAACTGCTAAGATGCACACTTTTCTGAATAATCGCTTTGATTTTTTTATGCTCTTGCCAAAAGGGATTCCAGTCATCCAAACATTTATAGTGATTTCTTTGAGTTTTATGTGCCTGTTAGGGCAACCAGTGCAGGCAACTTTGCGGGATGAAACTATAGTGACTTCATTGATCTGTTTAATAGTGTCAGCACTCGTGGTAGCTTTGTCAATATCCTCTCCATCTGGTGTTTAGTTTCTAAAAATAACCATGACTAGCTGCTCTCCTTACTGAACTAAATTAATGACCCAGGTAGGCTGATTTGCTTGCGCAAGGTAGATATCACTTAAATAAAAACTTAAGTGACATGGACTCTTAATCTAGAAGGCACAGCCACTGCACTAAGTGGCCTAACATGTGGTATCCTGAAATAGTCAGATTGGCATCCTAATGTCTTCACCCTCAGTGTGGAGATTCACCCACTTTACAGCATTGTATGTATCCTCTTTTGATGTTCCTTCCATCTTTTCTGTGGCAAGTAATAAACAAGACTGGTATAATTTCTCAAGTTGACAGCACTTATACACAGGTAACCAATTTATGAAGAAAGCTCTCAGGTGGTTTGAACTCTCTTTTTTTTATTTGTCACCCTTATAATTAGCAACACGGAGTGCCTTTTAAGTGGTCAAAGAGGTGTTCCCATGGCCTTTTATTCAGTTTTTATACATCACTTGTATGTAAAGTAAAGCTTTAAGTACCTTTTTGACATCGCGCTCATAGGCGCTAGAGTCATATGCATCTTTTAATTGAGATACATCACCATTGAGTGCAGCAGGATGGTTTTTGCGGTAGGTAAATCCATAGTTCCTGTAGTCCACAAATGTTGAGCCTTGAGATAGTAGTGAGAAACGTAGTTTTGAACAACTCATTATTGCCTATTTTCATCAAGAGATAATATTGCTTCATTTTTGTACGACTTGTTCACTACTGAACTCGGAAAGCAGTATACTCTTCACTTTGTTACAAGATATTCCAGGTTGTAGGCTCGCGCTAAGGATCTCTTAAGCCTCACAACTCATATACCCTTACACTTGGTGGGCCTTTTGCGATTGCTAGAACCATCCATGCTGTTATCATACACCTGGAAAAAAGCAATATTTTCTTCTCCAGGTGTATAGATGGTCATTAAAGTACAGTTATAAACTAGGATTTTATTCAACAGGATGGCGTGAATCATAATTGGTTGTGTAACAATTCTGACTAGTTGTGGGACATTATGTTGAGTGATTCATATAGGTGCCTCCAATATGGTTACTGGTCAAGTAGAGGTAATTTTAATATAACACATTTGTGCCTTTAAATCTTTTAAACTTTTGTTCACAAAAATACCATATTCTTTGGCTTTTCCAAATGCTCACCATATTCATTCAAGACGCACACTTTTTCTTCATTCATTTTCTAAAAAACGATTTTATTCTATAAATTTATAAGTATATTCCATTTTATAATAGTTGATGGTTCTCTTACAATAGGTAGAGAGGCAAATCTTTCTCTTCTTGCAGTCTCCTCAGTTGCTCTTAATATTGTTTTGTATATTATGCACTTCTAATTCAAGGGCACAGAGTTCTGATAGATTGTATCCTCCTCCCCACAGGAGCTCAAAGGAACCTAATCCATGTATAAATCCATATCCGCTTCACCATCAATCTGTTCATTACAACTCTCATGATCCTCACTAGGGCCTAATGATGCAACCCCTGTAGTGAGCACTACATGAAGCTATCTAACTTTGAATTGCTAACGCGCAAGGCCAACTCACTGCTCAGGAGGTCTACTCCAACAGATTAGGCATCAGACAACCTTTACTCAGATCACAATTTTTATTAAATAAAAAAATTACCTCTGTTTTTATCTAGAGTAGCATTGATCTTGTTGGTACACTGTTTATAACATCTGAGAGGCTCAGGTTGACACTCTTTGACATGTGCATTATACGTTGGCCCTCAGGAATCATTGGAAGCCTATCCATTCTCTTCCTTGGCAGTCAGCTCCAAGATATCAACAATATAGAGTGTCCTTGTTTAAACAGAGCAGATCTCAGACTTGTTACTATATTTTCTAATGGCTAATCACAAACTATCTACAGGTGATCAGCCCACTTAAACCACAACAAGTGAAATAAAAAAGATAAAATGAGATTCTGTTAAAGGTTTTTTATTGATGTAATTGTAAAGTATATTAAACATCTAGTGAAACAATAAGATAGAAAATGAATGATGATTGATAAATAAGTAGGAAATTTGGGTAAAATTATGGGTGACATTCAGGAGCCCTAGTTAGATGGCGTCTAATTACTGCATTTTTACTTCGTCCACTTGAGCTTACTTTTCAGGCAGACAACAAGTTAATTTTAGACCAGCCTGCCGTCTTAAGTGCTGTAACACCAAAATTACAAACCTGAATGCCAGTGGCACTGCTTCTGGTACAATGGTCATGTAACCAGGAAGAAATTCTGCCATTAAGTGCCCATGGGCCATAATCGTGAGTAGACACCTAGCCAAGTACAAGGTGCACACGGCCATAAACCCTGCAGATTGTTGGAATATAGGCAGAAAGGGAAGTTTTGTTTTAAGCATAAAACTTAAAGTTGGCAAAGGTTTTTTTATTGGAAATATAAGAAAGAAAATAAAACAACGTTTTTCTCATGCTATGCAACCAATTAAATAGTGTTCAATTTGTATTGGTTCAAAGCAGGGATTGGGTCCCTCAAAATTGACCTAACCCAGCGAATTTTTGGGGGAGGTGGCGGATAAATTTAATTGGAACCAACATTGAAGGATTCAATGGCAGGCCAAGTTGCTATCAGTTCATCTGAAAATAACTGGGCTGATGCTCAACTGCTTTTATGCCAGTTGGTGTGACAGTGTATGGCCCAATGGGAAATGGGAATTCCCCAGGGACACCCCACATAGGGATGGTCCTAATTGGTTGGAAACGGGTTTGAGATGGCAAATTCAACTGTGCCCAGTCACTGGGGCATTTGTTTGGCCAAATGAGTTGTGTTGGGTGCAACTCCAGATTCTTGAACTAGGGGTTTCAAATTATTGGTGACAATCCCTGATGATTTTTAAGGGAATATAGCAGCGGCAATCATATTACTTGTTGGCTTAATGTCATCCACAATTCCAGCTGATAATTCTCTAATAGTCACTTTCCAAATATTGGTTTTCCGATCATTAGGCTTTATTACATAGGTTTCAAACCTTTTGGCTTTGATTTGGTAATATCAGCGCAGATTTCCTCAATTCAGCGGACAAGTTTGGCAGAGGTGAGGGCGGGTACCAGGGGAGGAATCTTTAGAGGGAGTGCTGTTACCCAGCGCTCATCTACCACATGGGCGAGGTCTCCCTGGGTGATGAGAGGTACAGCCAACCTCTTCAGACCCTTCTTGTTCAGGAATGGGAAAAACGCACAATCTATGTAAAGGGGACGCTCCCCTGGACTTACCTAACTCTTGTATCTGCAAACTTCATTTTGAAGTGATTACCCATGAACATAGATGTCCAGGATTTTATCATCTTCCCATGCTTATGAGTTTTGGGTGGTTGCATCTTCTTCAAATTTTCTTTATTCTCATATCTGGTGATATTCTTTTCAACTTCAGTTTTGAGTGATGGCGCTTATTTAATGAACCTCACATTGTGTTTTTTAGCAACTATCAATTTGGTTGATTTCAAGATTTGGTAATATCCACCAATGAGCCTCAATTATTCCCATTGGGTAATTCAGTCAAGTCTCTATTTAATAAGCAGCTTACAAAATCTCTTGGCCTCAAAAGCTATAATAGAGGGCCAATCTCTATATTATCCTGAGTGAAGTCCAACTTCATTACATAAATATTATAAAGCATCTTGGTGATATTGATTAGCATGACATCACTCTGATCTTGAGGTAAATTTTTTGCCTCGCCTGAATCTATAAAAGGATCTCATTCATCTTCAACTTTGATGAATATGTTGCCTGCACATCCTTTAATGTGATAGTGAACTCTGTCCATTTCACTGGACGATGAATGATCTGCTAGTCCATTTGCAGCCTAATCTGCAACACTAATCATAGCATAATAGTAAAAAATTAACTTTTTATAACCCTGTATCATAACCTGCCAATGCTACAGTATCCTACCTTTATCTACATCTATTTTTTTAAAAATAGGAAAAAAGGTAATGATCTTACTGCCCTTTGCCTTTGTCAGGCATTCTCATTTTCAATTTAAGAAAAAGAATGTTGGAGGTATTAGTGCTCCTGAATCTGCTACCATGATTGGCCCATCTCCTGCCCAATCATCAAATAATAATGTGGTTATTAATGATATGAGTGCCAATGGTGAAAAGACCTTGGCAGATTCTTGGTGGAATCCTAACTATTGGAAAATTACAATTTATCACAAAAATCAGCTTAAAAAGGTAAATACTAATAATAGGATTACTCCAACTTCTCAGCCAAATTTGAGGAGTTCAATATTGCATGGATCTGAACCTCAGCGATGTGAGAAGATTTTACCTGTCAATGATTGGGTACACATTTATAATTCATTACCACCCAGATCTGAACCCTCCTGAGGTGAGAAGATTTTACCATTGATGATTGGGTGCAAATTAACCAATCATTACCACATGAGTCTGACCACTGCTGAGGTGAGAAGACTTTACTCAACAATGATAGGGTGAAAATTAACCAATCATTACCATGCAAGTCTTTTCCCTTTGAGGTGAGAAGATTTTACTCAATGATGATAGGTTGCATATTAACCAATCATTACCATGTGAGTCTGAGCACCATCGAGGTGAAAAGATTTTACTCACTGGTGATTGGATACAATTCATCAAATTGTTACCACATGGGTCATTTTTGCCTCAAAATATTTATCTTCAATCTGATAGGCTGAAAGCCTATATTTCCTAATTCAGATAACTCAGCTTTATATTCTTTTGCCTTGAAAACCCATGGTCTCAAAATCTGAACTAGTTTAAATAGGAAAAACTAGTATTGAGAAAAGGACCTTTCTTGGTTTTGCCCTGCCTAACAATAAAAAACATAAAAAACTTTAACAAGCGTTATTTATTACTTTTATTACAAAGTAAAAATTTCACTTTAAAAATAAAATATTTGTGGCATCCTTTGGCAGATCCCACAGCCCTCAACCTATATAAGATATGTGGACAATCCTCTATTTAACTTTGCAAAGGGTAACAAGACTTTTATAAAATATTAACTCAACACTTAATTTTCTTTATTTTTTATTTCTTTGTTCTAACTTTTTATAGTAAATATATAAATAGTGTATTATAAAATATATAATTAAGATAAGATAAATTAAAAATAGATTTAAGAGTGGTATCTTAAGGCTTCCACAAAAGGCAATAATCCAGGTGGTGCCTGCTCCAATTTTATATTAAAAATAACTACTTCTAACCTGCCTTGCCTATCTAGTTGTTTGTTAAGAGGATCAGGCTCTTGTGTAGTGAAGTTCTTCAAAAACTGTTAAAATGGCAAGATTATCTTCAGGTAAGTTTTTTCTCTACCACTGATAAACCTCAAATTACCATATTTTTCATAATTTCTTTCCTTATATTTTAGAGTGTGGTAAGCTTATTTTCATTTTTGTCATAAATCATATCTTGTCAAACTTTAGTTTTGTAAGAAATCCAGCTTGTAAAGAAAAGACCTGGCTTCTTTCATGGCTACGCCAAGATTCACAAGGGCAGCCACAGTCCACAAGGCACCTCTGGTTCCAAGAAACTTTGGGTGGGCGCGTTGGATGAGGTGTTTGAAAGGCTCCAGCCCAGTGTTATTGGTGCCCATTATCCAGGTAATATATATGTCATTAAAAGGAAGTGTTTTAATAGGGAAATTTTTATTTTACTACTTAGAAAAAAGAAAAGGGTAACTCAACGCCCTACCATTAGCAGGGTGCTAGTCTTATGTTGTGATGGGAAGAAAAGATATTCTGAACCACAATAGTATGAATTGATTGTCACTTTTTGATCTCCTAAATTTAGCATTTTTAACTGCCAATTCTCCTCAGTAGTAATGGCCAACGTTATCAATTTATTTTTGTGTGAAATTTCCTGAATTAATGTCTAAATTTGGTTTTTCATTTTTATAAGGAGGTGACAGGTGATATTCCATAATTGCTTTTTTCGTAATTTCTTGCTTGAAATTGACTTAATAACTGAATTTTCTCCTTTCAGGTTAGCCAATGATTGACCGGATTTTGTGGGAGAAGTATAGACCCTTGGTGGTGGAGATTTTTTGGATTTTGCGAACTACATAAAGGGTTTGATTTTTTTAAAAAAAGTCTGCAGATTTTGAGACTTACCTGGGTTTGGGCTGGAGTAAATGATGGAAAGTATGCGGCAAACAAGGAGTGGCAGCAGGCACTCATCTCTCATCCAGGGTATGCCTCAGGTCAGAGATCTGGGTAAAGGCAAAACCTTATGTCTTAAATCTTTTTTGGTTCTAAAGGGATAATCCATCCTGCCCAGCTTGATGACTGGCATTTGAGGCCTTAAAAATTCCACCCCATGCTTATATTATTTTTTTAGTACTAGATGGACACCCCATGCTTATATTATAATTCCAATGTTCCTTTTTTCAATTTTTATAAATTCTCGCTTTTAACTGAGTGCTAGACCTCCAAGCGTAGATCATAAATCAATTTGGAGAAATTTAGAAATTTTTATAAAGTTAAAATTAGGGGGCAGACAATCATGGCCTGCCCTATCATCCCTCCCAACCCAGAACTTTCTGATAATTGTAATCTGAACCTTTCCCAAGAAAACCCAAGAACCTGAAAGCTAAGGAGAAGATGAAGTACCTAAGAAAAGTGATGCCATCCACCCAAATTATTTTCCTTTTAACTAGGACAGTGCTCTCACTTGTGAGGGTACTGGCCTAATTTGTTTTCCATTTTCCTTAGGCTCTTTATTAAACATCTTCTTTCTGATTTTTTTGGTTTCCATTTTTATGATAAGCATTTTGTGCATATGGTGTGCATCGCAGCCATTTCATAATCCTAATAAGTTGACAAGCCCCTCATAAGCTAGAGGGCTTTAGGCTATCATATACTAGTTGCTTGGTCACTCAGGTTTTTCTGCAGGAATTGCAAGTTTTCAAGCAAAATAAATTTGGCCTCCCCTTGAATTTAAAGGTGATAATTCCTATACTTTCATGTTTTTATTGTTTATATAATTTCAAAATAAAGTTTTGACTAATAACAAACATAGCAATATAAAAAGAAAATTGTTAACCTTTTTAAAATAAGAAAATATGACACAATTTAAAAGGCCATATGGACATCTCTAAAAGTATGATGCCATTTAATTATATTTTATGGCATATTTTAAATTACCACACAACATTTTCAAATTATAGAGCTTACTTAATAAAATTCTAAAGATTCATTTATGTTAGCAGCTACTATCTTTCTTTGAGAGTAGATCTTACCTACGCATGAAGATTTTGCTACCTTTGCTCACTTAATATATGAATCTTTAGTGAAACATCTTTGAGGAGTGGTAGCATAGTTGGGTGGTTCCTGCTCCATTCTGGGTTGGGTCTTGATTAACATAAGCTCAAAACCAGCACAGGCTAAAGAAACTCAATGTGGTATATTTGTCCCAAGGTTGACACGCCTCATTTACTTTTTTTAGTGAAACATCTTCCAATTTGATAATGTAACACCACATACTAGCTAATGTAACAAAGTGTACTGCGTCATCAAGGGGTCAACAAACCAGCTTAACAGGTTGATTAGTGCTTGCCAACACTACTCTTTTGTCAAAATTATGGTTTGCAGCCCATGCCATCGCTTTCTCCCCATTTTTTGCTTTGTTATATGCCCTCTTACAAGGATGGCTTTGGCTAGGTCAATCTCCTCCTTCATGATTGGAAGTCCTCTATGGTCCACGCCAAAGCGGAGGAATGGGCCTACTAACTACGTGAACCAGGCATACAGGATTCTGTGTACATGGATTGCTTCAGTAACTAGCTTCTTACTTTCAACCCAACACTGGTCATGCACAGCATGATTTAACTTTGCCCGCGCCCTTGGCCTCTGCAACCCCATTAACCTCAACTTTCTTCTTACATATATGGCAACCCACCCATCTGCTGCAAGCCCGCATGGGACCCCATCCCATTTTAATTTATTCTCCTTAATATGAGGAGTGCAGAATGGATGATCAGTATCAGCAGGTATAGCTTTCAGAGGGGTCTTCCTACTCCTAAGTTCAAACAGGAAGTACAAAGACTAGCCGTTCTGGACAGTTTGATACCCTGGAGGTCCCTACCATGTCCAGAGTTAAATATCTGGACATTTTGGACATCCCATACTTCCTAGAAACACATAAAGAAATCTGGAAATACATTAATCACCCTCTTTTACAGCCACAGCTTTGTCCAAATGTGTGGTGCTGCTTAAAATTATCTACCATACTGCAGAGAGATCCAACGCATCACACTCTTCATGTGTTGTTTGTGACCAATATGGTACTTTGGTTCACCACCTGGAAGAGTTCCCACCTTCACAAGCGATCTGGCGTGAGGTTCAGCATCTCTTTTTCCAGGAGCAAACACACATCTTCATCCTTTTAAAAACATCTTCTCCTTGTCCTTTAATTCCCCTATATGTCTTTTCCTCCTAGCCTTAGTGGTGGCAATTGAAATGTGGACTATCCACATGGTTGTCCTTGATGCCATTTTGGGCTATACTCCCACCCTCTAAGAAGCTGTGCGACAATTCCAGTTGCACTTTATGGACCACCTTCAAGCAAGGTTGTTTGGATATTTACCATAATATCAATGACAGTTGGTCTCATCCTGGTTCCTGCTATGGTTCATCACCTCAGACCTTTCCTTCATATGTGCTCAATAGAGGCACAAGCCTCTGCTCATGATACCCCTCTCCTTAAATTAGCGTTCCCACTGGAAACATGAAGGCAGCTTTAGCTTCTCTGGGGCGCCTCTTGCATATATTAGTGCTTGGTTATTGTTACATATCAGAAGTACTTTCTCATGGTCATTTTTCCCCAAATAAATTTAAAATTTAAGTTTAAATTTAGTGAAGCATCTTTAAAAAAATTGTTTAAGGCTATACAACAGTGGAATATACAAGCTGAAGAATGGTTTTATATCAATTGTGTTTTGAGTTCTACTATCATAAATATCAATTCAGATATCAGCTAAACACTTATATTGCTGGCTGTTACATGTCTATTGATTGTATAATTTATTAAAAACAAAAAAGCTTGAAAACCATCTTTAAGCACAGTAAAACACTTATAAAATACCTGACTATATTGATTATGTTTAAACTTTTTTTAATTTGAATACTGTAAGTAATATACATTTTATTTTTATCACATATATAATTGCTTATAAAGATATTACTAATATTTTGTAATCTTCAAAAAAACAAAATCTAATTACTCAAATTTGACAACATTATGATAACTAATTAGATATTGTAAGTTTTTTTTAAATAGAAGACTAACTTTTTTATCTTCATGCAATAATTGGTAGAATTAATTATTAGTCTAACTGCTCAACCTTAGTTGCTAAGCTAAAAATAGGCTTATATTTAATCTTTACTATATCTTGGGATGTTCCCATACTACCACATATTTGGAAACCCTAGTCAAACATTTTCTAATTACTTTAAAAATCTATGCGTTTATCACATTGATGAAGTACCCTACGTTATGAAGTAATATGTTAACCAAATCTAAGCCTCTAATAAAAGTAAAGATCAATACACTAAATTCAAATATAGACCTTTCAATTTAAGGTCAACATTTAAAAGAAGCAAGTGCAACATTAGCTGCACTTTCTAATGTAAACACTATCAAGTTAAGACAAAGGAAAGAAGTTAAAATATTTCTTTTATATGTATATCATATGCGTCTAGTATTGTTTTTATAAAGCTATTTTTGTAATGGAAAAATTTCAAACTATGAGTAAATAATAACCAGAAGAGTCACTTTTGAGCAGTTTAAATGCTAGGGAGAGGTTGTACACTTTAAGATTTAAAGAAAAAACGTTTTCTCCACCAGCCTATGGAAAAAAGGTAGTTCTGATTTTAAATTATAATATACATAAAGGTGAAATTATAGCAACTCAACTATATGCTACAACATTTAAGAGAATGGCACCCAATCTCATCCTTTTATGTTTTAATATAACAAAAGCACATTAGTTTCTCATAAAGTAGCGAACTTTTTGCACAAAAATAAACTTTGTACCTATAACATGCAAAGGACGTAAAATTATATGAAAGGGCAATTAATTTTAGAACAAGGAAATGGATATCAGCACAAAAGTGAGAATCTAGGGATCAAATGTGAATTTTCAAGTTATATCTAGAGAACAATGATTGGAATAAAAGATGTGATAGAACCACTGAAAAGCCAGATATCTTAATTATATGGAAAGGAATGACTATGAAAAAAAAACTTAAAAAATGCAATACTTAACAACAACGCAATCTTTAGTATGATTCTTCAAAGAACCACAAGTCACCCATGGAAAATACTAACACGCATAAAAGCACACCATGGATAAGAGTCTTCTCTCCCAAGTTCAATATAGCACTCAAGCTATCCTGGTGCCTTGAAAATCCCCAGAAAAGTTAATCAAACTATTTCATTCTCTAAATGAAATAGTAGGACACTAATTTTAAGGCCAATGTGGTCTCAGGAATTTTTAGATAGTAACCAAACCAAAAACGTCCTTAAATTTTATTAACTTTATAACAAGGGTTAAAGTAAAGAATGCTGGTATGAGTGCTACTAAGAGACAGTCTGGCTCTAGAAGGCATAGTGGGCGTTATGTGCTTGCTAGTACTAGTGCATTTAAACAGAGAAACTCTTTGTTCTAAGTTCTTAGTAGTATGAGACCCTTCTAAAACCAACTATGAATATGATTGCTTCATAATAAAGGGCTTACCCTTCTAGGAAAGAGGAACAATAGTTATAATCCTAACACTTATAAAATTACTATACTAGCTTTTGTAGTTTTTTACCAAACTACCATCTAAGAATACTATACTAACTACATTGCCCACTCAGGAAGTGGGGCTTCTAAAATTTCATGGTAAATAGGTGTCAACAAATATGTTAAGATCTTAGAATACCTCACTGGGGATAGTATTAAAAACACTGTTCAAACAAATGAAACTTACTAAAAAGATGGAGCATAATGTTAAGTGGTTTATTTAGGGTAATTATATGATTTTGGCTTTAAGAAAAAAAGGAATTTTATAAATATATACTTCCAATAGGGACCAAAACCAGGATTGTAAGATTCAAATTTTTTTCTACTTAAAGTCAAAATCAAATTATTATAAATTTGGCGCACAAATTCAATGGACTAAATGGAAACGGATGTGGACTGTCCCACCAGTAAAGTGACAAAGCCATTACATAATAATCCTTTTCCACATTGAAGATACAAAAAAGAAGAGACACTAATTAAGTGATTTTCTTTACTTTTGCAAAGATATTGTCTTCACCTAGAGGGTAAGAATTAGCTTTTTGTATCAAGAGACAGCTAGCCATGTTGCATTTTCACTATTAGGGTCAATGAATATAAAGTATAATATTAATATCCTATTTCTTATATAAAATCCTTTTAACCTTACTTTTTTTAATTTGCGCTTCCTCAGAAAATCATCATAGTATAATCTTTGCACCGCTAATTGGTTAATTACTCATCCACATCACCTTAGAAAGCATAGGTCATTTTGTCTTGAATTTGTATCTGTGCTTTGGGTTTTTAGATGTAAAAGTTTCTCTTTGTGACAAGTAAAATTATTGTAGCAAGGATGGAGAGGCTGTTATAGATAATATATATTTGGACAATTAAAGAATGTGCTTAAAGCACAAGTGGAAGCGCTATTTCATTGCATTAACTCTTATACCTTGTGGAAGCAACGGCAAACAATGAAGATATCTTTTTACTGCTTTATTTATGAACATTTAATACCTAAGGAATGAAATGGAGAAATTTATCTATACAAAAAACTTTTTCTTGACATATTTTCTATGCATTAAAAATTTTATTTAAATTCATAAAATGGCTAAAAAGCACTCTTGAGATTAATTTAACAAACAAACTTAATGTATATAGTTTACCATGTTTGACTTTAAGATAAAACAAACAAACCATCTGTCAAAGGGTTAATAGACTAAAAATTTATTTCTGAAACAGGCTTCATGGAATATTGGTATAAAATGAACTTACCAGAGACCTAGTGCCCTTGATTTCTCTGGTGCATATAATATGTATCAAAAAGAAAGATGACCTACTAATTAATTGGCAAAGTATACTTGTTAAAAC
This sequence comes from Massospora cicadina, assembly GCA_022478985.1. NCBI lineage: Eukaryota > Fungi > Entomophthoromycota > Entomophthoromycetes > Entomophthorales > Entomophthoraceae > Massospora > Massospora cicadina. The sequence goes on along the minus strand of JAKSZP010006634.1, from coordinate 44,033 downwards.
GTCATAGACCAAACTACACACTTGAAACCCTTTTTGACTTAATTTTTATGAGATTTCATGCTAAGTGCAAGATCTTTCCAATAGATATTAAGATATAATGAAAACCCCTAAGAATGCTACTAAGAAATGTTTAAGCGGGTTAAAGCTATTAGCACCTTTTAAAATAGTCTTGCTTGAGGGAAGTGTAATATCAGGGGTTGAAGAAGATTATTAAATCTTTATGGTAAAGAGTAGACATACTTATTTGTTAAATGAAACTTTATACTTTAGTGTTATGGGCATAAAGATGAAGAAATCAGAGGTAAAAGCTTGATAATATGGTATGTATCATATTGCTTCATAAATTAAGTACTATTCATCAGAAAAACATTGGGGTCATGCATCAAGCCATTACTTCAGGTTACAATCAAAATGACTTATTTTATCAATTTATGGCCTATGATAGGGCAGATTGGGACTAATTCACTTTTTTGCCAAATTAGGTTTCCCATAACCCCAATAAATCTAATTTATCTATATAAATATGAAGTAATGTTCTATTTAGTGGTGCTAGCTTTCTGTTACTATCAGTTTAAAGTATAAAAGTATTAACAAAATTATTTTCTCAGATAATATAAAGTACTTATAATTGACCCACAATTTTACATACTACAGCAACAAATTAAGGTGAAATTGTAAGGGACAATCTACACTGAAGTTAAAAAATCTTAAAGTACGTTTTAATGGTATATTTTTACAGAAGGTGCATATGTAGCAGAGAATTTTTCACAGCTGTAAATGCATATAATAAGCTAAAATAATTTAGCAGATAAGGGCCTTGTACTTTAAATTGTGAAAGGATATTAATTTCTATAACCCAAATTCTATAGATAATGGTTGAAAGCCAGATATGAAACTCAAGTAGGTGAAATATCTAGTAGTTCTGTATCTGCCCTCCAGCACAACACTTATATACACTTGAGTTTTCTATAGATTGCAATTCATAGCTGTACAATTGATAGAAAAAGTTTATTGGGGACATATTTGTATCAAACTGGCTCTTTCCAGTATCTGACTAAGGGTTAAATAGCATCAACCAGGTAATCTACCATCATAAGTAAAGCACCCCAGATAGAGCTCTAGATGTCCACATACCATTATTTTGCGGTTGTTTCATGACTTAAATTAGGGTAGAGATAATACTTAATCCCAACAGAGTTCCTTGGCCCCAAGAAAGGCCAATAATGCGATCCACCAAATGACTAAGCTTATTCACCTGGGTCAAGTAATATGCGTTCATGTTGTTAGTGTATCCTTTTAAAATAAAAATAGGAATTTTATAGCTTATGTTTTGATTTAAATTAGAAGAAAACACATAAATACACAAAATCATGAGATTTAACATTATCAATCCTATAAAAAAACTAGAGATTATCTAACAAAATTGTTTGAGTCTATTAGATCATTAGGGTTGTGCGTTTATGCTTAAGCTTTGCTTAAATATAGAATTTTGGCGTTTCATGGCAAAATTGAAGGCCTACTTTTAGACATGATCTCCTGAGTTCAATCATCAAAACGGACTTCGTTTTTTCCATATACTGGGTTTTTGTAAATGCATTTTGGATGAATTCTCTAAATTCACAAAAAACTTGTGGGTTTTTGTTCCTCAGATTTTTGGACCCTTTAATAGTATAAAGGGGCCTCTATCCATTGATTAATGGGATGCCAATTATGTGGAATATCATATACTGTAACTATTATCTTTTTTATATCTTTTTTCTAAATTAAGGCAATGTGAAGGCCAGGTACTTCTTATACCATCACAATAATGAGACCAGTTTTGATCTAGAGACATAGGAAGGCATCACTTCATATATAATATCACTGTAAGTAAACATACAGTTATTATAAAGTCTTGTTATGCATCTCATTAGGTAGTATTTATTATTGGTCTTAACTATCTTTTATAACTTGACTTTATAATCATACATAACATCTGAAAAGAAAGATATGATGAAGTGGTAAGTAAGAAAAATGCATAATGACCCTTAACACAGTGCCACCTATAATAAATGATGTACTTGAACGCCACAGCTACATACTTGAGTATTTTTAGTTGATCAGAAGCAGATTTTTCAGAAATGATGAAATTCATGTTAGTTTGAATGAATTTCAAATGTGTGATAGTTCACAACTTAATCAACAGGGTTCCATTGCCAAAGATATTACAAAAATTACAAAGGATAATGAATTTCTAAATGGGCAATTAAAATCACATCCATTCTGAATCTGCCAAAATAAAGATAAAGATCTTGTCATTTGGAGATCTCCTGAATCTTCCACAGTGATTAGAAATATCATATCCCGCCAGAAACCTCAAAATCTGGTGAATTGTTCAGTAAATTACCATACTCTACTCGTTCCAAACTTCTACTAAAGCTACAAAACACAAAACTTTTAACAATAAAATATACTCATTTGTAAACTCAATTTTTGCCTGGCGTTTTCTTGAGGATTGCCTGCGTTCTAGAAGAGCTTTACCTTGATGAAGACATGTTTTCCCTCAAGACTCTTTGCCCCAGTGACATGAAATCTACTAGTATATATTTCTGGAGCTATAGCGACTGATTTTGCATAGCCTTGAAAGTCCTGTCCTTTTAGTTATAACAAAAACTCACTAAGTTATAACATAAAAGTGACGAAAAATTGGCGGTAAAATTATTAACCATCAAAAATTTATTGTGCTATATGATCTATTAAAAAGTAGATAAATATAGAATTTCCACACTATATATTAATCCATTCTCTATTTTTAGTGATTAGACACATAACTAAACTAAAAAAAATGCAGTAATAAAGATGAATCACTAAGATGGAATTATTTGATATTGACAAATACTCAAAATTTGGAGCCCTGGCTTGTGTGGTACTAAAAATTCAGCACTAACTTTTTGAGTTTTACACACACATTGAAATGGGAAACCAGCATAGAAATCCATGACCAAACCATAGGTTTATATTTAGTTTTTGCAGTAACGCTTTCAAGTGGCCAAGTAAATTTTGTATATATGAAAAATTAAAACACATATTGCAAGAAGCTCTCAGCATATAAAAGTGTAGACTCATTGCAGCACAGGTTCCTTATATACATCGACTCTCATCAGGCATGAGAAGAAATGGTGCCCCCACACACATCTCCAAAGCTACTTAGCTAAGTTAAGCACCAAAATTTTAATTTAGTTATATAACTTATATTTTGTAAGTAAAGCCTGCAACAAGATAATCTTTATTTTTACCTCAATATATCAACTGAAAATGACTGTCTAAAGTCAGCATACCACTGCAAGAAAGACTGATCTGGTCTTTAACCAATTTAACTGGTTATTACTTTTAGTATCTTCTACTTTTGAAGATACTTCTTGAAAGCAATGTGTATGTGAGCCATCATGAGAATCCAAGAAATATGTTAGATTCTATGTGTTGCAAATAGCTTAATAGTAACTTTCCAAATTAAGGAATTGTAAAAATAACATCATACAGTAAGTCTATATGCAAATTTTGCTCAACACACTGCAAAGTCTTTTACAAAAACATATTTTACTTGCCCTCAAATTTTAAGCCTACCCCATCCTCAGTATAGTATTCTAAGTCTTGCCCTCTTGATAAATATCTACAAATAAAAATTTAGAATATTTTATATAAATAAAGTAAATCACTTGAGTTATCTTTTAAATTTTTTGACTGACAGAAAAGTTCTCATTTCCTCTTTACAAGTAATAGTATGTCATATTAAAAGATCACCCTTACAAAAAGTAGCTCTTATGCTTTTTACCATATATCCAAAGCTATACAAAAAATAGTAACTTACTGGTAAATTTAAATTTTCGTGGCATACTTGAAATCTTTGATACTATAGCTATTAAGGTATAATAAAACAATTTTTTATTAAAAAGATAGTACACAAATTAGCTTTACTTGTATTATATCTTATTGTTACATAAAATTTATGTAATTGGTTTAGTCGCTGAGATATAGATATTGGGGTCACAAGTTTTGCCCATATAAAGCTCAAAAGTACTGATGTAATTGCATGCACCTGTAACTGCAAGCTAAGGTAGGGTGTAAGTTTTGGTGAGCAACATCTTCAGCTTGGGAAAAGTTCCCATTTCATATTAAAAGGTGGAGAAAGCCGACGGCCGTCCCTCTTGTCACCATTGGTAAATTAGCCCATGTGTTAGATGAGAGGTGGATTACAGTACTCCTTTAAAGAATTTGTTATTTCCCATGCCAACCAAACAGGAGTTGGTCCATAAATTTGGGGTGTGTGTTAGAAAGCGGCGGCAGCCAGGGGCTATTGCTAGAAGAGTGGTGGCTGAGATTCTCCCCTACAAGTGGCTATCTCTGGCATTTCAGTTCCACTGATAAATCTAAATAGATATACAGAGAAAAATACATCGATTAAGTCAGTTTCAGGCTTTGTAAATCAAAATAATGTTCCCCTTTGTTGCAGGCAGTCACAAGTCCATCCCTGAAAAATAAAAGCATAATAAACCCCTTTTTCTAATCAATGGGACCATCCATATGTGGCATGGCCATAGGTGCACCCAGTTGCTCATCAGATGAAGCAGCATCAATATGAAAAGAGGAATCATGTCAGGAACGAAATTTGGTGGCAAAATTTTAGCGTAAGTTGGCTGACCAGGCTAGGATTTACCTGGCCTCATAAATGTTTTAGGGTGTCATTCCATTATAACTGAATTGAATAATTGCTGATGCAAATGAAATCTTTCCAGTTACCCTATTTTTTGAGCTTATAAGGCAGAAGACCCCGTAGTTTCTGCTGTTGCTTCAGTTTTTCACGTTTCATACTATAATTTTTATAAAAAAAATATTTGAAAGATATAGCATTTAACTGCAAATTATTATTAGCCTGCCAGACACTCTAGTAACTATATTTTCCCTTTTGAGAATTTCTGTCTAGTGCTCGTGGCTTCCCTAATACACTCCCATCCCACAATATGGATGATTGCACAAAGGTATTCTGGATGATGTTCTGGGTGGTATCTCACCTTGAGTTCCAGGACAGTCTAATCATAGTCAGCATGCGCCATGACATTATGGAGCTAACCAAATTTTCATACTTCTCCATCCAGCTCTATAAATGGGGCGATGGGTCAGTTTTGTGGTATGAATGAAAGGTTTAACCCTTGGTTAAATTAGTGTTGGCTTAGAGGATGGGCCGCTCATGCTATCACAGTTTATGCCGCAGTTAAACATATATCCTGCCTAAACGCTGGCTCAACCCTGGGTCACGTTTAGGCGGAATTAGGTTTACCCACTTCCCTGATGCTGTCTGGCATGAACAGGTTTCAAACGTGGGGCTGTTGTTTGTCCCTGTGACTACTGTTATTTCCCCTGTCTTACTGTTGTATTTCCTGTAACAGGTATTCTGGTTGTTGATTATTACGCTTATGAGGAGCAGATGTATATGAATCTGTTGTGCCTCTGAAGGCTGAGGCACAATAAGCGTAGTCAGGGTTTGTTCAGATGATTGATCACATAGTTTTAACTCTGGAGGAGAGTTCATCAGATTTTCCAGTAACTACCCCTTTTACACTGGTTGTGTGCCAAACGTTTTCTAAAAAACAATTTTAAGCTTACTTATACTACTAATCTAAAATTCAGTAAAGATCCCACAGAGTATCTGCTAGATTTCAGTATAGCCACATAACCCCATCTTAATAAATTATAATAAAATCTGCTTTATCCACTGGTAGTGTATTACCTTAGCAGATGAAAGAGCTTTCTTAGAATATGTTAACTAGTGATTTTGTAATTCCTAAACGGTACTAACAAATTCAATGGTGCTTATTACCACTAAAATAATGATGTTACATCAGATAAAATCACTGAAAATATATTACAAATAATTCAATTATAGATTAACAATTGATCATATAATTTTATTGTATGAGTCAATCAAAGTTTTCCACCAACTTAGAAAACAGTTTACTTTTAGTTGATAGGCGTTGATAACGCTTTTGGTAGCAAAAGCAGGTTAACCTGTTATGCACCATAACCTGTTTTTAATGGGTAAAGGGTCCCATTACTTAAGCAGATTTCTAGATTAAAAAATAATAATCCGCTGAGGTGTTTAAAGTGTTGGGACAACTTCTTTGATATACCCTAGAAGAAATCATGCTCTAGTTGGTAGCAAAGTCTTACTAGACATATGAGGAAAATCATCATTTTGGTTTTTGAGACCAATCCATCAGCGATAGGTGCTAATCCTATTGAGGCGCCAGCAGAAGAGCTAGGCGCTGGAATTTCCTATATATTACATTGTTTTTTAAAATAAACATTAGTAATTTGCTCATTCCCATCCAGCTCTGGGTTTGCTTCTGTTGAAGTGCGTGTCAGAAATCCACTTATTACTTCTTGAGTACCTTGAGTGAGGTATAAATCTTTTAAATAAAAAAATTATCTGATTGAGTTGATATAAATTAATAAAAATACTGGACGATAACTGTTGTTAAACATTAGCGTTTCTTTATTTATTACATAAGGTCATCCTGTTAATGTAGGAATTTACATGATTGAAACAGGAACTAGTTTAGAAAGGATGACTGGCTATTTGTTGTCACACACTAGCACTTATCTATTTTCTTTGATAAGTCGTTTTACCATGTATCATTATTATCATATCCCTTTATGATTTATAGATAAAAGTAGTAAAAAGTTTACTTAGAATAAACATTTAGATAGGTTTGCAATTTATTTTATACTATTGTGATTAGAGTGGAAAATAAATGGTTTATCTTATTTATCTGTTGCTGCCAACTCTTAGGATTATAGTTGAAGGGAAAGGTCCATTGTCCAATTATTTTTAAACTATTCAAGAGGAAGTGTCTGAGAAAAAGTTCACTTGATTTCTAGAAGTATCTTCCAGGATTAGAAGTAAGAGCGTTAGCACCTCTCAGGTTCTGGAGACAATAATCAATTTGGTTGAGAAGATCTCAACTAGGACGATATTCTTCATACTATTGCCAAACCATTTATTTCTTATGAATAGTCTATTTAACGCACACTTTTAACCTGTTCAGTAAACTTAAAAAAGTTTACATTTTTGTATCAACTACAGGGGTAGGTGAGTTTTTAGGGCAAAGATTCTAAAAAAAAGTATCAGAAAATGTCATACAAGTATGAATTTCAGAAGCTTTGGGCATAATTAGAAAGCATAACAAAGATGCAAATAACCCGGCGTCACAAGCTTATCTAGCTAATTTAGGTGAATGAGTGATTAAAGCATAGGAGGAAATAGAACAATCAAAACAGTCAATGACAGCCTTTTTGGAAAGGTCACCTAGATGAAATGGAAGGAGAACAAGTAAATCAGAGAATTAAATTCAGAAAACTGAGAGTGAAGCTGATAGAGAAAGCTTCCACTAAAGTCAGCAAGAATTAGCGCAAAGCTTCAAGTGCTTACAAGAACTTGAATATCACAAATGAGATCATGTTCAGATAGAGGAAAATGAATCTGACAATGAGACACACGAAAATCTAAATTGGAATGTCAGTATAGTGTCTGTAACACTTTTGTTTCCCAAGAGGTGGTGCGAAATGCACAGCCACACAATAAGGGAACTTGTCACTAATAATGCAGGGAATAGGGCAACTCAAAGGGTGTTTGCACAGGGGAACCAAGAACAGGTTAACAAAATGGTATAAGTAACCAGATATCTAAAATTGTAACAACTTGGTTAGACTCAGGTGAGGAGTCCATAATTAAGTGCAAATAAGTGTTGGGGTGTTAGGGTTCCTCAATATTAAGAGGACCAGGGTTTTCCAGGTGCACACTGGAGTCCATCGTTAACTTAGACAAAATGTTATGACTTATGTCGTTAGAAATTCTTCAAGCAGGTCTTCAAAAAAGTCAGACCAAGGGATGATATGGAAAACTAAAACTAATGTAGTTTATTAAAACTCTTTGACCAACAAAGAAGATTGGCCGCAAAAACTAATTAAATAGATTAAGGATTATTATTTTCCATCAGGAGATGCACTGCGCCCAACTACCAATAACCATAAAGCACAATCCTTTGTACTGCAGTAATTCAAATACGCTCACACTAGGGTGATTGAATGCAATTAATTCTTCTGTACTTGGAAAATTAGTAACCAAAATGGGATTTAAACCCCATTATTAAGAAAATGTAACATACCATCCTCATTTATACATAACTGGTGCACTGCAAGGCTGAGGATGTAACACCCCCATGTCAATCACGCTCACTCCCAGAACTAACTTGAGATATTTTGTCCTTACTCAGCGTTGGTCCAGGGTGTGTTTCAGGTCAGTAAAGTTCATTATTTTGTTCCTCTTGTCCTCTTCACTCTCTCCTTTGTTTTTACAATATGTCCCTACTATTATTTCATCTAAACATGGCATTAACTCCCATTCTATCAAGGCTTAACCCACCCTCCAGGGGCTTCAACCAGGGAAAAATTCTTGTGGGCAGTGGCCTGCTTCATGGCGGCAACAGTTTGTTTGGCCATGGGCCCAGCTTCATCAGGGAAACGCTCGTGGAATTCATCAATGAGGTCCTTGTCATGAATGCAGTCATGTACTGAAACCAGGAAGTTCTCTGCTGAATCAAACCCTTACCACAACACCAGGTACTCCAGTCTCTCTTCACCCTATGAGAGGCTACCTCTTCATCTACTTCCCACTTGGAGGTCCTTTCCACAAGGTATGCCTCTGGAGTCCCAGGCGAGGGGACCCTCAAATAAGGACAACTTGCTCTCATGAACAACACAAAGTTCTGAAACAATGAGGGGATATCCTAAAGTATGAGGTATGACCCGTCTTTCTGATAATGGGGTAAGGTTAATCATCTTTGGGTCCAGTTTTCTGCATGGCTGCTTGATTAAGATATATTTTGGCATCCAAAATCATGATCTCTTTCCTTGTAGGCTAGCCCCACACATCTAACCATCTGCGTCCTCCTTATATACCTTCATGGAGGCATCTAAATTAGTGTTGACCCTTGGTGTACCTCCTTTAGAGACTTGCAAAGTCCACCACCGCTTCTACCCTGGACCCTCCTTCTGGGCTCCATATTAATTGAAGGGTTAAAACTATAGTTGGAGAAGAAGTGAAAGCACCCAATGGAAGCATGCTGTGCGGTGTTATAGCTGGATTGAGCCAGAGTAAGATGAAAAGAATAAACAAAATGATTATATTCAGTGTAACACCACAAGAACTGCTCAAGGCACTAGTAAACTCACTCTATCTCCCCATCTGATTTGGGTGGTAGGCAGTAAAGCACGTAAAAATCTGAAGCATTTTGCACAACTACTCCAAAAACATGGATGTAGACTGGGGTCCAAGATCGCCAATAGTTTCTGGGACACCCCGTGAAGGGAAAACACATGAGAAACAAAGAGGCTAGTCATCTCTGTTGCTGTTACTGTGGTGGTACAAGGAATGAAATTGGCGAACTTTGTATACCGCTCACCAGTACCATGATAGCATCATAGCCCTCAGATGCAGGTAGCTCCAAATAAAATTACGGAAATGGAAGTCCAGGGACTACTATGCCTTTTGAACAGGTACCAACAACCCCATGAGAGGCTGGCGAATTAGCTCATCCTATTGCAAACTAGGTACTCCTTAAAATACCTAGCAACCATTTCAGACAATCCCTTCCAACCATATGTGCGGCAGAAATTAGTTCCAAGGTCTTTGCCTTCCCAGGGTGGCCAACAGTAATCCTATCATGGAGCTCTTTAATTATCTCTAGTTGGAGCGGTCCAAAAGAACCCTTAAGAATCCCTGAAACCACAACATCTCGTCTTTTACTTGGTAACCCTTGATAATATTTTCCTGATTTAATTTGCTCTTGAAGAGGACAATATTCTGATGACAAGGACTGAAAAAGGACAATTTTCTGAACATATCATAATCCTAAAAGTTCTCCTGAGAATCAAGAATGGCATGCGCGTCATGGTGGAGGGCTGCTTGGATACAATCATACCCTGAGGAAACACCAAGATGGTATTTTGCAGCTCCACCTCCTTCAGTTCAGGAGCAAAAGCAGGGTTCTGACTTAGAGAATAAATCAAACCATTATTATTTCCCTTTTTAAACTCATAAGAGAACCAAATTGAGCCAGGGTCTCATTCCAAAAGGTTTGCCGTGGGGTCAGGACATGAGGGGTGTGGTAGTAAAATAGGGCATGGTGATTTGTATGAAAGTAAATGGTTTGTATAAACATGTAGATGATAGCACTAATAGGTCAGCGCCTCCACTACCTTAGGAGTTTCTTGTCATAAACCACATAATTTAACTTGGCCAGGGACATTTTCTAGAAAAATACCCCGCTGGATGCTCAACTTCATCTTCTCCCTCCTGAAAGAGTACAGTGGCTATAGAAAAGATGAAAGCATTGTTAGCCAACGGGAATTCCTTACAGGGCTATGTGGTGAAGAGCTAACGTGGACATCAGGGTACACTTTACTGCTTGATAGGCATCCTCTAGGGCAAAGGACCACTGGAGACCTTGTCCCCACTTGCATTATACAAAGGCGCCGCTACCTCATAAAGCTTAGATTTAAAATTTTTGGGGAAAGTATATGTCCCCAAAAAGCTTCTTAATTCTTTAACTAAAGTTAGGTTGGGTCTCTCAATAGCCTTCTCCTTGCCTGGAATTATCATGTGGCCTTTGTCAAATACAATGTTGCCCAGGAAGATGACCTGGGACTTAAGATCTCACTTCTACCGAATTTCAAGTGTCAGGTTTGCTTCCCTTAAATGCTCCTCAGCTTGCCACAAGTGAGCTGCATGGGTTGCTTGATCAGGGGAGAACAGCAGTATGTCATCCATGTAGCCACAGAGTATACTCCCAGAAGGTCTTCAAAGCTGCATTCTTATGACGTTGTTGGGTTTCTTCCTGATGCCCCCAAAGGTGCTAGCAATGGGGAGCTCAATATGATGGCTAATTGTAAGATGTTACAGTCATCTAAGAGGAAAGGGGCTTCATAAGATGCAGCAATGGATGAACTTTGTTCTAAATAAGTAAAAAAATTAAAAATAATAAGATAGCTAATATTCCTCTGAATGTACTTTGTTTAAAAATAGACATTACTATTAGAAAAATGTTAAAAGGGAAAGGGAAATCATGATTAACAAAAATTTGTAAGGAGCGCATATTGATTGTTCTTTATTCCCAAGTGGTTTGGCCAATATTGCGTACACTTGTAAGGTCAGTTGAGCTTCTTGATCTTCTGGTGTTAGTTTTTTAGCATTGGTTAAAATAGTATCAACCTCAAATAGGAGCTCTTCCAATAGTCCAGGTTTAGGGGTCAACTTACTATCTTCCAGAATGAACAGCTGATGAAGATACAAGACCTTCAGGCCACTGATGATGGTGCTATGTAAATGTGGCTCATAATTAGGTATAACATTTGTGACGATATTAAATGCTTGTTATCCAAATATGAATTAAATCATGTAATACCTTAAATTTGAAACACAACTTGATGACATGGGATTGAGCCTTAATTCAGGACAAATTAAAATATTTGAAAGCCAAAAGTTAAGTCCTGCATAGCAGTAAATGATGATCTTCCCCCAGGACAAGGCTTCCACCTAAAAGGCTCATCTGGTTTTCTGGGACTGAGTGTATAAGGGGAAACCATATCAGATGAATTATCTATTTTAAACTTGGGTCTAGACTCATCTCCCTAGAATAACAGAAAATTGAGGGAGAATTTATGGGAAGTTCTGCCCCATTCAAAATTAACCATAGTTTCACGCACCACATTTATATGGGCCGCTGTGGGAGACATCATCGCAGCTAAATCATATCAAAACATTTATTGAGGATTTTGGGCTAGACTCAGCTCGCCTTTGAGTCTCTCTGAAACCAAAGGAATGTAAGGGTTAAACTCCTCTTATTTCAGAGGCGCAAATGTTTTTAGAGCCTGTATTTATAGGGGCCTCTCAAGGTGAAACAATGATGGCCAAATTACCATGTACATTTCCATTTCTTATGGGGAAATCACCCCAAAGTGCTTTAATTGGCTTGTCAAAATTGGCAAGAGGGGTTTTCAATACTGGGGAATTTATTGCAGGATCATCTAATGTGGAATAAAGAAATGACATCTTAATCATGTCTGTAAGCAGAAGGGTCTGGTCCTGGTCACAAAATATATTAAAATATATCTATAAGGGCAACCAGACTGACGCAGAGCAAAGAACTTGTAGAAGGTTTGGAAGGACGACATGTCCAGATGACGCTGCTCCAGAAAACGTTCCAAACCCTCCAAAGGTTTTTCATAAGATTGGATCTGCGCAGAACACTGCAAAAACCAAGTCAGCTACATCAGGAGATAGCTATTACTCAAATCCACCTCAAGAGGGTGGATAAGAACAATTTTACCACAATTAAGAGAAGCTTAAAGGCGATGGAAGCAAGCGCTTGTTGGATTTCAAAATAAACTTCTGGGGTCAGTATAGGGATCACACCAACAGAATTGTGAATGGCCTGAGACCACCAGTTATGAGCAGGTTGGGTGGGCACTTACTAGTTGGCAGTCATAAGAATAACGCCAAATGCACTACCAATAAACCTAATGAAAAGACTATTGTGAGCAACATAAAAACTGTGTCTAACAGCCAGCACTACAGTTAACGCTCAAGGAGAGCCCCACACAGATAATTAACATGCATGTATAGTGAAAGAGTTGGTCAGCTAATTTCAGGATAGTTTCTGCAACTCTCTCACATCCTGAGAGGTTGTGCAGAATGTACAGCACAAAACAAGGGACTCATTACAAATAACACAGGGAATAGGGAACCTCAAAAGGCGCCAGTGCTCAGGGGACCCAAGGACAGGGTGTATAAAATTATACAAGTAATCAGATATCTTAAAAATGTGATAACTTGGTTAGACCCCATGAGGAGTCCATAACCAAGTGCAAATTGGTGTTTGGGTGCTTGGGTGCCTTTATCTGTAGGGGAACTGGGTTTTCAAGGTGCGCACTGGAGTCCTTCACTAAATTGAACAAAATGTTATGTCTTATATTGTTACAAAGCTCCTCAAGGAGGTCTGCAAAAAGGTCAGATCAAGGGCCCAACTTAAAATAAAATGAACATAATTTTCACTAGAACTTGTCAACAAAGAAGGTTGGTTGTTAAACAATGATTAAACACATTTGGAGTATACTTTTCTATTGAACAATGGCATGCACTGAATCTAACCAATAAGCATAAAATACAATACTTTGTGATAATGTAATTCAAGCATATAACAATTTGGATTTTCTGGGATTGGATTTTTCTGGATTTGTCAATATGGTAAACTAAATGGAATTTAACGCCAAAAATTTCAAAAAACGTACTATACCATCTTCATTTAATGCATAACTGGTGCACTACAAGGTTGAGGATGTAACGCCCACAAGTTCATCAAGCGAACCCAGATCCAACTTGGGGATATATTTCCCTTACCCTGCGTTAATCCAGGGTGTGCTTCAGGTCAAGCAAGTTCATTGCTTGTTCCTCTTGGCCTCTTCACGCTCTGCCTTATTTTACAATCTTTCTCTACTATTATTTCATGTAACCATGACAGGGACGGTACAACCCCCAAGGAATTTTTCTAAAGCTTTCATTGCAATTTTTGGAGTTGACTCCCAAACATACACCTATCATTAGTCAAGTTACCAAGCATGATCTCCTGCCATAGAAACGGCAAAAAATACTTAAATATGCTAAAATTACATATGTTTTAACAGGATAACGCACCAGCATATTTCCACCTATTTGAAATGATGATGTTTGGATATGGCATCTGACAAAACGCAAAAACCATGTATAACTGCTTGGATCCTGAATGACATAATTCGGTGTTGCCCCAACTTAACAGGAAAAATTAGACATACAGTGGCACCAAAGCACCATTTATGATTTAGTTTGGTAGTCCTGTGTGGATAGTTAACTGTAAACAGGAGTTTATGGGAATATGATTCAAGCGGATGAATCATTATCCAATTCCATTGACCATTTTACCAGGAATCACAAATCCTTGCTGGTGCAAAAGTACATTTAGATTTTTATGCACATATAGTGATGCAAATGGCACTTCACCCTTCAGAGATCTGCACTATGCTATGGTTTGAGTATTTTAAAATAAACTTCCACATCACAGATGGTGGAGAATCTCAAGATGCTAGGAGCAACATTTGAAGCATCTTACTTAAATTCTAAAGCTGATCCTGCCAGAACTCAGAATACAGTGAAATTTGGTGAGCCTAATAAGGAACAAAAGATTTGAGTCATAATATGAAATAAACCCAAAGGACTGAAAAAAAATAAAACTCAAACCCACAGCCACCAATGTGGAAACTTGGGCATGTGATCACTCAATGTTGGTATAAGAAGCCTAAAGAGAAAGTTACTATGATGTAGGCTAAAGAAAAGGAAACTGGCCAAGATTTAGGAAATTGCCTACAGTCTAGATGTGGAACTATTTAGCAAAGTGATCAATCCTGTTACCCTGACATTTTCAAAGATGATCTAGATATTTTCGATATATCTTTAGATAAATATGTGCTGATCCGCTCTACAAATGGTTAATTTGGACGTGAATACAATCACCCAAGCAAAGGAAAAGGGGATACCCCCAAACCATTAAAGAAGTTGCTCAGTCATACGCTCATCAGTTATCAGAAAATATCAGAACTGCTGAAAGCACTGAAGAGCTACTTAAGACAAAACTTGATGATGATATGTGTTATCCCTATTAGCGTGATTAAGGAATCCTTTCCTGATTTGTCTGCCTAATTTAAATTAAAATCTAGATTCAGTAAATAATGCCGTGATTCAATCAATAAACGCTTTATTATAATAGGCTGTTTAAACATATGTGGAAATTAGAGTCAGATGTTTAAGAGTACTAGTGATTATAGAGAACAAGCGTCTATTAATATCATTTCAACCCTGTTGGTGAAGCAAATAAAAATTTTGCTGGATTAGAACACTAGTAGGAAAATAGAACTGATGGCTAGAGACTACAACATCTTTTGGAGCATACAGTGCACTGTTGCTTTGATCTAGATTGCAGGTGGTTTCTGCTTCAGCCACAGTATTAGTAAATTCAGTATTATGACATCCTCATTGGAATGGACTTCTTTTAAAAGTAAGCTGTCAAATGTGAGCCTGGGGAGATACCCTAACTAATTTTGGGCACCTTTTGCCCTTGGTATATCTGCAGAAAGTAGAACCTCAGCTGAAAGAAAGTAATTTTGTAAATTTAATTTACAATGATAAAAATTATCATCCTGTACAAAATGATTAAGAGAAAAATCAGGAAAATGCTAAAGCAGATTTCAAAAAACCGTCAGATACCATTGAGGATGACAACTATGAATACCATTCCACAAGGAATGCAAATAATAGTTAACACAGTGTTAACGCTAGAAATCCTGGAAAATTTATATGGAGAAGTTGTCATCATTAAAATAAATTGATATTAAAGCCTTGGGTAGCTTCAAGGATTATAATGCCAGGCCACAGTGAAACATGAGTACTATTGCTCAACCAGAGCAAAAACCTGATGAAAGTGGAAAAAAACCAAATTTGCGTTTGCGCCTAATCCTTGATGGCAGAAATCAGAGAGTACCATGACTTTAGAATACTAATAGAGATGGGATTACAAGCAGATGCTACTGAAAGCATTAATGTATTTGTCAATTAGGAGCAACTGGTTGGGTTATCAAAACATCACAAGAAAAATTGTTAGAATTGTTTTAAAAGTAATTGGTGATATTTGCCCAGAATAATCATGACCTTTGATGCACTTAAAATGTGATCCATAAGGTTAACACCAGGGAATGTCCTACAATACAAATGTGATCTGTCCACCAATAGAAGGCTGATGAAGATGTAGTCAATAAAAAACAGTAAACTGATTATGCATGGGCTCCTTGTACCATCGTCAAGTCTATAAGTGAGTCTGATCCTTATTGTAAAATAGGATAATAAAATCAAGTGGTAATTGATTACTGTTCGTTAGATAAAAACACAAGAAGGATTTATATCTGCTACTGAGGATAGACAATGCATCTTGAAAATGAATTCACGTTTCCAAGGTCAGATAGTTCTCAAAACTGGATGGTTTGAAGAGGATATTTTAGAGTTAGATTGGAATATGGAATAATCCAAATCACTTATATATTATATAGATATATTAGTCCAAATGATGGATTGGACTCCTTATAGGTTAATCCAATTAGGGAGATATATTCAAATTAGGTGTCCTTATTTGAATCCCTGACAGACGTTCTAGATTTATCTATAACGTTGAGGCCCCTTAGACATATTTTAGCCACTTCAGGGTTCAAAATGGCCCTCCCATGGCTCTCAGATCTATTAATTAATAATTATAAATAAGATTATAAAGAGCGCTATATATGATCTTATTTAAATATATTTAGGACTCTTTTATAGGGTCATTAATAATTGATATAAATAGAGGTTGATATTCTAATTTCTAATAATGTAGATAGAGATCTAATTGGTATTAAAGGTTTATACTTAATATTGTAGTATTATAATAAAAGTTTCTACAAAGCACCTTGTAGGATCATATAGAATAGTTCTCATTTTAAATTGGATGGTATTTATCCTATGAGGGTCCAGATCACCAAAGGATTCTAAATCCTTTGCTGAAATCTTTATAAGATATTAGGCTTTTAGCTTATACCCCAAGGCTTGTCCTTAAGGGAATTTTTGAGGTTTATCCCAGGATAAGGCTTACCTTAAAAGGGTAGAATTCTGACAATGCACTTAATTGCCTAGGGTAATCAGCTCTTTTCAGCGATATATTTGATCCTGTGGTATTGGCAGACAACTTTCCTAACAAAGATTATGATTAATGTGTAAAAATCACCACATAAGGATTATACCAGCCAACGATAATGCCCCAATAAATTTCATAGTGTGCGGCAACTTTTCCAGAGGGCAAGGGTTTTTACCTTAAGTAATCTAATGTTGTCTTGCATTTTGTTGTGCTTGAATGACATTAATGTATTCAGGAAGAAAATTAACTGATCACCTGGAACACTTGAAAGAAGTATTGAAATGTCTAGCAACAGCGAATTTAGAGATCAATCCAAAAAATGGAATATCTTCAAGAGAGAGCTTTAATATTTGAATTAGTGTTACCTCCAGCGGATTACAAATTCAGCCACAGAAGATAATGACTATTAGATTGTAGTCAATTTTAAAGAGTACCCATGACATACAAGTTTTTCTTGGGAGAGTCAGCTATATCACCAATTTGTCAAAGATTTTGCTGGAATCATTAAATCAAAGTTTAACCTACTTAAGGATCAAAAAGTATTCATATGGAATGAGGAGGACCAAGAAGCGTTAAATGGGCTAAGATGATATCTAATGACTAGCCAAGTTTTAAAACACTCATTTTATAAAGGAGACTATGATTTAATATATACCTCGTTAATGGAGATCAAAGGTGTTCCTAGTCATGTAGATGATGATGGGGAAGAGCATCTGGTGGCATATGTGTGTTGGTCTTTGATTCCAGTAGAAAAACCGCATCATGATAGAATGTGAATGCCTTGTGGTGATATACGCCTTAAAAGAATTTTGATTGTATATTCTTGGTAACACTCTGAGATTGTCACTGGCCGCTTAGCTTTATGCTGGTTCCATAATCTTAAACAACCAGAGTGCTAACTGGTTAGGTGGGCTTTAAAACTGCAAGGTTAAACTTTTGAGAATATACAAGCAGGAGCAGCACATTAGAATGCTATATGTTATTGAGATTACTGGCTGTTCAAGTCATGTACCAGTAACTGGATGATCAATTCTAACAAATGATCAAAGAAATGATGAAGATGAATCCTAGGAAATTCAAAGCGCGTGTAAGAAAGCATTGGAAAATACTGAGATGAATCTGGACAGCTGTATAGGTTAATCAATGAAAAATAGGACTTACTCCTTCTACCATCAGAATGCTCAGAACTTATTCAAGATGTGCACAAATTTTGTAGGGCGTGGTGGCCTAAGAAAAAAATGGACCGCTATGTTGGTATTATTAAAGGAAATTGAATAACTATGATTTTGCGGATTATATTGCCTTTTGTGTGGAGTGTTAACTCCACAAGCCAAACAAGAATGTGATGGTATAACAGCTAGTAGGCCCTGGGCTCACTTGGCATATGGTGTCAATGGATGTATTGGGACACTTGATTTTTAGTGATGTTGGAATAAATTACATTATAGTCAAAATAGACCATCTGACCAGATGAATTGAGATGAAGGCCTTAATCAGAGTAAATGTTAAAGCACTGCAAGATTCATACTGGACCAAGTTTTAAAAGGCATTGATGCCAGCAAGTATTACACAGGGAAACATAACCAACTTTACACCCTACATGATCCTAAGACTGAGCTAATTTATGGGAATCAGAGGAGTGGTGTCTATTCCATACCATCCAAAAACGAATATGATGGTAGAGAGAGTCAAAGGAACTCTATCCATGATTCTGTTTAAATTGGTAGGGGAAACCTCAAATAAGGGATTTAATCTGAGTTAAGTTGCCTTTGTTTATAATATCAGTTATCATAAGGCAACAAAGAAAATGCTGTTAAAACTCCTATATGAATAACTTAACTAACAACAATTTTGCATTCAACAGTATAACCAGCTTTGGGGATGAGCGCAAGCAATATTTAATTCAACTGACAAACATCATTATTAAATTGCATCACAGTAAATTGACATGATGTAGAAGAAAAATAATAGTAGAGAAGAGGGATGATAAAAATTGACCAGAGCTTAAGAGTACCATTGGGAGCTAGGGTATCTTATTGCAATACCCATGGATTTGGAAGAAGAAACAAGTTAGACACCTTATGGTCATGTCCATTTAAGATTTTTTTCCAAGTGTGACAGATGTCATATGCAAAAAAAAGTTTCTAATGGCCTTATAGCGAACTGGGTCCATATAAATTCTTGAAGTATTAGATCTAAGGAAAAAATAGTTGCAATATTCTTTTGGGACCTCTGAGAAAATCAATAATAGGTTGGGTTCCATTGTAAGGATAAAGTGGAATGCAAAACCATAATTGCTGTCCAATTTTTAAAAAAGGGACCTCTTAAATAGTGATAATATGCCATGTCTCAATTCAAAAAGAGAAAATATATATAATATAAAAAAATATTTAACCAAATATTTAATATAAGGAGAATATATTTGAAAAAAGGGAAAATAGGAACAAACACATATTCAAATGATGTCAATTTTTATTTTTCCTGCGATCAAGAGAATCTGGCAGAGTTCCCATTTTCCACATTCTAGTGGGGGGAAGCGAGGTAAGATACAATGAGAAAAAAATGAACGATAAGAATTGGAAGGATCAACTCATTTTAAAAGCCAGATTTGCCTTGAAGAAGCACAAGAAAATAGCTTGATAAGATCTGCTCTGATTGAAAATGGAGAGCTCAGTATGGGGGTGTACTGGACCAAGGATTTGGTGAAGCTGACCAAGAATTTTAAATAGTGTGGATTTGTAGAATCCCAACCTAGGTAAATACAGGTATTCAGAACATATTATTGGCAAGATTGACCAACATAGTCCTGGTACAGCATATGGCCGTAGAACTGTACTATAAGGAGTCAACAATGAGAAGTAGTTGAAGAGGAAACTAGCTAAGGAGAAGAGCATGCAGAGGTGCATTGAGTCAGGAAAAAAAGAAGATTTACTCTCTTTGAGATAAAATTAACCATGCTGACTGACTCAGGCTTACAAATTAAGTGGAGTCTGCCTCTGAGGATATATCATAGCTATATAATTTTGGCAAGTGGGGGGAAGACATGGAATTTATTATGCCCAAAATAATCCAGCTTAAATGACTAAATAAAATCTGCTTCATCCACTAGGAATTAATACCCTAGAAGATGTGAGAGCTGTCTTAGGATAGGTTAACTATTGTTGGTTATAATTTCTAAAAGAAGAATAACTAATCTGATAGGATTAGATCCACCAAATTGTTGCTTTCTAATTGAAGAGGATCCCTGATGATGTATAACAAATGGATCAATTTTTAATTAAACAATTGATAATTCTATAAGGTTAATGATTTGCTTAGAGTTTGTCAACTAATTGGGGCTTATTGTTAGTTGCTAAGCGTTGACAATGCTTTTGGTAGCAACTTACGGGTTAATCTTTCATGTAACATGACCTGCTTTTAATGGGTAAAGGGTCCATTACTTAAGCAGAATTATAGCTTAAAAAGGATAATCCGCTGAGGTGTTTGAAAGTAATGGGACAAGTTCTTTGATCAGCCCCAGAAGAAGTCATGCTCTAGTTGGCAGAAAAATCTAACTAGACAGATGAGTAAAATCATTTTTTTGGTTTGACTCCAGAGGACTAATCCATCAGCAATAGTTGCCATTTCTATTGAGGCGCCAGTAGAAGAGCTAGGCGCTGGAATTTTCCTATATATTACATTGTTTTTTTATTAAAATAAACATTAGTAATTTACTCATTCCCATCCAGCTCTGGGTTTGCTTCTGTTGAAGTGTGTTGCAGAAATCCACTTATTTATGTCTTAAGTACCTTGAGTGAGGTTAAATCTCTTAAATAAGAAATTACCTAATTGATTTGATATAAAATTAATTAAAAGACTGGCGGATAACTGTTGTCAAACATTAGCCTTTTCTGTTTATTACATCAGGTCATCCTGTTAATGTAGGAATGTACATGATTGAAATAGGAATCAATTATAGAGAAGATGACTGGCTAGTTGTTGTCACACACTAGCACTTATTTATTTTCTTTGATAAGTCGTTTTACCATGTATCATTATTATCATATCCCTTTATGATTTATAAATAAAAGTAGTAAAAAGTTTACTTAGAATAAACATTTAGATAGTTTTACATTTTATTGTACACTTTTAGGAATAGATTTTAAGAGAAAAGATTTCTTTTATCAAATTGTCATTTGCCAACTCTTAGGTATTGAGTTGAAGGGAAAAATTTTGTTTAAGTGATTCTCAACTACTCAGGAGGAAGAGTCAGGGGAAGAAGATCTCTTGCTTTTCAGATTTATCCTCAAGGATTAGTAGGAAGAGCGTTAGCACCTGTTTACCGTTGGAGATTATACTCAATTTAGTTGTGAAGATCTCAACCAGAGATCTTCATACTATTGTAACCATTCATTTTTTGTTTTCTATTTAATGTAAACATTTGAATCTGTGCAGTAGACAGAAAAATTTACATTATCCGTCAAGGCTCTCTTGGATGCAGGGTAGCCAGAAATATTATGAGCTTTCAGGTTGCTCAGAGCTTTGCCCTAGATCTTGACGCCAGGTCCTCAGTATTGAGCGTGTCATCAACCTATATGATTAGTTATCCAATGAGATGGCTAATGCCATTTTCTGTAAATTCTTTTGATTTCTAAAATTAGTTACCACAGGGTTGGGTTTGCTGTTTCCTACATTCTTGGGGTTGGTTTATGGCGGCCTCACCGGGCCACTATTGATCTGGAGCCCAAACTATTTACTAAGAATCTACATTTGTGTGGCAAATTATCACTCGTCAACACCTTTTCCTCAGCTAACACAGTGGTTTCAATCGCTTAAACTCCCTCCCTCACTGAGTTACCACCAGATTTTCCCCTGGGTTTGTTGCAGTAATTGGATATCTTTGATATGGAGAATGACATACGTCTTTATTCTCACTCCAGTTATGACTTGGCCTTTTGTTTGATGGTAAATATGATCAATATCAACATATTACTGTACCCTTATACTGAGTAAGAAAATAAGGCCATGGAGGTGTGGTTAGATCACATGATTCAGAAGTTGTGGATGTTCAGTCTAACCTCTCCAATTGCGTCCCCCATTGTTTGCACTTAAAAGGCTGACAGTTCGCTTTGCTGTGCATGGACTATGGTCATTTGAACAGTATCACCATGAACAATCTTTATCCACTTTCTCTTTAGCAAACTAGCAGCAAATCGATTACCAAATCCTGGGTGTTTCCAATATTAGCCTGATACGTGCCTTCAATCAGCTACAAAGTAGCAGGAGGTTAGAAATGGCTGATGTCCATTAATACCTAGTGTGGTACTTTACAATTTCAATGATGCTATTTGGCCTCAAAAATGTGACACTACCTTCAGCGTATCATTAATGACGTACTGGACAATCTTTGCTTCATTTGCGTGGTGGTATACATTGACATTATCCTGGTGCACTCCCCTACCTCTGAACATCATGAGAGGGACCTGGAGGCGGTATTGACGGCGCTGAAGAAAACTGATCTCTTTTTAAAGTCTCAAAATACAAGAAGTTTTAGAGAAACGTTTATCTTTTTGAGCAACCTTATCCTGAAAAATGGTTATGCTTTTCCTCTCAGAAAACTGAAAGAGATTCTTTCCTGGCTCATGCCTATCGGCCAGAAACATCTGCGTTCTTTCATAGGGAAATTGTTTTCTAAAAAATTCTCACTAGTGTTTTCAAGTTGGGTAGCGCCTCTGAATCTCCTATTGGTGAAGAATGTTCCAATTAAATGTAAAGTAGAGTGCCAGCATGCATTAAAGGAGAGTAAGGAGATGTTTGTAAATCCACCAATACTCATACATGCCTTTTTCCCAGCCTTTCATTGTTGCTTGTGATGCCTCAGCAGCCATGATGAGAGTTATTCTGCTTCTGGAGCATGATGGGGTGGAACATCCCATTATCTGTTTCTCATGCAATTTCACCAAGGCGGAGCAATCCTGGGCCATATATGACAAGGATCTTGCCACTGTGTTGTGACCCCTAACTCACTGACATACTTTCTCAAGAGCGCGTGGCATGAAGTGGTGGTCCAGATGGACAACCGGGCCCTGGTGTGGTTCTTAAAACCCCAGAATGGTGCACCATCAGGATCATAGGTTTTTAGGCCCGTGAAGCTTTAATTTCAAATACAAGTTTTTAAACTAGGCAATATGTGTTTCTCTCGAAGCTGCTGAGCCATAATCATTCCCTAGGATTAAATTAGGAGGAACTGCAGGAGTTAGCGATGGTGATTGCTCCTACTCAGATTCTCGTCATTGCCCCTCCTTCAATTTCTAGGGAGGGCTGGGAGCTAAAGTTTAAGTTGATATCACAGGTACTGGTGGGTCAAACTGCTCTCTTGGTGGGATTAGAATTTCTTGATTATTTGGGCTTTCTGGGTCACAAGCATATCCATTATTTATTAGTGAAGGGCAAGATTTTGTTCAGAGGTAGTTTTTGGGTTCCATCTCCTCTCTGGTATAAAGTTTTCTCCACGCATCACAGTCCCCCAGTGGTGGGTCACCTGGGAACAAGAAGTGGCTTGATTTGATCATGCGGACGTCAACTGGTTGGGTATTCCAATGATCTGCTAGTTTGGATTGTCAGTTGCGTGATGTGTGTGTCAGTGTAACAATTATCTAGACTTTCATCAAGGTTGAAGCTGTGTTTGAAGCTGAAAATCTGTGAAGAGGTTGAAAATTGTAAAGATGGACTGAATAAAGACTACTTTATTAGATTAAATTGTGTCAATATATAGGGTGTATAGGGACACGGTTCCTCAAGGATCTTTGTGAACACATCCACTTAGGATCTTTCGTGGCCTTCCATATTGACTGCCTGGGTGGCACCTTCATTGTACTTTGTTGCCCCTGTGACCAGAGTAGTATAAACGCGCCTTTTGTGATTCAGGAAGTGGGGATGATATTCCTGAAGGTAACTTCATTTATTCCCAAATTTGTGTAGACTCTTGATTGAATTTGTGTTTGGTGCAGTTGAGATAAGGCTCCATTTGAACTGGCTTAAGAGTCGGTTCACCAGGGCTCAATTTGGAAGTATGATTTTTTGAGTTGTTTTTGTCTCTAGTCCTGAAAGTGCCTCCTTCAAGATCCTGTTGGAGGGGGTTTAGGGATGAAGGAACTGGCCATGCACCCTATAACCACATTCCCCTGGTTGACGTCGGCAATGGAGTAAACTGAATTTACTTTATTAATAACCTTATGAGGTCTTGACCAAAGAAAATCGAGCTTCTACTATCAACCTACAGGTTGATGTTATAGAAAAGAACAAGGTATTAATAGAAAAGTTGGTAGGGAGGGTTAACTGAGTTTAAATCGGGATGTCTCTCTTCCTGTAATGGAGACAATGACTTGTGTGGCTATGGCTTGAAGCCATACAATTTTATCAGCTAAGGCCCTCATATTTAGTTCAGAGTTCTCAGGTATGGAGTTCCCAAACTTTGACTATATGTTACTTGGTAGCTGGGAGCACGCCCATACAGGGCTTCAAATGTAGACATCTTGATGTCTTGGTGGTACTTTCCTATAGGCAAGCAAATCACTGGGTAGGTAGTGATTCCAGCAAGCAGGATCTATTATTGCCATCTTACATAAAATGGAGATAAAAGTTCCGTTAGCATGCTCTACTGCTCATTAGTTGATTGGTGGTAAGATGCGGCGAAACTCTGGTTATTGTCAAATAGCTAGGTAAGCTCTTGTACTACCTATGAGGTGAAGTTCAGCCTGTTGTCTGAAAGTAAGATTTGGGGGCACCCATGTTGGGTGAAAATGGATCAAACAAGAAAGAGAGATGTGGGTTTGGTGGTGGCAGCTGGGACTGAAATCGCTTCAAACCACTTGGTTATATGGTCCATGGCTATTAGAATATAATTGTGGCCATGCAGCCCAGTGGGAAGAGGGCCTACCTTATTGATGCTGATGACATTGAAAGGTCCCGTTGGAGCAACAATTGAATGTTGATACTGAGGATGGCCTGACTTTGGATTGCCAAGTCATACAAGCATCTAAGACCTCTTGGATAGTTTCCACCATTTGGTCCCAGTAGCATCGTTTCTTCAGACACTCATGCGTCTTCTTCATCGCGCCATCCCCCACAGTTGCATGACCTTTCAGGTTAACATCAGGCCTGGAAGGAGGGCGAATGTATGAGAGCCACTTATTTTTTCCCTTTTATATAGCAGCCCATCTATGACCTGGGTGTCATGAGTCATCTTCTGGAGCCCAGTTTGGATCTTGGGGGTCTCCATTTTCCAGCATTCCGGGCAACCAATTAGGTCATATAATCGGCCTTCCTCAGGGTTCAAAAGCAGCCAATACTTGCATCCTAGAGATGACTATTTTTCATTCTGGTGGATCGCCCCTGCACAATGCACACTAGTAAATTCATAGCTCTGTAATCTCAATGCCCACCTTGCTAGACGGTCATCAGGGTTCATCTGTTGGAGCCATTGGAGCGAGTAATGATCAGTGACAATGGTGAAATTAGTGCTATAAAGATATGGGCAAAAATGCTTGATTTCTAGTAAAACAGCCAGGCATTCTCATTCATTAATGCTATAATTACGCTTGGCTTTTCTTAAGGTTTTAATGAAGTAAGCCACTGGCTGTTCACCTGGTTTTTGTCATGCTGGGCCTAGGATGGCCCTAATGGCAATATTGCTGGTGTCCATAAATACACATGAAAGGTTGATCTAATTGTGGATGGACTAATATGGGTTAGTGCAAAAAGTGGTCTCAATGCATTAAATATCTGTCCTTTTTCAGGCCGCCACTCAAAAGGCACGTTCTTCTGCAGAAGGTATAACAGAGGCTCAGCTAGGTCATAAAACAGAGTAATAAACTGATAATAATAACCCACTATGCCAAGGAATACCTGGATATCCTTAAGGCTCTGTGGGCGCAACGTCTTCTCAATTGCATTGACTTTGTCTGGTATAAGCTGGACGTCATCTTTCGTCATCTGATGTCAAAGGAACTCCATTTCAGACTGTAAGAAAGAGCACTTCGAAGGTTTGAGTTTTATTAAAGCCTACCTAAGCCGATTAAAAACTTCCTGAAGGTGCTCCACATGACCATTGAAAGTTTGTGAGAAGACATAATGTCATCCAGGTACATGAGGACACACAATAACTTCATGTCTCCAAGGATCCAGTAAATGGCACGTTGGAAAGTGGCAGGCGCTTTACAAAGCCCCTGAGGTATCCTCGTAGGTTCAAACAACCCTTCGTTGGCAATAAGTGCGCACTTAGCTCAGTCTTTGGGGAAAGCTCTAATTGCCAATATTCACTTACCAGGTCCATTGCAGAAAAGTACTGTGACCCAGCGAGCAACTGGAGAGAGTTGTCAATCTGGAACAGGGTTAGGTATCCTTCTTGGTAATGGAATTGAGCTGGCGATTATCCATAACCACCCAATGACTACCATCCCTCCTCCAGATTAGTAGGAGAGGTGAGGCCAATGGACTACGTGATGGCATCAGTAGCCCAGCTTTGAGAAGTTGCTTGAGTTCTACTGCCACTTGTGCCTCTTCAATCTTTTCTTTTGGTAAGGTTGGGACTAAAAAGGGCATCCTAGTTTCCACATGATGTAGCACCCTCACTCATTTTGCAAAGTCATAAGTAGAGGCTGAGAGAGTTTGAAATACTCCTCCAATAGGTCCTGAACTTCTCGTTGTTGTTCCTCAGTGAGTTTCTTCCTGATGTTGGTGTTGACCAGAGTCACTGTGGGTGACTTCTCAAACCCAAAATCCCTTAAGTTCCCAAAACTATGGACATCATCAACTGCAACCACTGGTAGAAGGCAGATATACGTGCGGGACTATTTGGGCCTACAACCTAGGCTTGTCAGTAAGGTTATCTAACAACACTGATATAGATTTGGCATAGGCAGGATCGAGAAATTCTAGACAAGTCAAGACCTCTTTGGCTGATGTGTTATCTTGGCCTCAAATTTCCAGCAAATATCTGGAGGTAATGCAGACATGAACCTTGGTATCAACAATAATTTTGAACTTTGGAGTTATACAGGTCGTCATGGGTAGGTAGATTGGCATGCCTTCACTGTAACAATCGTAATTGCACATGAATCCCATAAGGTTGGTAATTATATTATTTGTGTGTGTCAATAGTTGCAATTCTGTTATTCCAAGTAGGATTTTCCTATTTGGGTCAATAATGGAATAAAATTTAAATAAATCGTTTCATTTGATTGTTTTTTTGTTCTGAGGTTCCCCTCCATTTCTCCGCCAAGTTGCCTGGTTGCCATCAATTCTGGAGGCTTTTGCTCCCCTCATTACCCACAATTTTTCTAGCCTTTTTTTGGAAGTGTTTCAAAGCGAGTTCAAGCCCCAATGTGCCCTCACTTTGGAATTCTATTCCAACTTCGAGTCCACTTCTTCCAATAAAGGCCACTTTTTGCTAATTTGTTTTATTTAAATTAATTTATTTAAAGTGAATTGTTAGCCAGCAGATGGCGGTGCTTCAGAGAAAGGGGGTGGATGCGCCGGGATCCTTTTGGGGAGGTCTTGCTCTGGCTAGTGTGAAGCCAGAGTGGCCCAAGGTGACAAAGGCCAATTAGCCGCACCTCAGCCTGTTGACCCTGTGAGCGGAAAGAGGTTTTGGGGACACCTCTGCCCAGGGTCCAAGGCGACATAGGCCAGTGCACCGCACCTCAGCATGGTGTGCCTGGCAAGGCCATCCATTTGGACAGGACCAATCGGAGTTGGTATGGCCACATATGGGGGTGAGTGTTGTAGGGCCAGTGGCGGACTGGGCCTTATGAGCCCAGTCTTGACATTCACATCCATCAACAGCAGGTGTGGGAAACTGGACTTCAAAGCCTCTGACATGATACTCAAGCTGATTGATCTAGCTATCACTCTCTAACAGGCTTAACTGGCCTTGGCCTTTATTTTAGATTTAAGTGAAGGTTTTTAAAACTAGTAGAACCTGGTGTCCCAGTATGGATAGGAACCACTCATAGTAGTGTACCACTGATAGTAGTCTCTGAGAAATTGAATCTCAAGAAGAAGTTCATAAAGGGTTGGGACCATCTAGTACTAAAAAAAAAAGAAGAAGTTCATAAAGACCATCTAGTACTAAAAAAAAGAAGAAGTTCATAAAATTTAGTTGTCCAGTGCTATGGCAGGGGTGGTTACTGAAAGCTTCCCAAATCAATATTGGTAGAGAAGAATAGGTCACTATGGTTTGTGTACATTGTAGTCCTGCGGTGCCATATTCCATATATTGCGGCAAGTCAGGGCAATCTTAATACGTTTCAACAATTAGGATGAAATAACATTCACATGGGAGCCACTATCAACTATGGCAAGCTCAGAACCTTTTGGACTCAAACAGCGACATGAGTTATCAAGCTTAAACTGTGGAGGTAGTGTGAGAAACATGGGTAAGACATTGGAAGAAGAGTAATAAATATCATTTTCTTTATTTATCAATAGTTACCAAAACCTCTTCTTCAGATGTGGCAGCCCTAGATTCGTTAGAGATTGATAAGTGTTCTTGAGGATTAATAGGGATGTCAGCGTGGAGCGATTTGTCCTTTATCCTGAAGTCCCTTTTCCTGCCTCCTTGAAAACTACTTTTAGCATTCCTTGGCGCTGTTTTAAACCATTTCAATAGTTTCATCAGGGTCAAGGACTATTCTGATTAAGATGACATGAACCAAGGGTGATTAGAAAAAGCCGAAGTGGTGGCCTTGGGATGCAAAGTTGTTGTAGGGATCTCGTTAGGCGCTTCCTTAATTTCCTGAATGCATGTAAACCCATTCTTTTAACCACTCATATGCATTTGACCTCAGGATAAGAGCCTAACGCGAAGATCACAGCATAATGGCATCGTCCAAGGTGATACCATTTGTAGTAACCAAGGATTGCGCTTGGCCATAAAAGCGGCTGGAAAATTCTACAGGACTCTCCTCTTTGTTCAAATGAATACCCATAAAGCCTGTTTCTGGCTGTCCAAGGTCTGATTACTGCCAAACTCCTGAAGTAGGGCCGTTCAAACCTGCTCTCAGGTGCTGCATTCTTTCAGATGGGGAGTCATGAATTCACAGGCCATGCTGTTAAGGCAGGAGTGGATGTGTTTCACCTTCTTCTAGTTGGTGTCTTCCTCCATGGAACTCTCATAAGCATATATGAAGGAGGCAATACTTTCCTGACTGGGATTAATCTTTCCTTAAAACTAGGTTTGAAATTAGTTATGAGAGGGGTGGAGAGGTTTTGGCACCTGGGATTGGTGCAGGCTTGGAAAGCTTAGTATCTGCATAGTTGTGATCAGCCTGATGATCCAATTGTCATCTCAAACCCTCAATGTCATCTTGAATTTCATCTCAGTTTTGGTTGAGAGAAGAGATGGAGGCCTTATTGGAGACCTGCTTTTTTAATGCATAAATATCAGCTTGTTGTAGAGGAAACTAATATCAAGGCTATTCAAGAGGGTCTCAATCCTGCGGCAGGCATGTTTGAGCTCGGTGAGGCAACTTTCAGTAAGTTGGGTGAAGGCGGTGAGATTATCCATCTTATCTGAAAGTGCCTCAATTAAGATGTGTGGGTCAAAGGGGACCTCATCAACTCGGAGTATACATCCTGGGCTACAATTTGGATCTGATCTTTTAGGGCGGCCAGCGCTGACAAAAAATCCTTTTTCCAATGTTCATCAGGTCACCTGATGTAGGCACTGAGGGGCCAGGGGGCCCTGTGGGCCCTTCATGTCCTTCAGGACCCTCTGGCCATCTGGGCCCCTCAGGCTTTTCATTTCTAGGAGTAAGGGATGGGACTTCAGTTCCTGATAGTTTTATTGGTGAATCTGTACCAGATTTTCAGCCTGGTGTAGACGATGGCCCCAAACAGCCTTGAGAAGTTGAATATTTTAATGAAGCTGAATCTTGATGTAGCTAGAGTAACCATTAGCCAACACCGCAATCAGTGTTTGGGCCTCAATAATTAACCGTAGGTTATTGATATTAGCCTCTCAGTTGTCATGGACAAAGAAGAAGGCCGCGTTGTAGAAGTTAACAACACGTGAATGTAGAGCCTGGGTAAGCCCTAGTTGTTGGAAACCTCATGATGATGCAACCCAAAAAGCTGCAGGAAGTTTAAATGGTGGGATGAACAAAGTTCTAAAGATAATGGTAAGTACTAAAATCAGTTCTCCTGGTAGTCAAGCTGAGGCGTAGAGTTCCCTCATAGTAGATGGTGCTGATGATGCATGGTACCAGCTTAAGCCGCCAATAAATAGATACCATTGATTAGCTGTTGAATAATATTTCCAAGATTTTCATACTGGAGTTGGTATTGATTGCCATTGAAAGGCAGAGTGAACTGAGATGCAGCTCAAAAATCCAGGCTCTCAGATTGTTTAGTTGGTATTTCATATCCTAAAGTACTGATCCATCAAGCGGTACTTCTAGACTGTTCAGCAGGTTGGCTTTCTTGACCGTTGGTATTCTCCGTGGTTTGTGATAGACGTTTTTACTTTAGACGGCTTGGGGCCTCCATAGTGAGCTCCAAATTTTTTCAGATAAACAGTTCTCTAGAATGATGAAAAGGTTCAAAAATAGGCTCAAAGGTGTAAATCTGTGGAGAGATCAAAAAATCAAAGATGGACTGAATACAGACTACTTTCTAGATTAAAATGTGACAATATTTATGGGGTAGATAGGGATGAATTGCCTCAAGGATCTTTGTGGCCCCATCCGCTCATGATCTTTCAGGCCTACCAGATTGACTGTCTTGGCAACACCCTCATTGTACTTTGTTGCCTCTGCAACTGGAGCAGTGGAGGCTGCACATCTTGCGATTCATGAAGCGGGGATGAGATTCCTGATGTCGCCTCCATTGATTCCCAAAAGCGTGCATATTCCTGATTGAATTTGGGTTTGGTGCAGTTGAGATAAGGCTCCATTTGAATGGGCTTAAGAGTTGATTCCTGAAGCTCAATTTGGAAGTTGGGAATTCATTTCATTTATCATCTTGAATCCCAACTGTGTGATTGCGCCAAGTTTGATAGATTAGATAGGAACAGTCTCATCCATCCCCTTCAGAAGGAACAGGATCCATGGACCTCAGTATTCATTGTTTTCATTGTGGAACTCCCCAGTTCTAATGGATTCATGTTGGTTATGATGGTCATGGATCACTTTATGAAATATTTACCCTTCATTCCTTGTACGTCATTTAATACCTATGAGGAGTCAGCCCAGCTCTTTGTTCACCATATTTTCTTTTATGTTTGGATACCGAGGAGGTGGTAATTAATTAGGGGCCTCAGTTTTGTGCCCACTTTTGGGATGCGCTGTTGGACCATTGGAAGATTAAACTATTCCATTCTACATTGTACCACCCAAAGTCAGATGGCCAAACTGATAAAGTCATTCAAATTCTTGAGCAGTACCTCCGTTGTTATGCCTTTGCCATGCAGGGTACCTATCCCACTGAGCTCCCCCTGACGCAGTTCACATATAAC
This sequence comes from Massospora cicadina, assembly GCA_022478985.1. Classification (NCBI taxonomy): domain Eukaryota; kingdom Fungi; phylum Entomophthoromycota; class Entomophthoromycetes; order Entomophthorales; family Entomophthoraceae; genus Massospora; species Massospora cicadina. The sequence goes on along the minus strand of JAKSZP010006634.1, from coordinate 12,698 downwards.
AATGCCACAGGTTTGCCAACTGAGTTTTCCCCATATGAAGCCACCCAGTAGTACACCCTTTCATTCCTAATGAGTTCCTTCCTTTGTCATGAGGTGCCTGCTGCCACGGAAAATCTGCAGCAGATCTAGGATATTCAATCCTTAGTTCAGGAACATTTGACAAAAGTGATAAAAGATTACAAATGGTTAGCAGACTGTAAATGCCCGTCCGCCCATGAGATAAAGGTGGGTTTATTGGTCATGATTGATATGCGCCACCTGCATATAAGGTCCCTCATGGAAGTTTGTGAGCAAGCGCTCAGGCCCTCACACAGTTGTTGAGGATTTGGGCAAAGTGACCTTCCAGTTGGCTCTTCTGCACATTTTAAACATCTCACCATCTACCATGCTTCCCTGTTGTCACTGTTTAAATGCATGCTGTCCACCGAATCATGAACTTGTCATGATTAAAGACTTTCAGATGTGAAAGTGGAGGCTATTCTGGCATTACATTGCACTGCTTAGTGCAAATTTTTGTGGCTGGAAGAATTATCTCCTATAATAAAAGCTGAGTTGGTGCCCATGATTATGCCAATTGCCATGAGCTGATGGAGACTCTCCATGCGGCACACCCAGATGATCTCTTCCCCCCCAGAAGGTTTCCTCCATCTTGGCAATAAATCTCCCAAAAATGTAAAAAATGTGGCAATGGACCTAATTCTTTGTGTTGTGTTCTCCCATGACTTGGAAATGGAAGGGCAATATAAGTCTTGTGGAGCAACCACTGCAACTTGATTATGAAGATCTCTATTTTGTGCTAAAAAGGGGAGAAAGCCTGCAGCTGTCCCTCTCATCACTATAAGTGACTTAGCTTATGTGGGAGATGAGAGGTGGGTGATGGCACATCCTCTGATGATTGCATTATTTTACCATATTCCAACCACCCAGTAGTTAGTTTATAAAACCTAGGGGGGTGTTGGGAAGTGGCAACATCCAGGAGATATCACCAGCTGAGGGGTGGCAGCGATTCTCCCGCTCAAGATGTTATCTCTGGCAGTTTGAGTTCCAATGGTAATTTCTAAATCAATATCTGGTAAAAATACATCAATTAAATCAGTTTCAGTATTTAAATCTTAGACTGCTGTTCCTCTTCATCGCTAGCAATCATGAGCCTGTCCCTGATTGGTACAGGTGCAATAAACCCCTTTCTTTAATTGTTGGGACTGGCTATATGTGGCCTAGCTATGGGCACACCCAGTTGCATAGCATACAAAGTGACACTGATCTACCAAGAAAATTTTTGTTGGGTTGGAATTTAGTGTTAGAATTCAAGTGTAAGTCAGCTGGTCAGGCTGGGATTGATCCGCATAGTAAAGGTTTTAGGTTGTTGATCTGCTATAATCAAATTTCACAATTATTCCTGATGGTGTAAGTCCTGGGGACCAGCCCATACAACTGGATAGGGAGCAACATCCCTTTCAGACAAAAAGGGGCTCAAAGGCCCAAGTGGACCCCCTGTCGCAGTTGAGCAACTTGGCGTGTGGTAGATGAGCTCTGGGTGACTGCCCTTCCCCCTAAAGACAATCAAATTTCTCCCCTCCCCCTCCTCAACCCTGGTAAGACTAATAGAGGGGGCCTGCCAGGAGATTATGCAAGCCAGGGGCCATGGGCGGGCCCCTGGGACCCCTCACTCACCAGGGAAAACATACCAAAATTTTGAGGAAATAGCCAGTGCTAGTATCAGAGCCCAGTCTGCAAATTCCAGGCTGAAGGATCTGGTCTGGACTGGCTGGGGCCAAAAATCAGATTGGCACACAATTCAGGTTTTAAACCAGATTATAAGCAACTTGGACCAGCTGCCCCTATCCCCCAGGACGGATCCAGGAAGTTTGGATCACATAAATAATCAATTCAAGAGTTTGGACCAGGTTGTGGATGACCCAGCACCAAGGCCACAGCCCCCTGGGACAAATCTGGGGAATCTGAACTGTGTGAACAGCCCGAATCAAGTGGTCAGGGCCCAGATTGGTACCATTGACCTGGTTTGGCCCCAAAAATTTGGAAAAATCTACAAAAGTTTTTTTGATTTTTGCTAAGATTTTGGACATCCTTCCACCCTCCCACCCACCAGCCAACCAAATCCCATCGCCGATCCCCAATCACCCAATCCCTTGGCATCCCCACTACGTGATTCTCCCAATACTTAAGGCAACTGCCCTGTCAAGGGGCAGTTGTCAGTTCATTCTCTAATCTTCCTGCACTTTGTGCTAAATAAAACCCAAATACCCTGAACGCTTTGCTGCAGACTCCGCCTGTTTATTATTCAAAAATTCCGCTTCTTGATCCAACAAAGCGCGCCGCTACATAAATAATCATCCTGATGATTGCCAAATGGGTCATCCAGTTGCTTGACCCCAGCATGCGGCGGTGGATTGTATCTGCTATAAACCACCTCACCCCCAATGATGGAGTTGATTCACTATCCAGTTTTGTGTACCCGTCTAATGTGAATCCATCCATTCGCTCTGCTGCTGGGATCTCCAAGACCGCTCCTCTATTGGAGCAGCCTCAGGGCGCCCCTGCCCCGGTGCTCGCGAGCTCAGCCCCCACACCTGGCTCATCTGCCACTGGTCCCACCCACCTGAGGGCTCCAGAGCACCCTGCCCAAGGGGAGCTCAGCCCTAACGCTCACCGCGGGTCCGTTTTCCTCTCTAACAGCACCCCTATTCGCGCGGTGGGTCCTTTGCCGCCCCTCGCTGGTGCACAAACTCACCTATATAAAACCAAAGGCCAACAACCGCAAACCCTGGAGGAGTCATCATCCTCCCCGCCTCTCCCGCCCTTGGGGGTTGCCCCCGCAAGATTTGCGGTTGCCCCATTGCAACAATCTGGTTTGCCTTGGGGGCCTTGGGTACATTAATGAACCTTTACTTTCCTCACGTCCCTAATAGATCTCCTCTTCTTCTAGTTGCATGTACTGCTGTGCCCTTGGCATTCTGGGCTCTCCACTGGGTGCTCACACACCCTAATTGGGAGCCCAGTCTAATTCTTATCAGCTGCATCCATGACATAATGAACTGACCAGTAACCTCAGCCTTCTCCACCCTCCTCGCTGGCACTGGCAAAGCGTTGACCTACGCCCTTACCCTAAATGTACTCTCTCTTTGTGACTTGGCCTTCTCTTGCTGGTCGGCTGCCTCATTCATCCAAGCATGCCACCAGGTTGTTTTGACCTGGTCCCTGCCCCACCGAGCCCTGGCAACAAGTGTCACTCCATCAGTCAACATGATAGGGTTGGGAGTCCCCCCTATCCCTTCTGATGAGGTGGCCGACCAAATCCTGGGTGTCCTGACAGAACTTCAGGTGCACTTTACCGCTGATGGGGGAAATCCCCCTTTCCTCTGATACCCAGCAGAGCGTAGCTCTCCTTGACGCCCTAGATGGGGACGCCCAACGCTGGGTCAGGGGAGTGCTCCACTATTCTGCTAAGTCTTGGAACCCCACCCCTCTACTGGCGCTGGTCACTTCAGCAGTCCAGGCCCCTGAGTCTAGACCAGCGCGCCTCCTCCATCTCTTCACACTAGGACAGACAGCCACGGACCTACCCTCCCTGATCTAAGCCTTCGCGGTCCTGGCTCCCATAATGCCCATCTCTCCTGAAATCGCCATCTCCACTTTCTGAGCTGCCTTGGACCCCACTGCAACCGCCCATGCACCTTGGGACCATCTCCCCGGGTCCTTAGAAATTGCAATCTCTGTGGCTCATACAATTGGGGACAGGCCTTTCCATACCCCTGCATGTGCTGTTGCAGCTCTTGAGGTACCGCGTGCCACCCTCTCTCCCCCTGCCAGTGGTCGCGGCCAAGGGAAGCGTCCCCCAGGCCTCACCGCCCTCTGCGCCCCCTCTGTACCCACCTTGGGTACCTTCCCCTTGGAAGAGCCCCTGCCTGCCGCACCCCCTGCTCTCACCCCAGATCAGGAGAGTGGGTCCTCAATCCCTCAGAGTTCAGAGCCTGCCCATCTTGGTGCTATCACCCCCCCCCATTTAACCCGGAGGCCCACTTTGAAGAGAGTGGAGCGGGCATATGCATCAACCCTCACTGCCCCATTTGGGACAAGGATGAAGCAGAAACCCCTCCCCAGTTAAAGACCTGCTCAGCGCCTCTTGGTCAATCTCTTCTGATGATGGGTCATGCCCCCCCCTTGGCTGCCCTCTCTCTCGCCCATCCCAATAAAGAGGATCAAGCCTACTTCTTGTTACCTATCTCTTTCCCCTCAGAGTTGGGTGAATTTACCGTGCAAGCCCTCCTTGAAACCAGAGCGGCAGGCAACTTTATCAACCTCAGTGTGGCGCATTCCTTGGATCTGGCGATGAAAGAAGCCTTATCAGTCCTGGGCGCCTCATCAGAGCCCATGAAGTCTTACTGCATCTGACGCCCATTGCACTTCTCTGTTCACGATTTTTGGTTTAGTGACCACTTCTCAGCCATACAGGACTTGCTCTACACCGTGATCTTGGGGGTGGGCTGGTGGCGGCAAAGGCAGGCCCACATTAATCTTGCAAATAACTCCTTGTTGTTCTCAAACCTCAAGTTGAGTGGATAGTTTCCCTTGTTGAAAACCCTCCCCCTGGGCACATCCTTTGGCTCCATTTCCCCCCTGATCCCACTCCTATCGACCTCCCTTTGGACTTCCCACCATTCCTAACCCCTATTATTCATCTTTGACATGTCGCTGGCTTCCAAGCTCCCCCTACACTCTGAATATGACCTAACATTTCAGCTGACAGTCGATCTAGTCAAGATCAACTGCCCCCTCTACCCCTACACTGAGGAAGAGGACAAGGCCTTGGGGATTTGGCTAGACAAGATGTTAGAGAAGGGGTGGCTTATCAATAAATCTTCACCTCTCGCCTCCCCCATAGCTTTCACTTGTAAAGCAGACAGCACCCTGCGCCCTTTTGTTGACTATGGCCACCTCAACAACATCACCATCCCTGACCCCTACCCATTACCCTTAGAGCAAACCATCGCCCAAGCCATCACCAAATCCTAAGTCTTCTCGAAGTTGGATCTGGTGAACGCCTTTAACCAGGTGAGGGTGGCGAGAGGACAAGAGTGGCTCACAGCTATCTGCACCCACTGGGGTCTTTTTCAATTCAAAGTGATGCCCTTCAGACTGAAGAATGCTCCAGCCACCTTCCAAAGCCTCATCGATGACGTGCTTGGGGACTTGCGCTTCTCATGCGCTGTAGCCTACATTGACAATATTCTGATCCACTCCCCTACCCCAGAGCAACACGCCAAGGATCTAGAAGCAGTGGTGGCAACCCTCCACAAGACAGGGCTCTTTGTAAAACTTTCAAAGTGCAAATTTTTCTGGGATGAAGTGACCTTCTTAGGTAACCTCATCCTGAAGGATGGATATGCTGTTCCCCCCTCTAAGCTCAAGCGATCCAGTCTTGGACTACCCCAACTACATAGAAACAACTTCAAAGTTTCCTTGGCACCATCACCTTCTTAAAAAAATTCTCCCCCAGCCCTCACCCAACTGGCAGCACCCCTTCACCCCCTCACTGGGAAGAGCGCCCCCTTCAAGTGGTCCCCAGAATGCCAGCAGGCCTTTGAGTCTATCAAAGAGGTTTTCCTCACTGCCCCAGTCTTGCAGCATGCCGACACCTCCTGCCCCTTCATTGTAGCCTGTGACACCTTTTCAGTGGCGGTGGGCGCCATACTGCTACAGGAGCATGAGGGGTCGAGCACCCAGTGGCCTACTACTCCTACAAATTCACCTCCACAGAGCAAGCGTGGCCAATATATGACAAGGAGCTAGCGGCAGTGGCTTGGTCGCTCACCCACTGGTGATACCTCCTTCAGGGCGCCCTGCATGAATCACCATTTGGACCGACCATAAGGCATCACTATACTACTGCAAACCCCAGAAGTTGGGGCACTGGCAAACTTGCACATACCAGGACCTATGTGGGTTCCATTTTAAATATGAATTCATAAAAGGCCCCCTGAACATGTTGCCGGACATGCTCAGCTGGAACCCATCTCTATCACCCAATGGTGGAGAGGACCCGCTAGAGCTTACTACTGTAGTGCCCACCTCCCAAATCCTCTCCTTGGCCCCCCCAACGGTAGCTTTTGCCAACCTTGCCCCTGATGCCCCATTCCTCCTCCGCGTCCTCGCTGCCCAGACCTGTTGCCCTAAAGGATTAGAGCTTTATACTGACCTAGAGTCTACAAGTCAGAAGAGAGCTCCATATACTTTGCAGGAGGGAACTATCTGGTTCTGTGATTGGGTCTGGGTCCCCCATCCCTACATAACTGTGTTATTGAGGAACACCATGTCCCCCAGACTGTTGGGCACCCTGGCATCAAGAAGTCCACAGATCTCATAAAGAGAACTTATAATTGGCTGGGGTCCTCAAATTACATTTTCTCTTGGATCTCCCGCTTTGTCACCTGCTCCCATGCAAAATCAGATGGTTCTGGTAAGAAGGGGTTGCTACACCCCCTGCAGCAGGCTGAAGGCCCATGGACCTCAGTCTCGGTGGACTTCATTGTGGAGCTCCCCCTCCAACAGCTCAGATGCTATCATGGTAGTCATAGATCGTTTTACCAAGTTCGCGCTCTTCATCCCCTGCCTCTCCTTTATTACCGCGGTAGAGACCGCAAATTTATTTTTCAACCATGTCTTTGCCATGTTTGGTCTCCCCAAAGAGATAGTGAGTGACAGGGGACCCCAGTTCACTGCCCAGTTCTGGGAAGAGTTGCTAACTCTCCTCAGCATCAAGCCCTGCAGATCTACTGCCTACCACCCCCAGTCCGATGGGCAGACTGAGTGGGTTGAACCAGGTACTGGAGAAGTACCTGCGTTGTTATGTGACAGCCTTGAAGAACACTTGGGCCAAGGACCTGCCCCTTGCACAGTTTGCATATAACAATTCACTCCACTCCTCGACCAACCTCTCCCCCTTTGAGGCCACCCTGGGTTACAACCCCTCCTTCCAAATTGGCCCCCAGCTCTCCTCAGCAGTCCCTGCAGCTGAAGACTGCATGTGTGCACTCCGCGAGACACACAGCCTGGTTCATGAACATTTGACAAAGTCCATCAAGGACTACAAAAAGTTTGCTGACTGAAAACGCCTCTTTGGACATGAGATCAAATTCTGCTCCCCTCATTATGCTGGACACCCGCAATCTTCCCTTGAAAGCCCAAACCCGGAAACTTGCAGCCAAATGCTCTGATCCCTTTGAGGGATCAAGAAAGACTTAGGCAATGGAGCCTACTGTTTTAAGCTGCCCGCTTACTGGAAGCAGCATAATGTCTTCCATACCTCCCTCTTGACCCCCTTCAAAGGGGAAAGGCCAACATCACCAGAGCTAATCCTTGTTGGGGAATCCCAGGAAGTGTAGGTGGAGGCTATCCTGGCTTCCCGGAGGTCCCACAGATCTGTTCAATACCTGGTTGCCTGGAAAGGGTACCCCTCTTATGAGAACAGCTGGGTGAGTGCACATGATTGCACAAATTGCAAGGACCTGATAGAGGAATTCAACAACTCCCACCCAGAGGCCCCCTGTCCCCCCAGAAGATTGCAGCCATCCTGGCCATAAAGCTCCCAGAGAGGCACAAGAACTATGCCCTGGTCCATGCCCCAGGCGGGGGCCTCCTCCCTGTCAAAAAAGGAAAGGGTAGTGTAAGTCCTGGGGACCAGCCCCTACAACTGGATAGGGAGCAACATCCTTTCAGACAAAAAGGGGCTCAAAGGCCTAAGTGGACCCCCTGTCACAGTTGAGCGACTTGGCGCATGTGGTAGATGAGCACTGGGTAACAGCCCTTCCCCCTAAAGACAATCAGGTTTCTCCCCTCCCCCTCCTCAACCCTGGTAAGACTAATAGAGGGGGCTGCCAGGAGATTATGCAAGCCAGGGGCCATGGGCGGGCCCCTGGAACCCCTCACTCACCAGGGAAAACATACCAAAATTTTGAGGAAATAGCCGGTGCTAGTATCAGAGCCCAGTCTGCAAATTCCAGGCTGAAGGATCTGGTCCGGACTGGCTGGGGCCAAAAATCAGATTGGCACACAATTCAGGTTTTAAACCAGATTATAAGCAACTTGGACCAGCTGCCCCTACCCCCCAGGATGGATCCAGGAAGTTTGGATCACATAAAAATTTCAATTCAAGAGTTTGGACCAGGTTGTGGATGACCCAGCACCAAGGCCACAGCCCCCTGGGACAAATCTGGAGAATCTGAACTGTGTGAACTGCCCGAATCAAGTGATCAGGGCCCAGATTGGTACCATAGACCTGGTTTGGCCCCAAAAATTTGGAAAAATCTACAAAAGTTTTTTTTTTTTGCTAAGATTTTGGACATCCCCCCACCCTCCCACCCACCAGCCAACCAAATCCCATCACTGATCCCCAATCACCCAATCCCTTAGCATCTCCACTATGTGATTCTCCCAATACTTAAGGCAACTGCCCTGTTGAGGGGCAGTTGTCAGTTCATTCTCTAATCTTCCCACACTTTGCGCTAAATAAAACCTGAATACCCTGAATGCTTTGCTGCAGACGCCTGCCTGTTTATTATTCAAAAATTCTGTCAATTGATCCAACAAAGCGCGCCGCTATCCAAATAATCATCCTGATGATTGCCAAATGGGTCATCCAGTTGCTCAACACCAGCACATGGCGGTGGATTATATCTGCCATAAACCACCTCACCCCCAATGATGGAGTTGATTCACTATCCATTTTTGTGTACCTGTCTAGTGTGAATCCATCCATTCGCTCTGCTGCTGGGATCTCCAAGACCGCTCCTCTATTGGAGCAGCCTCAGGGCACCCCTGCCCCAGTGCTCGCAAGCTCAGCCCCCACACCTGGCTCATCTGCCACTGGTCCCACCCACCTGAGGGCTCCAGAGCACCCTGCCCAAGGGGAGCTCAGCCCTAATGCTCACTGTGGGTCCATTTTCCTCTCTGACAGCACCCCTATTTGCACGGTGGGTCCTGTGCCACCCCTTGCTGGTGCATGAACTCACCTATTCAAAACCAAAGGCCAGCAACCGCAAACCCTGGAGGAGTCATCATCCTCCCCACCTCTCCCACCCTTGGGGGTTGCCCCTACAAGACTTGCAGTTGCCCCCATTGCAACCATCTGGTTTGCCTTGGGGGCCTTGGGTACATTAATGAACCTTTACTTTCCTCACATCCCCAATAGATCTCCCTTTCTTTTAGTTTCATGGACCGCTGTGCCCATTGGCATTCTGGGGATCTCCACTGGATAGATGGGAAATGAAAACATTCCCATTACCTTATTTTTTATGAGCTTATAAGGCAGCAGACTCCAACAGGTTCCACTTACGCTCTATTATTTCACTTTTTAAATTTTTAAATTTTATTCGAGGTGGGCTGACCTGGGGATGATACCACACCAATTAGGGAAGTGAAGAAAATGGGAAAGGAGGATAAAATCATTCACGGTGTATGATAGGCCAGGAACTCCATGGACCGCCTTTTATTTGCTATCTCAGAGCTTATCAAAATCGTCCCCTACCCAAAGTCCATTACCGGGATCAACAGGAGGCTGTGGTAGAGGGTCCATACTCTCCACTCTCTATTATTTCACTTTTCCTCCTATAATTCCAAAAAAAGATCCTTATAAATCAAATTTTATCCACATTTTTAACCAGTCCACTCAACACTTAGTAACTATGATTGCCAATTTTTGAAAATCTGGCTAGCGCTACAACTGCCCTATTACTCTCCCATCTCACTATATGGATGGCTATAGCAAAGGTATTCTAGCTGGTGTCCTGGTTAGTAACTCACCCTGAGTTCCAGGGCAGTAAAATTATTATCAGCACCCTCCATGAAATAGGGTACTAGATGTCAAAATTTGATTGAAACCCACTCTGTCTAGGTCAATAAATTGTTTCCTCCTCATCCTCTTTTTATTATCTTTATTTTAAATAAATTAAAATAAATTTATGAAGGAAAATAAATAGAAATCTTGGTTGTTTGCCATGAGTATTAATTCATGCTATCCTAAGCCTTTACTTACATAAAAAACATTGGGATGTAATAAGACATTAGTTAAGCTTCTTGAGCAAAAGCTGGTGAGCAACAGACTCTATGCTTTATTAGGCTTTTTTGGTGCTCCTATTTGAATGCTTTCCATATATGCCATGTTTAAGATAATGATTTAAGGATTATTAGCTATTTAGAAAGTTTGGATGATCACTTATTGATATTGAGCTTACTTATTAAGGTAAAAACTTATTTTTATAAAGTCATGTAAAGCTAAAAATTGTTAAACTGTAGTACCTATAAGCCACATAATATTTTGCATCTTTACTTTTTGCTAAACCCTTCTAAAGCATTATTTTGATCTTGGAATATATAGTATAATGTAAAATAATTATCTATGATATATATGTGATGTCAGGTATTAGTGAATTCTCCAATATAATGCTAATGATAAACATACGAATGTTGTTTTGGCTAACATCTTACATCTAATCTTTTTGACTAAAAAAGCTGATAACTTTTAAGAATTAATTGTTATACAATTTTTAATAGTTTATTTTCCCATGACGTTTATATCATATAATTAACTTTAGCCTAACATAGGAATTACTCTTACCTTCATTTAAAATAGTTTTTTTACTTAGACTTTAACTAAATAAACAGATATTTTGCTTTTTCAATCCATCATTCATTGTATAATTAAACACTTCATATCTATAAGAATAAGATATATCTGTCACCATCTAGTACTAAAAAGATATATCTGTCTTCTATAAACTTTAGTATCTTGTTGCATATTAAAGTCATCGGTCACTAAATTGATAATAATAATAATATTTTATATGGTATAAAAGGTATATCTTTAAATTATTAAGTTTATTAGTAACATGTAAAGTATTCAATTTTTCTCAGGAATGTGATTATGCTAAAATTTATAAACTTTCTCACAAACATATTTAAATCTAACAAATAGGTACAATCATCAAAACATATTACCCCTCATTAAGGTTGGGACTATTTAGTATTAAAAAATTATATAAAGCATATTTGGTGTTATTGTTTGTAAGATTTTAGCATATTTTATTATATTTTTAAACATATTAAAGCACTATAAAAAGGCTATCATATAAAAGTTTTTAGACTCATAGTTAGTACTCAAAAAAGCAACTACCTTAGATATCTAAAACCATTATTATTATCAAATTTCTAAGAGATTTATATAAATGTCTTTTGTGTCAAAACCTCAAAAAAGTTTTTATAAAACCCTGTCAACTGCAAATCCGTTTGTTAATTCTTAAAATTATTTTCTGATAAGCTACTTTTTAAATAAAGGCTCTGTCATTAAAAGGCTTAAGAAGTAGTCTAAGATTAATTTAACTGTAGTTTAAAATATAGCAATTATAGTCTTAAAAATGGGAGTACATATAATATAAGCATGAAAAATATTATATCAATTCTAGTTTTAAATTATCTATGGCTAGACATTCATAAGAAATAGTATAAATTGAATCAAAGTACGGTAAAATTTATTTTAGTGTAAATGCCTATTAATTAATTGTATAAGAGCTTTATATAAGCCCTTTTTTACTTCACTTGACAAAGTTTGATATAAAAACGACCTTATGAAGTTATATGGTTTATAATTTTATTCGAGGTGGGTCGACCTGGGGACGATACCGCACCGATTAATGGGAGATCGAGTGAATGGGAAAGGAGGATAAAATCCGGAAAACCTCCATGCGCGGTGTATGATAGGCCAGGAACTCCATGGACCGCCTTTGCTATTTGCTATCTCGGTTCGGGGCATTGGTGCGCAACGCCAACACAGTCATAGTTGTCCCCTACCCAAAGTTCCTGTACCGGAATCGAACTCGAGGAGGCGGGGGTAGAGGTCTCTAGTTATATGGTTTATAATAATAAATCAAATTCTTGTCTATTTTAGCAGTGTCTATATTTTATATAATTTGTTAGTAAAAAACTAAAAGACAAGATCAACTTGTATATAGAAATTAAAATGATGATTATATTGTTATTAGATGTTTACATAATCATAATGTTTATATTATTGATTCTAGTAATTAACGCATAGAATGTTTTAAAAATTAATTTATAGAATTTGAGAACTTTTTAGATAATAAGGAAAGTAATCTAAATCTTATGTTTTTATACAAAGATTTTCGTCATCCTAAGTATATAACTTAATCATTGCTAATTTACAGGGCACTATTTATAGTATAGTCAAAACCTGTACTGGCTAGAAAAATTCTGTGTGGTATATTTGTCCCAAGGTCGACCCACCTCGAATACTTTTTTATTACAGTACTAGCCGATTTACCCATGCTTCGCTACGGTGTCTATAGAAGTTCAATATTCAAATTTATTAATTTAGATTTTATATTATAGATAAACAAAACCACTCAGCCAAATCTAATTGCTCAATCAAATCAACCAAAAACCACCAAACACTCAGGTAAACCTAACTGAACTTATCAAATCAACCAATAACTAATCACCCCTCAAAATTAAACTGGTTCCTATTGATTCGAACAAAAGCCATCAACCACTCGGCCAAACAAAAAACTTATCGAATCAATCAAATAACACCAAACTGCTACTCGAAACATTTCTTTATACTTAAAATCATTGAGTATGTGACACATCTTCCAAACTACTAAATCAAC
>JAKSZP010006633.1:0-241341 GCA_022478985.1 Massospora cicadina | reverse complement strand
CCAGTTTCCTTTTCTAGTCAGACCTTGAATTTTCATGAAAGGAACTACACGGTGATGAAATGAGAATGCTTAGCCATAGTATATGCTTGCAAGCAATTTCAGGTCTAACTTTATGGAACTCATTTCAAAGTTGTTACCAATCATGCTTCCCTAAGATGGTTGAACAACTTAATTGAACCTGAGGGCCAATTAGCCCGCTGGGCATTGAAGCTTCAAGCTTATGATACACCTTCAAGCATCGTGCTGGGGCAAAACACCAAAATGCCAATTGCCTATACTGAATACCTACCATTGCAACACTTAGTTGGTCCACCGATGAGTTGTTTATGAAATTGAATAGCCAAGAGCAATTAGTTAATCTTGAGTCTGTCTATATAATATTATCAGATCTACGAAAAATACAACCATCAAAAACAGGATGCTTTACAAGATCATCAACTGCAAAAGTATATTTTCCAAGACCCTTGGCCTGAAAGGACCTAATAATGGCGGTGCATAAGGCCATAGGGTATGGCAGATTCAAGAATGTGAAAGAGCATCTGAAGAAATTCTGTTATTGGGAGTCAATGTAGTTTGACATCCAAGGAACGCTATAATGCTGTGCAGAGTGCCAAGGCAAGAAACCATTCTAAAAAAGCACATCTTACCATCTCAGTTTGGCCCAAGTTTGCCTGGAACACTGTATCTATCAATTTTGTCATCCCAATTCCAACAAACAATACAAATGCCAAGTACATAATCATAGCCATCGACCACTTGACCAAATGGGTCAAGGCCAAGGCAATTTGGGAAACTGGAGTGGCAACTACTGCAATTTTTTCCTTGAAAACATCATCCACAAACATGGATGTCCTCACATTATTCTGACTGATAACAGAACCAACTTTACCGCCAATGTCCTTGCCATGATTAACCAATTTATGGGAGTAAATGGTGTGCTTTCTGCTCCCTATCATCCTGAAACTAATGGGACTGTTGAGCATGAAAATGGGACATTGGTGAACATTATCCAGAAATTAACATTGGCAAAACCATCTAAATGGAGTAATTATCTAAGTTTGGCAGTATTCGCCTACAATATCTTCTAACATTTGTCAACCAGGATGTCTTCGTTTCAAGTTTTATATGGATGACACCTGGCCCTACCAATGCTGCTATATTTGGCCCTAAAGGAACCTGGCGAAAACACTTATACACAGTACATCAAGAAGCTTTTAGATGCTTTAGTCAAACTATAAGCTTAAGTTTTCAATAACAGTTTTGCTGAAAAAAAGGCCCAACATCAAAAGGACATAGGGAGTGCTACACACTGGCCAAATTTGGAGTTAACTATGAAGTTCTATTTTGCAACACCCATGGATTAGGCTGATTGCAAAAGTTAGATAACATCTGGGTCAGGCCATTTGAAGTGATTGAGAAAACATCTAAGTACATATACACAACCAAGGATATTAGGACTGGCCATATATACAGCCAAGTCCATGCAAAATTCTTAAGAAGGTTCAATAAATGGGCCAATTAAGACAGAAAAAGTTGGAAAAAACAAAAAAAACAAGAACATATATATATATATATAATAGTTCTATCCTAATTAATCCTTTAGTTTGCACTTGAGTATGGGGAGAGGATCCAACTTCAGACTCATCAGGCATTCAGGCCAAGATTAACAATAAGAGGAACATAATTTAGACTCATTGGGCGTTTGGGCACAAAGATACCAAATAGAAGACCCAACCTCATGCTCATTGGGTGTACAGGCTGATGATAAAAATCAATGAAGTCTAATCGGTATTTTAGTGCTTATGTTTGAGTCAAGCGGGGGTGTCACGATTCTGATATGACTGGATGATATTCATGGGACAGCTAGGGCGCAATCCACCAAAAATGACATCAGATTGAGTATTCAAGTGCCTCAAGACAAGGTGATATTGAGATTAACGTGTTTTATTGGATATAACGGTTTATTATTGGATCACCTCTAAATAAGGTGATGTCAACATTTGACAGGTACAAATTAAATCGCCTACAATTAGGGCAATAGAAAATTAGAGAATAACCAGCCAAAACGAGGAGAATAGGTGGAACTGAATAGTCCAAGCTATGAAAGTGGTATCATCCCAGCCGCTGTAATATAAGCGAGATGGGCTATTAAGAGGAGGTTGTTGTTGAGTGAGTTAAGAAAAAGCGAAATAGAGAAGAATCCGCGGTATTAGGTATATATAATAAAAAGATGTTGTGGGAGCGAAGTGCTCCATATTTATTTTAAGTCTATACTGTTGTTTCGTGGACAATGATAATCATATCGTTGGTCCTAATTGCTCAGTGGGTCAAACCCTGTGCAAAATCCACCGGCATATCTATTGATACCGCCGAATTCATAACAGTGGTGCTCGCTACAGGGGGCCCATTGATCAGTTATATAAATATTAAAACCAAGTTGCCTGCTATGTTACAGTCAGGTTGCTTTGATAAGGAATCTGCATGAGATTCTAGGGCCATTGCATATGAGAAATTGAAACTTGCATTGGACACTGTGCTAAAAAAACAAGATGAGCTGCTCCAGGAACTTTTCAGTGAAAATCTGCCGCCATTTGATCGTGATAGAAATATTCATGGGTTCTTTCAATGATTTGAGCTTGCAACTGAAGGAACCTCAGAATGACGAAGGGAAAAACTGTTGATCTCAACCCTGAATGCTGGAAGTGCTGATCAAGTCAATTGTTATCTTCCAGATCGTTCCATTACATACCAAGAAGCTAAGAAGATGGTGCTGTGGTTGTTCAGCAGAAATGCAAATATGTTGCAGCGGAAAACTGAGTTCTTGACCATTAGGTTTCAGCGAAATGAGACCCTCACTACATTTTCTGAGCATTTTATGGCGGAAGCCCATGTGTTGATTGGGGCAGGGATTTTATCTGCAGCTGATGTATGCATTGCTATGTCCTTTGCGATGAAGCCATACCCTGAGCTTTTCAATGTCATGGCCCCATTGTTGGAGCCCAATGTACCTCTTCTTAAACTTGTTCAGTTTGTACGTCGCTTAGCTGTCACTTTCCCACCGCCCAACATTTAACAGATTCACACTGTCGCCGTTTCTGACCCTCTTTATGAGGGGGGAATAAATCAGTTGGTGCAAGTTTTTCCAGGATACTCACCGCAGTCCAACGATCCATCCCATATCTGCCAATTGACAACTGACCAACTACTGCTTTATCCCTAAATACACTGATTGACAGCAGGCGTTCTTCCAATGTGGGTCTGTTTATGCTGATCATCTTCAGAATACCCATCTAAGTGAGCCAACCTATATTAAGCACAGATGTAGGACCTATGGAGTAGGTTTTTTAATTGTGGTCGCACTGGGCACATGGGACAATGGTGCCCTAATCAACGGATCCCTTACATACAACAAGATCAAAGTTATCAGGGAAAAGTCAGAGAGGAGTAAAGATGGGACTCTCTACTTCCGCTATTTCAAATTCATATGTCCCACCTGAAGCTACTGTATTAAGTGCAGTAAAAGCCTTCAAGTATGAAGATGGCTCCCTCTACCAACAGTCAGTTGGTGGAGTAAATGTGCTGTCTCAAATACAAGTCAAAGAAATGGCGGACACAAGGTTTCTGGAGCATCCAAAGCCTTACGCTTGTCAAATGTTTGACCAAAGCCCGTCAGACCAGCTAGAACTGTTTGCATATGCATTGTCTTTAAGAGGAGTAGAGGTCGCCCTTCCATTGGATGCTATTATAACAAAATACTCTACAGTCGGTGTGAGTATTATAAATTCCTGGGAAAACGTGAACCACTGAATGTACACATAGTAAATAGCTGGCATTCATCTTACTTGGAGTGCACCTACTGTGACATTGTGGTAGCCAAAACCTGAGTACAAGCTATGATTGATATGGGCGCTCCTGTTAACATTGTCTCCACTAAGTTAATGGGCGAAGTTAACTTTAAAACCTGACATAGACTATCAGATGGTGTATGGGACTGCTGGGGCGGAAACCACAGTCTCAGAAGGAGCGTATAGCGCGCTTCCCTTGTGGTTCATATCTGTTGTTGTGGTAGCTCCGGCGGTAGTATTACCAAATAGCAACTACAATCTGTTGATTGGGACTGCTTTTATGCAACATTATGGCTTTCGTTGACATGATGGAAATGACCCACGCTATTTTGGGACAGAAGATCCCGATTTATTTTACCTCCAGTGGAGTGTCAAAGGGTTCAGTGCATATGGGACAAATCAACCTTGCCTACAGTAATGGGGTGATTCCAGTGCGCTATCATCGATTAAAAAAGAAAACTTGGGCCCTTCCCCATCAGTTATATGAATATCAGAGGTTACCGCTTAGGGCAGCTGGAGCTATATCCATTCACTCAGAACACCAATTAATAATAGACACTGAGTTAGAGGTGTAAGTGCCAGCTGGGCTCTATGGGGAGATCATTGGGCCTTATCAGCAATCGCGGCTTGAGCCCCATGTGGCTCCAGGCATCATTCTTCTGGGCCATGGGGAGATCAAGATATTGATAGCAAATCTTTAGAACAGACAATTTTAAATCCGCTGGCATCAGATTATAGCGTATTTACATCTGACCCCGGTTGAAGAGATCACCAAGGTTCATAAGTTCAGTTCTCTGGATGAATTTGGTCTGCCCATCGAACTGCATCTTGGTGCAATGGTGGTTGTACCACGGGAGAAATTATCTGGGTTATCCAAAGATCAGAAGGCTCAGGTGGAAGCTTTATTTCAAGTAATAAAGAGGTTTTTGTGGCTGACAATTATGATTTGGGGTGCGCTCAAGGGGGTTCACAGACTGGACACTGGGGATCGTCCACCCATTAGGTCTCAGCCAATCCGCCAATCAAGGGCCACTAAGAGGTTGTCACTGAGGAGATTGACAAGCTGCTAGAGCAGGGAATGCTCGAACCATCTAAGAGTCCATGGGCTTCACCTGTCCTAATTGTTAAAAGGAAGGATGGTACTAACCGCGTAGTAATCAACTACCAGAAGCTCAATGGTGTCACCAAAAAAGACTCATATCCTCTGCCGCGGATTGATGATGCGCTGGATCAGCTATATGGAGCCCACTACTTCTAGGCAATTGACTTGATATCCAGCTATTGGAAAATTGAGTTGCCAGCGGCAGAACAAGAAAAATGCGCCATAATCACATCCAAACGGCTTTTCCAGCTAATTTGGATGCCGCAAGGGCTATGTAATGCCCCAGCTACATTCCAACGAGCAATGGACACCATTTTGGGCGATTTGAAGCTTTCATGTGTACTCATGTATCTTGATGATATTAATGTCTTCTTTCGCACATTCACTGAACACCTTACCCATTTGGAAGAGGTATTTCGGCAACTGGCTGAGGCCAATATCAAAATCAAGCCTCGGAAATGTCATTTCTTCAAGGATCAGTTAGAGTACCTCGGTTTTGTGGTGGATGCAACTGGGCTGAGACCCAACCCGCCAAGGTAGAGGCTATCCAAAAGATGACTAAGCCAGTTAGTAAACGGGACATTCAGGTGTTTTTGGGGATGGTGGGTTGTTACTGACGCTTCATACCCAATTCCAGTTACATTGGAGGTCTACTGTTTGAGCTACTAAAGGAGGATGTTACGTTTAAATGGACAGAACAGCGCCAATGTGCCTTTGATACACTTTGAATGGCGCTAATTAGTGCGCCCGTGTTACGCTACCCTAAATTTAATAAGGAATCTATAGTGCAGACAGATGCATCGCTTTCTGCTGTTGGGGCGGTCCTGTCTCAGAAGGACGATGAGGGAGAGGAGCACCCGGTGGGGTACTGCAGTCGTAGCTTGAATTGCCATGAATGAAACTACACCTTAACCAAGTGAAAGTTTTTAGTGGTAATTTATGCATATAAGCAGTTCTGTTTCTACTTGCACGGAGTAAAATTAAGGTTGTAACGAGTCATGCATCGTTGCACTAGTTGCAAAACTTGAAAGAGTCTGAGGGGCGGCTAGCCTGATGGGCTCTTAAGCTGCAAGCTTATAACTTTAAAATTCTTCATCACCCAGGAGCAAAGCACCAAAACGCCAATTGCTTATCAAGATTACCAACAATTGCAGTTACAGAAGATATAAGTGATACAATGTTTGACAAAATTCTCAGCGGGAAGTACAATGATGAACCGCCCCAAGTGATTAAAGCATTGGATGAAATGTGAACAAATACCTTCTAACAGAATGGAGAATTGTATAAGAGGATTATCAATTCTATGGTGAATTTCCGCGACTCTCAGCACGGCCAGGAATTATTATGAGCGCCCACAAGGCAGTTGGACATGGTGGGGTGCGCAAGACAATGGAGTTGTTGCGCCCTCGGTACTATTGGGAAAGTATGAACTTTGATGTGCTCAAAACCATTTCCTGTTGACATCAGTGCCAAGTGGAGAAGCCATTCCGCCATAAGACTTCATACCAGTTGGTGAAACCTAATTTTGCTTGGCATACAGTCTCTATCATTGTTGTTGGTCCCTTGCCAACAGGAGCTAACTGGTGTAAGTACATTCTGGTGGCTATCAACCACCTGACCCGGTGGGTTGAGGCAAGGGCAATACGGGATTTGGGAGCAGTTACAGTGGCCAAGTTTGTTATGGAATGCATTATTCAGAGCCATGGATGCCCTCAGTTCATTCTCACTGATAACAGAGCCAACTTTACTTCGCACATCTTCCCCAAACTGAATGAGCTTATGGGTATCCGCAGAGTTCTGATGACCCTATACCACCCTGAGTCTAATGGAATGGTTAAACGGGTGAATAGAACTTTGGTGAACATACTACAAAAATTAGTAACGGATCGCCCTTCTGATTGGAGTTCTCTTCTTTCCACTGCCGTGTTTGCCTATAACATTAGTTATAATTTTGCCACGGGGAAGAGTCCCTTCCAATTACTGTATAACTGATATCAAGCCTTTCCGGCGTTACTTTGTTTGTGTGTAGAAGACAATGGTGGAATGGAACCCTCCACTACTTGACAAACCTCACAAACATTATGATCAGACTGCAAACCAAAGCATATTCCTTCAGCTTAGCCAAGAAGATTAGGAATCAGGCCACCAATCAGGTACGTCATAGCGGGCTAGTGACATTCAAAGATGGCGATATGGTTCTCTTCCATGACCAAAATGGATTCTGGCAGAGACACAAGCTGGCCAGTATTTGGACTGGCCCGTTTGAAGTTATAGAGAAAACTGGGGCTGATGCTTATACCATCAAGGATCCCGCAAGTAGATGGATCATTAACCAAGTGCACGAAGAGTTCCTCCAACCATACAAGCAATAGGAATTTTACGTCCAGTCAAGGAGGGGGTAATGTCACGATTCTGATATGACTGGATGATAATCATGGGACAGCTAGGGCGCAATCCGCTAAAAATGACATCAGATTGAGTATTTGAGTGCCTCAAGATGAGGTGATATTAAGATTAATGGAATTTATTGGATATAATGGTTTTATTATTGGATCGCCTCTAAATAAGGCGATGTTGACATTTGACAAATACAAATTAAATCGCCTACAATTAGGGCAATATCAAATTAGAGAATAACCAGCCAAAACAAGGAGAATTGGTGGAACTGAATAGTCTAAGCTATGAGAGTGGTATCGTCCAAGCCGCTGTAATATAAGCGAGATGGGCGATTAAAAGAAGTTTGTTGTTGAGTGAGTTAAGAAAAAGCAAAATAGAGAAGAATCCGCAGTATTAGGTATATTTAAGAAAAAGAGGTTGTGGGAGCAAGTGCTCCATATTTATTTTAAGTTTATACTGTTGTTTTGCAGACAACGATCATCATATTGTTGGTCCTGATTGCTCAGTGGGTCAAACCCTGTGCAAAATCCGCCGGGTATCTATTAAGACCGCCAAGTTCATAACAGGGGGACTTGTCAGATTCTGGTGGTTGACTAAAGAATAAACCTTTGACAATCATCAGATCAGGATAAATATCCTTTCAATACTCAAGCTAATGCCTTAACGTTCACCTTAAAGCCTATTGCAAATACTTGGTTTGGGCCAAATATCTCAACGTTAATTCAATCAAGTACTTTATAAATAAACTTGGGCTGAATACACTTGCACATTATGGCTGATTATCTATGTATCAAACCTCAGCAATTGTTTTTAATTATCAGGAACATAATCAACTAACTAATATACCTAATTGTTCAGGAATGACCTGAAGTTAACGTTTAAAAATCTCATGGACTATCAGAAGAATGAAAAAGCAATCAATTTACCACCCTATGGTGAAATTAATATGTAAATTGTGTAATCAGCATGATAGCACTTGCACATGGACCACCAAAAAGGGAGTACCTAGTGCTATTGAGAGAGAGGCCTGCCGACGTCCCAATTAGGGGTATATCATCTACTTTAATCGATGCAAAAATTTCACAGAAGGTGTGTTTCTTCACCAGTATGATGAAACTCAAATCAAGAAAATCATAGGACAATAATGCATGTTTTTACCACAATTTTTGTCCCTGAAATCCTCCCAATTTTGAGAGTATTTTGCCACTAATAAATATAAGATTAGGTCCCAATCATATCGGTTCAAGGGATGAACTGAGGTGGTAAAATATCTATTGACCTGCGTGCTCAAATGTGGCCAGGAGATGCCCTAGAGTTATAAATACTAGCGCCTGGCCTAATAACTGATTATCAATAAAATATCCGTTAATAAAAGTTATTTTATTTTATCCTTTTCCTGGTTTTATCAGAGTCTTTCCTTTGGATAATTGTTGACAAGCTGAAAGCAAAGCTTGTATTGAAACCTGCCTTAGAAGAAGTTCCTAATTATGTTCGAAAAGATTATGCCAAAAATCGGCCAGAAGAGTTGGGGCTATTTCTAATCTGCCTATTGAGTTTCTGAACAGTCAGAGTACCATAAGCCACTGGCAAAATTGTGGATCAATCTACAAAACTTCGTCCCAATTAAGCATGCAGGTTATAGTTATCAAGCGAGTGATCCTAGGAACTTCACACCACTCATAAAATTTTTTTACCCCGCCGTTCCTAAAGTAGAGTGAACCTTATAGGATGGCATGTACTCATTATGAGGGTAGAAGAAAAGGAGGCCAGTTGAACCCTTTCAGCTTGTATAACTTTTCGCTCTCTATCTTAGTAAAGCAAGAGTATCTTGCTTTCATTTTCTTAATGGGGTCATCTTCATCGCCCTAGGCGTCAGGGGCCATAAGGAGGTCATGCAACCTATCATCTTCACTATTATTTAAATGAAGAACAGGTAAGCAAGTCAAACCATTGGCAATCATATTATAAGCTCACGCCAGTGCTCAATCTTCATATCATAATGTTGGAGCTTTAGGGCCCAATGATACAAACGTCCAGTTGGATTCTTCATATTTGGAGTCATTCCATGGAGGCGTGGTCAGTAACCACGGTGAATGTGGTTCCATACAGAAAGGAGAGGTAGTATTTCATGGCTAGTAAGATAGCTTGCACTCCTTCTAATTGGTCTGTAGTTGCTTTGAGCCTTTGACAACATCATTCTGAAGTATGACATGGGTTGATACACGCCGTTTTCATCCAATTGGGCCAAGATATCTCCCATGGAATGATCAGAGGACATCAGTAAACAGAAGGAAAAGTTTACCATAGTTGGGGTGGCGTAAGAGGGAGCGTTTTTAGAGCAATTAGTTAACGTCTCAAACGCAGATTTCTGTTCAGCACCCTCAAGAAAAATGAGTATTTTTCGCCAATAGGCTAACAATAAACTCTATGAGCAGAGTGAACTTGGGGATGAATTTAAGATAGTATAACATAATACTGAGAAAGACCTGGATATCTCGCTGGTTTTGGGGCGGAGGCATCTGGATATGGTTTACATATTATCTTATAAGGGGTGAATTCCCTTTTGTGAGATGACATGGCCAAAAGATTTTAGTCTCTATTGGAATAAGGTACATTGGAAAGTTTTAACATAAAGTTAGATGCACGAAAGCGCTGGAATACTTCCTTTATTTGAGTAAGATGCGCATTATTTTTTTTAAAAAAATGTGATGTCAACAAGATAGATTATCACGCAACTCAGCTTAGGATCACGTAGGATATGCTCCACAACACGTTGTAATGAGGCGGGCACATTGCACAACCCCTGGGGTAACCAGGTAGGCTAAAACAGACCTTCACTGCAAATAAGGGAGCAATTCTCCTGATCTTGAGGTGAGAGGTCCATCTGTTAGTATCCGCTAGCTAGATCCATAGCTAATAAGAATTTAAATCCATAGATTTTTGAAGCCCATCATTGACTAGTAGAATGGGATATTGGCTATCTATAGTGAGAGTGGTCATTTTTTGGAAGTTGATAACTACCCAATTATTTCCACTCTCCTTTTTAATGAGTAATAAAGGAAAAGCCCAAGGGCTTTAAGAGGGAAATAGAAACCTATCATCAAGAAGTTGCTTTGGGTCCATCTTCATTAGTTGCTCTTTGACCTTTGACTTACGGTTAAATTTAGATAGATTAGGACTGGAATCACTAACATCACTTGTGTAACTTCAATCCTTCATGTGACCAATTTCATGATCAGATAAAGATAAGAGGTCACTGTATGAATCCAACAAGGAGTAAACTTCTTCAAGCTCACCTGAGTTTAGTTCATCTGAAATATGAACTTCAGGAAGAGCACATAGCATTTTATCAGTAGCTAGGCTCATCTCTGACATAGACTCAATTCAGTAAAAATTTCAATATTGTCAAGATGAATTACAGACCTTTTCCTATCTCCTGGTGCTTTTTAAAGTAAATCCCTTCTTGGTAAGATTTCCCAGAAGAGTATTAAAAGGTCGCTGGTAGGCAGGATAAAGCACTCCAGGCAGTACTTGGGGCTCTAGATGACTAGTTTAATCAATACTTGTAATGTGGAATAGGATGTTCCAGGGGATTTGCAAAGTAATTTTTGGTGTCAATCACTTGTTGTTCCCCGGACTTAATTAACTTCATCTGAAGCATAAAATAAAAATGTCTTTTGAAGCATCAACCGACTCATAAAACTTTTTTGTATTGCGCTGAAATGTTGTGTAGAGCAGCAATAGAGCAGATGATGGGTCCTCAACCAAGATGAAGTATTCTTTTTTTTAGTACTAGATGGTAAGATGAAATATACTTTTTTGATAGGTTCCTTATTGTTTAAAACTAGATGAACCTCAAAGTTGAGAAGGGAGAGTAATCCTGTTTCAGGGTGATGATTCCATTGTACTTAATCATGAATTGAGTGCTAATAAGCTTATCATAATGAGTGCTCTCCAAGGCCACAGCAGGTACCGTGAGGATAAGCTTTCCAAGTCTGATAGGTAAAGAGGAGTAGGCCCCAAAAGCGCGTGTGCATCGGGACCTGCAGTTCCATACTCTTGAGAGTACCTCTAAGTTAGGCGTCAACTTTATCTTCTTGGTATTTTGGAAGAGTTTACATTGATTGTAGAACCAGTGTCAAAGGTGTCCAAAACCTGTACCTTGTTGACGAGTACTTCCACTTGAGTTACAGTCTCTCAAAATTAGGGGGAGAGCTGATAACCTCCTTTAGACGGAAAGTAGAGTAAATTTTTAAGTTTCAAGTAAATATCTTTAATGGATTGTTGATTATAATATTGTGAATAGGGCGGATCAACAAGGCGAAGAACTGGACAGCATCATAAGCAATATAAATACCTCAGAGCATATCAGACTTGGCTAAAGTAGGTGTCATTAGTTATCAAGGCCTTATTTACTCTCTCAGGGTTTAGCTGGTCCAGTATTTTTATCTCAACTGGGGCGGCAAGGACGTAGTGTCCTACATCCTCATAAAACCTTTCAGATTTGTCAACCAGGTGTTATCTATGCAGGTCGAGGAGTGATATGAGGAAAGTTAGAGCTGGGCACGGCAGGGTGGTTTGCTATCTTTCTACAACAGGTATTGGCAACGTGCCCTTTCTTGGTGCCAGGGATGCCCTTAGGGAGTGCAACTACCACTTTAGTTGGAGGAGACTTACAACTTCCATGAGCTTTAGTGTGAGTGATTTGATTGTTGGATTGGGAGTCTTAGACTTATTGGTTGGTGGGATATCTGGTTTGAGTCACACTGAAGGAGCAGGTTTAAGGAGCAAACAGGCGCAAGTGGATTCATGGGGGTCGCCTTAGCATCCGTCCTATGGACTTCATTTAAAAATCTCATTGGTTAGGACTTGAGGTTTCGCCATAACTCCTTAAGTAGTCTCAACTGTATGAAAATCGGCTACATATAATAGAGCCTCCTTGACTTTTTTCTTTCCTCTCAATCTCACTTTCAAGCAAATTTCCTTAAAAAGTTTATTTAAAACACCGCCATCTGGTCACATCCATTTTCCAAAGGATTCTCTCAGATCCACCGCCTGATGCTCCAGTGTGGGGCAGCGGTTCTCCACCACCTAACGTTTTTCACCCTGCGGGAAAATTGTTCAGATGGGCTCATTTAGCCCACTGACCTCTTCCAGCTGATTTGTCCCCCCATGGGACTTAGCGCTCCACCTTGCATGAATCCACCCTTCTTGCCCCATCCTCTTGCCCTTCCCCGTTCCCATATTTGATTTTGCCTCCATGCCAACAATGAGTATTTATTCCCATATGCTGACAAATCAATAATTGAACTAGCATTGCTTCCTTTACACCAGCTGGCTTTATTGATTTCCGCCCTTTTAAGGGCTATTTTGACATAGGCTTCCAGACAGAGGAGGACGCTGCAACAGCGGCTGCAACTCCCCTAATTTTACAAAAACACTCCTGACCCTACTACCTGTACTTGCCTCCCTTCTGACACCACAATGGTAATGTCTTTTTGCGTCCCTCCCTTCACACCTCCCAACCCCAAATTCTGTATGAACAGTTGCTGGTGGGGATTTTGACTTATGGAACTCAACACAACCTCGACTTCACTGTTCCTTCTAGTTCAAAAAGCCTTGCTGCCCCTCGCGCCACTGCCATCATAATCCCACATAAATTCATTATAGCCCAACAATTTCACCCATTCTTGCATCACAGCAGCACCAGAGCATTTCTTTTGGGCTCACATTGGTAATGGTTACCAAATTTGTCCCCTTTGTTTTGGGTTCAACTATTCTAAAAAAACTGCCCCCAAGCAACTTCCTCTGATGCGGCTTCTGTACACTTTTCAGTGGAGTTAGAATGGGGTCTTTAGTTGCCCCCTACCAGCCCCCACATGAGCCCACGGTGCCAGAGTGGGAAAACTCCACCACCAAAACCTTTGACCACACCCACCTACTTAAATTCAACCCAGCCTTTCAGAGTCAGGTTTGGACCACCATTCACACCCAAGCATCCACCCATTCACCTTCTACCACCCGCCCAATTTCGGCCTCCACTATTCTCATGAATCAAAATACTTAACCTATTAGATGAGGTTGATGAATCAAGTAAAATTATAACAAATAAGAAATCTGGTGAAAGTCTTGGTATGGATGATTATGAATGGGCTGAACTTTATAATTATTTTTTTGACAAAACCCTCTCACCCAAACGCTTTGCTCCTAAACCCAATGCCATCCCCTACCAAAGTGACCACCAGCTTGCCTTAGCAGCTGTGACCTCTCCCCATTGACTCCTGCACAAATCAGTGGCACAATCAGTTGATCAATTCCATCAAGCGCTGAGTAAAATTGACTTCCCCCTTGATTTCCATGAAGCAGCACAGGAGGAATCACCCAATTGGCCACTGAAGCCAATTACATGGTTATTCATGTTGCGAAACTAGAAGAATTCAACCCATCTTCTAAGGTCACCTGGAAAGATATAGCTTTTTGGCCATCTCCTGGATGCCCACCTTCAAGCTGAAAATCATGTTTCAGAATTAGTTGAGGCTGTCTTCCAGGCTGAACTTGAGGTAAGTAACCAATATTTCAACCTCCTTCAACCCCATCATGCTGATGCCCCAACGCCCTGATTCTCAGAATTAGTCTGCCATTACAACCATTGTGATTATATAATGAAAGCTAAGCCTGCAGAAGGGCTGCCTGACCCTCACTCCCCTTCTGCCATGATGGGTTAGCGGTATTCCGCTCCCTGCCTGGTTGGAGTTTTTTTTATTTCTTTTGTTTTGTCGCCCCATTTATTTTGGGCTATATTGCTTTTAATTGGTAATGTCTGTCCCCTGGTCAACATACCTCAGATAAAATTTAAAACTAACAGAGCCTCCTTTATGTCGCAGACTGTCTGGAAGTTGTGTTTCACAGAGAGATTATACATTGCTAAAGAAGAGTGAGAAGCCAAACCAGTTAGCATAGCAGCAACAGTGTCATCAACATATAATGTGTAAAATGATAACAGCATCTTAGCGCCTAGGTAGAACCAATCAGCGAAGGCAGTAACCAGTTCTCCTTCATACAAACTAAGGCACATAAAGGCCTGTTTTTCCTGCTTAAGCTCTGCTTTGAGCCGAATTCAGCTAAAAGCGCCTATTTAACTTGGCCCATGTACTCAGAGTGTCCATATGATGAACCATCACCTCTTGGGCCATGTAACTCAAAAGAGGTAGGATGTGCTTGATCTTCTGTTGTTCAGTTGCGTCTTCCATGGAATATTCGCAGATATATACAAATGAAGCAATGTTACCCTCTTCTGAGGTAAACTTGTCTTTAAATGGGGGTTTATAGGGGACATTGGGCAGCCAAATGTGCATTAGAAGAGGGGCACTGTTAGAGCTTTTTAAAGAGTGATAGAGCGCTGGATGTCGCTGTTTAAGGGCAACAATCCTTGTTTCAAGTCCAACTTATGGGTAGAAAGTTTACTCAATTGAATGTCCTCCATTTAAGCTATAAAATGATGTACAGGGTCCTTGTAGTGAGCACCACTTGTTAAATCATGGCACTATGTGCTCGCTGGTTCTGTTGCATAGGATTTTAACAATATAGAAGTCAAAGAAGTATTAAATTCTCAACAGCTGTATAAAATTTAAATGGGGGTATAATAAACCAAAACCAGATTTGGAATTTTCAATAATTTTTGTTATTATAAAAAAACTGGGGAGCATACAGAAAACCATTAATAAGCTATTACTTCTAAGCATCTGTGCTCCTTCGATGCTAATAGTGAGAATTGAGGGAATTTAGGTTAGGCATAGAATATCTTGACTTGGATATATGACCTATTAGCCCATCAATGCTCCTGAGAACTTTTCACCTTGGCAAACTGGAGTTTTAGTAAAGTTTATTTGACCTTGCAGATGACGTAATTGTGGGGTAGCATTTTAATGTAATTCTGCCAATCAGCCATCTTGTACACATTGTTAGTTTACCCAATTACTGAAAATCCTAAGCAGTGATTAGTTGATCAAATTATCTCATTCCTCTGGACCCTCTCCAGGTTTATGAAAAGGTTTCTTTCCCTTAGGAGTTATGAAAAATTTTCGCTGGCATGTGGCAAGACTTCCAAGTCAGTTTGCCTATTATACCGGTGGTTTAAGCAAACACCTCATCTCAAGATAGTTTTTAGCGGAATATGAGGAGTAAAATTATTACTATGGTCTAAAAACCTTTGCCTAGAAGAATATTCAAATTTAATAGTAATATTTAAAGTAATTTGCGCCAGGGCATTCATACTAAAAAGTTGTGCACTTTAATTGTCTGACAGTATTGTTAAAAGTTTAACTTATACTCCACCACAAATTTAATTTTTACCCTTATCTGAACCTACCTTAAATAAATTAAGAGACTATACTGGTAGCAGACAAGGGCTACCTTTGACCATTCTTTCATTCTATAAAGGTATTTCTCAAAGAATCTTTTCCTTAAAAAAATAATTAAAGCAATATCAGGGTAAAGATTACATTACCAATCTTGAACTCAGATATTTTAAAAAATTGAAGGACTCAAACAAGGCCTACAAATATCATTTTTCTTTATTCAAGCGATCTTTCTTTCCCTTGCAATATATTTACTTCCAAGTATTTAGGGCTTTTTCAGCAGTTTCTTTTAATCGTCTACATCAGGATTGGTGATAGTCTAGTATAGGTCCTCTCCATATGTTATATATATTAAAACTTAACTTGACTTACCATTAGTGTCTTCCAGCTCTCCTCAACTTGCCTTTGCCGGTGAGACTTCTTTTTTGTTAACAACCTTCTGTCTATTGTGATATACTATGAAGCCATCGCTGAATTAAATCATACAACCACTGACAGGTGCCTATGGTTAATATCTAGTGAGATTAAACCTCTTATCTAAGTTAGAACGTTTTAAATAGGCAAACTAATATTAGGCATAATCAATGTCACCTATATAATTTACAGTAGCTTCTCCTAGAGTTATGACATGACACACTTTAAAAATACTAATGCCTAACATGCTTGTGTGTTTCAACAACACTATTATTATTAAATTCCCTAAACTAAAAGAAATCATGGTGGGTCAGCCTTGAGATAAATATACCACGCCAAGATATTTTTATAGGCAAAACAGTTTTCAAACATGTGTTGAACAAAACTTGACCAGAATACAACAGGGATTACTCTGCCTTGATAACCACCCTTTAACTGGCCTAAACTAAAGAAGTTATTTTTTCTAACTACTTCTACAAGTTTCAGTTAGACCTCTAGTTATTTAATAATTTTCTAAAGTCCTACTTCACCTAGTCCATTTATAATTTCATTTTCATAA
The DNA here is from genome assembly GCA_022478985.1 of Massospora cicadina. Lineage (NCBI taxonomy): Eukaryota > Fungi > Entomophthoromycota > Entomophthoromycetes > Entomophthorales > Entomophthoraceae > Massospora > Massospora cicadina. The sequence goes on along the minus strand of JAKSZP010006633.1, from coordinate 224,667 downwards.
TTAAGAAAATCTAGTAAGGTTGTTTAACATAATTTTTAGGTCTAGAAGGTGGAGACTGGAAACCTTTGACAATTCATTAACGTTTATGTATTTAATTCCAGACATATGGGTTACTTGAAATCTTACCCCTGTAGTTGTACCGCCTATCTGTAGAGCTATCACCTAAGTTTTTTTGATGTTCCTAAGATATCATAGAGACACATTCTTTTCACCACCTTGGAGTGTAACCCAAGATGCCTCTAAATTCTTTATAACCCTATTGACTGCAGGGAATTTCTTACTCTGTGAGTGAGTTGTTCATCTTTAACTGAATTCTTTTATAATGACATGTAAAGATATTAAAAGGGTGGTTAGTCTGGCAGAGTGATTCTTTCTTCCACCCTAGTGCAGGTTTTGTTCAATATAAGTTAAAAACCTGTACTGGCTAAAAAAAATTCTCGTTGTGGTATATTTGTCCCAATGTCAACCACTTTAAATACTTTTTTAAAGATAAATCAATCACACTAACTCTAATTGTGCTTGTAATGTTCAAGCCTAGTATCTTTGACTTCATTATATATTCGTTTTTATATATCTTTGTAAATCAGTATATGCGCCCTAACCAATAGTTTTAAAATATGAAAATCTTATAGTTTTCATTAGCCACTTAACTTTTATTCCTTGTTCCTGGGTAAATTTTGACGGCCGCCAAGTACACTAAAAGAACAATAACCTGTATATAATATCCCAAAAAACCTTAACAGGTTTTTAAATCTTACATACTACCTGTTCACTTTATTATTACAATTTCTTGAGGCTTCCTATCTGAGCCTATATTTTTTGGAGTAAAGATTGTGTTCAGCAGCTCAAAGTTCTATGAAAAACAAAAACATTTGTATTGTTTTTTTTAGTACATTTGTATTGTTTTACATCATTCTTAAAGCTTTTAAATAGCATATATCTCATTTGAATGTTTAGTATGAACCTGTAAAATCTATATCAACAATATGATGTAGTTTATGTAAAATTATGATTCAGAACATGCTTAATGTTTTTTATAAATATGCTCCATAGCGCTAGAAAAAGTACTAAGGCCTCTTTAGAGCCCAAGCGGCATCTCAAGTAGTTAAACATTACTAAATACTGATAAGAGCATATTTTCTGATTTTTTCGTAGTTAGAGCTCCATCAAGTAGCCACTTTTTCAGGTTTATTGCAATAAAGTACCTGGAACAACCCAACCATACCAGAAAGAATCAAACTTAAAGTTTTATATAATAGTTTAGCAATCTAATTTAAGAGGGTTGTCCATTAAGACCAGTAGGTTTCGTCCTTTTTCTGCAGCAAAAAGGAAAAGCAAAGCTCACAGGCTCTTTAAAGGTCTCAGAAAATCTGACTACATTGAGTTCACTTAGGTTTAGAGAAGAATACTTCCTTTTAGACTACTTATATGCTTAAACCTGTAATTTATTAAGGACATCACGTCTAAATAATGGACTTCTTTTTGCACAACTTATTATCATTTAGGCTCTTATGAAGATTTTTTTAAATTCACCAAATCTTATCTGTTGAATTCTACTTTCTCTTTTGCCAGCAGGTTACAATCTTAATCAATCTATAGAATGTACAAAATTAATGTAATTATAACTTTTTTAACCTTGCAAAAGATAAAATTTGTCCTCTTTAAACATATTGCAGGTGTGCAATATCTATATTAACTTCTAACCCATCTTGGTGGCTAAACCAAAAGCACTGGCTAGCGCTTATGGTTCTTATCCATTATTCATAATAAAAAGGTTGTAAAAACTATATTTACAGATTTTTTCACAATAATCTTATATATATAATTTTTTGTTCAAGTCTAGCTTATATTTGACTTTACTAGTGCTCAAAGTAATTTAAAATCAGCAGTAACCACTGCAAGAAATTAGTTATTTCTCTTTTTCATAGGTGTCTTTTTAAAGTAGTTATATGTATAGAATGACATCACTGTGTATGTTATCTACTTACACGTTTTACTTTTTTCTTAACCATAAAAAAAGCTGTTTGTTTAGGCATTTGTATTACCATTGGTGAAGTTAACTTTTATGACAAACTTATATAAACTTATGGCATTATTTTAAAAGTCATAGCAGCCTTAGTAAAAGACCACAAATAAAACCAATAAACTATATTTAAGGTGTTATGGCAGACAAAATCGCCATTATTTTATATTTTATCTAACTAGCCTGGTGATTAAATTTTATAATTTTGTTATTGTCAGAAAATAGTCTATATGACTGGTCTATAAAGTCTAATTTATAGAAAGGAGGATCATTGGTTATCTGCCCAGAATTGAGATGAGAGGATTTAATAATTTAATTAGATATGATATGGTTTGACAACAAGCAATCTGAACTTGGCTGGATATTAGAATTCTAACTTGACTTCCAATGATGAGGTAAGTATGAAGGAAATTGGATATGTTGAAAAGCTGAGTGGGTGGACTGGATAAGTGGCCAAAGAGATGACTGAAAAAGAGGGGAAATGAAGAATGGAGAGGGATTTTTTAGTTTGTAACCCATAGTGGATTCTAAATTGGAAATCTTTAGGTTAAATGGTAGTAAACTCTGATATGGATAATTGGATTATTGTTATTGAAGCTTTCTGCTTCCTTTTTATATTTTAGTATACTTGTTTGAGTAATGACGATATAGTATTTCCTTTCCGTTGCATCAGTGTAAATTTTCTCCTATGCAAACTCTCTGGTGGTTTATATCCCATTTTATGGATTTTAAAGAGTGGTGCTCATTACAGGGTGCTCACTGATTCAACCATGTCATAATCAGCTAGCATGATGAGAAACTATTCCAGCTTACAGAGTCAGCACAATATGTCCAGATTGCAACCAATCTAGATACATTATGCTGAACCAATGACAAGCTAATTCTCAAGTATAAAGCTCTGATGGATCAGTTTAAAGAGGTATTAGAACAACCATGTACCCTTGGCTGGCAGAACAACTAGCAGACCTCCTCAATGACATTGTTGAGTAGCTGAATGCGTTGATTAGGAATTGGAAGCTATTACTTATTACCAAAGTTCAATACGTTGCTGAAGAGCAAAAAGGGGCGCTGGTATATACAGCAGCACTGTGGTGGGTATGAAAACGATAATTACAGAAGAGCATTTCGCCGACCAAGAAGGCAGTTTTGAATCAATTAACCCATAGCAGAAGCTCAGGGGATAATTATGCCTCACGAAAAGAAAAACCTACCATGTTTACTGTTTTTTTGGATTAAGAAGCCCATACTGCAACTAATCCTGTGGACAAGCAGAGTTCCGCCCTTCTTTCTGCGTCCTCCACTTGTCATAGTTAAGATATGTTCAATGAAAAGTGCCCCAAGTCACCCTTAAATATCATAGCCAAAAACTTGATGAGGGTGTTTGCATTGACAAATTGCCCCTGTTCAATAAGGATGGAAACATTTATAGGTCCTTAAACGCTTTGAGTTCACGGTGAAAGAAGCTTCAGACTGCCATAAGGCCAAGCTACTGATCTCCACCTTGGATGTCAAGGATGACAATCAGGTTAAGTGCTAGCTGAAGGTCAGTTTGGTTACCTATCAAGAAAACAAGGATATGGTGTTGTGCTTTTTGGGGTGAGAAAAATGGCTCAACAGAAAGCCAAAATCTGACGATTGGGTTTCAGTAGAATGAAACACTGATGGAGCTTGCTGATCATTTTTATTTGGAAGTGCACGTCTTAGTAGGGGTGAGGACGTTATCTGAGAATGATGTTGGGATTGCAATGACTGTGGTGGTGAAACCACACTGAGAGCTTACTAACGTGATAGCTCTGGTTCTTCAAGGTGATATCCTTTGCTTTAATTTGTAAATTACCTGCGCCAACTAGCCGCCAGGTTCAGTTTATCATATCTGGAGCAGAAGCCTTCAACAGTCACAGGTGGACCACCTTCTTCGAGTGGGCTGCAATGGTTGACCTTTAATCTGCTAGCTAAATCTCGGCCATCCTATATTTTTCACCTCATCCTCAGATGAAATATAATTCTTCACCCAACCATCACCCTTACCTTTTAATGATACTCAAATACAGGATGTTTTTGGAGTGATTTATTATGCTTGAGGTCATCCCATACATATCACAATAATCTGCACCATTAAATGACAAGTCCACATTGGAAAGCTGTACTGGTATGATTTGGGAAAAGATCAAGTGGAGTAGAGACGGGACCCTCTACCTCAGCTTGTTTATTTCAATCCCCTACTAAAACCCAACGCATTGCTTACTGCTGGACCATGTAACCCCACTGACGTATTGATATATAATAAACCTGCTGAGGACGTAGAGTGCTGACCCGCAATTAGGCTAAAGAGGCTGCGGTGGAGGAGGGCCATCAGTAAATGCCAAAACCCTATGCCTGTCAGATATCAGAGAAAGCCTCATATGAAAAACTCTGACCCTCTTCTGATGTACCATCACTAAAAAGGGATATACTTTGTCATTCTGGTAGAAGCAAATTAGAAAACCGCAAGTTCAAAGTGGGCATTATGTGGTTCCTTGAGTAAAAGCTTTCCTGGATATTCACATATGAGATAATGAAGGGATTTCTTATTCTGAGTGTATGTTTTTGATAGCTCTGCGGCGTAAAACAAAGTTTTGCGTGATTATTGACTCAGGCGCTCTGGGTAACATTGTGTCAACCAAGCTGGTAGATAAGTTACCGTTGAAACCTGATGTGGAGCGCCAGTTGGTATAAAAGACCGCTGGAGCGGAATGTACTGTCTTGGAAGGGGCATATAGCGCGTTACTCTGCAGCTTGTGTCTATTGTCATTCCTGATTCAGCTATTGTGTTGCCAAATCACAATTACAATATGCTGATAGGAGCTGCATTCATGCGGCACTTCAGGACAGTATTAGATATTACAGAGGAGATTTAGAGATCTTGAGACAGAAGATCCCAGCTTATTTCACATCAATCAGGATGCTGAAGAATTCTGCTCGCACTGGGAATGTTTATTTTTTTTATACAGTGATGGCATAATCCCATTTTCTTCATGTGATTAAAATAAAACTAGGGCTCTCTCTCACCAAATATCTGTGTATTAGGGCTACCACTCTGATCTGCGGCCTCTATAACAATCCCATCTGGCCATCAAGCTATAGTGGGGACAGAGTTTGAAAGAGATATTGAAGGGCCTCTACAGGCAGGTTTGGGGCCCCACCGCAATCTCATCTTGAGCCCCATATGGACCTAGGCATCATATTAACTGGACATGGGGAGGTAAAGTGTTGTTAGTCAACCTGCAGAAAGGGCCGCTGAAGGTCTTCCATCACCAGGTGGTTGCATATCTGCATCTGACCCCATCAATGTGGTCTTGCAGGTTCACGAATTTAGTTCACTTTATGAGTTGCATCTTCCACCTGGTATGCCAGCCGGTATAATGGTGGTGGTTCACTAAAAAATGCTAATGGGGCTGTATAAAGAGCAGAAGGATCAAGCCATGAACTTATTCAAAAAGTATCAGGAGATTCTTACATCCTCTGACCATAATCTAGGCTGCGCTCCTGGCGTTGTCCATCAGTTGGACTTCAGGACCACCCTCCTATATGGTTTCAGTTGAATTGGCATTTGAGGGTTGCAGAGGAGGTGGTTTATTACGAAATGGGAAAGCCTTTGAAGCAGGGCATGCTGTAGCTGCCCAGAGATACCTGGACTTCTCCCGTCCCAATCATCAAAAAAATGGCACTAACTGTGTAGTAAATGACTACCATAAAAATGAACTATATCGCCAAAAAGATTTATACCCGCTTCCCCAAATCAATGATTGCTCTATATCACTTAGTTGGCGCTTTTTATTTACTGGCAATGGACCTAAAATCAGGGTACTGCAGTTCAAGTTGCCTGAGACAGAACAAGAAAAGTGTGCGATAATCACTTCCAAGGGATTATTCCAGCACATGCATATAGCACAGGGGCTGTTAAAGCCCCAATAAGTTCCAGTGGGCTAGGGACACTAAACTGGGTGATCTTAAGCTGTCATGCATCATTGTGTACCTTGACAACCTCCTTGTCTTTTTTTGGACGCTTTTTGAGCTTCAAAATCATCAGGAGGATGTTTTCCGCCAACTTGCAGAGGCCAACACCAAAATCAAACCCCCACAAATGCCACATCTTTAAAGAGCGACTAGAATCTTGCGGGTTTGTGTTAGATGCTAATGGAATTTAGAATGTAACCAACTAAGGCGGAAGACATCTAAGATGGCCCAACCCAGTACTAAACGGGATATAGAGGTGTTTTTGAGCATGATCTGGTACTACTGATGCTTTAAACCCAACTCTAGTTTTATCAGGGCCCCATACTTCAAGCTTCTGAAAAAAGAAACTACGTTTAAATGTATGGAACTTTGACAGAGCTCCTTCAACACTCTCTGGATGGCGTTGATAACCTCCCAGGTGTTTCAATGTATAAATTTTGAGGAGGAGTTCATAGTCCAGAAGGATGCCTCCCTTTTCACGATCAAGGCGGTATTATCTCAGTTAGAAGATGATGGGGTGTGGCATCACGTCACCTATTGCATCAGAAGTATGAACTTCCATGATAGGATTTACACTGAGTTTTTGGGACTGCCTAGCTGTAATTTACGCCTAAAAACAGTTATGGGTGTACCTTCATGGAGTAAGTTCAAAGTTGTGACTGACCACACTTTTTAATTGGTTGCTAAATCTCTAGGAGCTGTAGGAACGACTTACACGGTGAACTCACAAGCTTCAAGCCTACAATTCTAAATAAAGTATACCATGTTGTGAAGCATCAGAATTCTGACTGTTTATCACGGCTACCAAAGATTGCTATAATGACGTATCTAGTTAAATTAACTTATAAAAAATCTTACTGGCAAGAACAACTACAAAACACCTCTAGTTATCTGGCAGAAAATGGGATGAGGGCTGTTAGTATAAGAAAAAATGGTGCGATTTACAAGCAGATTGATAGTGTTACATTTTTTTGCACTAGTGGTACTCAACTAAAAAGGGGGAGTCACCATGCATCTTTATTTGCAAATGAACCAAACAAAGAGATTATTAGAAATAAAAATTCCTAATATGGCACCTCAGCTAACAGCTTAGGAAGCCATATCAGAAGGTGAGGAAGCTTTGGGGAGACTTTTGTCCAGCACCCACTTTAGCTGGTGGACCATGGCAGACAGCATCGTGGTGGGAGCATCAGCGACATGGGGCATAAGGAAGTATAGTTGTGTGTTTTCTTCATCTATGAGGCCAGCAGTGTCCATCGCCTCAACGTATTGAGCAAGTTGATGCTCAGCGAAAGTGATGAGAGCTGGCACATAAGTGAAAGTCTTGATGCGCCGGTGGGTTTTCAGGATAATTGGAGTTAAAAAGTGAAGTTTTACTGCATCAATTCAAGTGCGGCTTGCACTTGGCGGTGTTACATTGTGTTTCCAAAACCCCTCTTCCCAACCAAGCATTATCCTAGGCACTCACTATTTGTATGTCATGGGGTTATGCAAAACGTTAAAGTTCCTGCGACTGCATTTTTTTTTGAAAAAAGCATGCACTTTGAAATCCAGAAAACAATTTACCGTTGTCACCAATGTTAATTAAAGAATCCCTTCTGCCAGAAGTCTTTTACGGCTAGTTAAACCCTCATTTGCATTACACAAGGTGTCCATTGATGTCATAGGGGACCTTATTATGGGCGCAAATCTCTCCATTTACATCCTGGTAGTGATAGGTCATCTAACAAAGTGGTGGATCCCACATGATAAGGGATTTGGGTCTGGTCACCAATGCAAAATTCATGATTATATGCATCATTCAAAGGAATGGCTGTCTTTAGTTCACTCTCATCAACAACAAAACCAACTTCTCCTCACATATCTTCTTTAAGATGAATGAAATAATGCCATCCATAGGGTTCTAATAGCCCCGCACCATCCTGAGTCCAATGGAACTGTTGAGCTGGTCTACAGAGCCCTATTGAATATACTTAGGAAGTTTGCAATGGATATAATGTCAAACTGGAACACCCTCCTTCCCAACGCATTATTAACCTATAACGTTAGCTATCACTCAGTGACTGTAAATTGTCACTTCCAGTTTCTTTACAGGACGCACACAGCCCTAAGCACTACTCTACTTCTGTATAGAGGATGCTGGTAGAATAGATCCTCAAAGCATTCTGCAACTTTGACATCCATGTTAATCAAAGTTCAGACTGAAGCATATTCAATTAGCCTAGTTAAAATCGATTAGCATCATAATTCAATCTACGTTGGTGTAGCAGTTTTGTGCAGTTTGTCATATAGGAGAGTGTCCAGTTCCACAATAATCACAGTTTTAGATGACGGAATAAGTTATCTAGCATATGTATTGGAACTTTGAGATAATAGAGAAAATGGGGGTTGATGGCTACACGATTTAAGACCTGGTGACTAGGTTGATTATCAACCATAAGCATGCTAAGTTCCTTTGAGCATATACTTAATAGAGGGCATGATTATTTTAAAAAAAACAAAAAAACACAAAAGCAAAAGCAAAATGTATATATGTAGATATGTGATAAGCGGATAACGCGATTTGATATAAAGTAAACCAAATATAAGTCCACCACTTGGGGATGCCTCAAGTTTGAATTTATTGCCTCTGCTTCCCTTGGTTAGACTTGCGCTTTGATTGACAGAAGAATGCTTCTTTTTCTTCTGACACTCGCAGATGGACATCCTCGCTAGGCCTTTGGGGTTGGCGGAGGGGGAGGCGGCTGTGGTGTTGGTTGGAATGGGGTTGGTAGCAGAATGGGGGATGAAACGTGAGCAAGAGGGGGACGGCTCTCCGAAGATAAACTGCTAGAAGAGATCAGATAATGCATTCATGGTGAAAGGTGTGGAGGAGGATGAGCAACCAGGTGATTGAAATGTATCCATTCTTGAGCTATCAGAAGCAAGGCCTGCAATCACATCCGCTGTTGGTCTCAGAAGAGGAGAAAATGCCTTTTTAGGGGGGATATAGATAAAGTGGCCACTGGAAGAAGAGGTGGGTGCTAGATCAAGCGGAGAATGACGCTCTGAACGCTAGGAAATCCATGAGTAAGTCATCTAGCTAGGATAGGCATGAGGAAGAGAAGCGTGCACCAAAAAAGCCGGCTGACAGGCCACTCAATTGCCACTCAAATGCGTCCTATCACAGAACCCAATTCGTCTGCTAGTGGAAAAAAACTATGTTCACAATGAGCGCCATCAATGGGAGTTATTGTCTCAGATTTTTGTAATTCAGGGCCTGAAAATTGGTGGACACCCCAGACTGCACGTAGTAGAGTCAGTTTCTTTAAAGCTCACCATTAACAAGCGAAATTTGGTTAGAACGCGGGGTATTTCCCCTTCCCAGCAGACTGCCATTCATCACATGAAACATAACATCCAGCAGTCTGACAGTCCCTCTGGATGATGCCTGGTTTAGGTGGTATTATTAAATGTATATAGCCATCTGCCAAGACTGCGTCGCTTCAGAGAATGAAGGGCCTCTGGTCTGCTTACCACCTCAGCACAACTGCGCCTTGAGTTCACAAAAAAGGTGCACCACAACGTTAGTTAGGCAATAAATTTTGGGAGGAGCTCCTCTTGATTTGGGGCGGTTGCGGCATCCACCTACAGTACATCATCAGAGCTAAGGCTATCAGAAACTCAGGAAGTGACTTATGGTCAGGAATGGCCATAACTCTATTATTCCACACTCACAGGAAAAATGTAGCAGGGCGCACGTGGAGTTGCCTTGGTGAGTGTGAGTACTTCATGAGAAAAAGATGGATTAATCTACACCAAAGACTTATCACTTAGTCAAGGGGGAAGATGTTAGAAATACATATATATGAATTGATGTTAAGCCTAGATTATCGATTAAAAATTCATCAGTTATCTGCTGAAATCAAGATGAGAGGATTTTATGATTTAGTAAGATTGGACTTGGTTGACAATAAGCGATCTGACCTAAGCTGAATATGGGAATTCTTCTGAAACATTGAATGAAGAGAGGAGTATAAAGAAAATTGAAGAAGATGAGTATATAACTAGATGGAGCAGAAAGTATGCCAAAGAGATAAGTGAAAAAGGAGAAGAAAAGGAGGGGGAAGGAGCTTTTTAGTAACCCATAATGGACTCTACATTAGAAATTTCTAGGATAAAATGGTAGTGAACTTTGTCATAGATAAAAAAGTCTATTGTTATTTTAGCTTTCTGCTTCCTTTTTTTATTTTATTATAATTGTTTGAGTAATGGCGAGCATCATATTACCTTTCCGTTTCATCAGTGTGAATTTGCTCCTATGTAAACTGGTCAATAGATTATATTCTATTCTGCCTGAATTCCAACTTTGGGCAAAAATTAAGCATCCAAAATAAGCTAAGAGACTTTATATTGAATAGGGCACCAGTGTCTTGGGAATCCAGGACGTAACATGCTGAATCCTAACCTTAGCTTTATTATAACCTTTCTAAAAGTTTTTCTGTTAAAGCGTCTTCTGTTTTTATAATCAAATAGTTCTAGCATCTAGATATTGATTTGAGCTTAATTTGATTATTATTTTAATATCTTTAAAATTGTTTATGATAATCTTATTGCCTTCTTAAATGGAAACCATTACCCAAGTAGGTTAAGTGGCGAAGCCAAATAGATTCTATTTTGAAATTATTCAGCAGGTCCATGGACCTGAAGCCTTAAAGGTCAGTTACAGCGCCGTAAAACTACATATATAGGTTTTCTCAATCACTGGGGCTTTGTCTTCTTGGGTATCCTTGCTTTTAAAATACATTTTGGGCCAACTTATAGTCCCAAAAGTGTTATATTGCTAAAAGCTATTGTTTGTAGCTATATTTATAGAAAAATTAAAAGCTGCTTCGTCTTTTTAACCTTTTGCGCTTAAATTTCTTGTGAAGTTATCATTTAAATAGCTACATATTTTTTCGCTTGTTTCTTACTACTTTCCTAAGTATCATGGAAAGCTTTTCAAGTTTTTTAGTGAGTGATTAAAAATCCTTAATTTCCCTTATACCTTTCAGGACGTTATGTAAGGTTTCCATAATTTTCTTCAAAAGTTTCAGTGCTTGAGTACAAGTGCTATATGCATCTGAAGAACTGTATACTTTTTCAAAAAAGTGGAAAAGCTCCACTGATATAGTAGGTAATTTTAGTCCCTTTATTACAAGACATAATATGACTTAAATTATTAACAATCCTCTTAGTTATAGAATAAGTTCCACCTTTTTTTATGAGTAAAAGCTGTTCATTTTCTGTATAGTTTGGTTGCTAATAAGTTTTAAAAATCCATCCTTAACTTTAGCCCATTACAACCCAGGCGCAAACTGTCACTTAGAATTTCCTAAGCCTACACAAGTCATGTATATTTGAACGTGGAAAAATATTTTTAATAACTTGCACCATACATGCTCTTCTCAATACATTCTTAAAAACTGAAAATGTTCTGCTCCAGTATTGAAAATAGTCTTGAATTAAATCTTAGGCTTTCTAAAGCTGAACTGTTGCGTCTATTGCGCTTAGTCTTCTATCCTTGATCTTTCAAATTGGTGTAAATAACCAGAATCATTTCTATGGTAGCTTAATTTTCAAGTGCTACAAATTAAATTTAAGAGTAAATTTTTTTCACTTTAAGGACTATAAGAATTTATATTTTACCAAATTGTTTTCCATAAATACTTAGACTTAAGTATTAAGTAAATTATACTTTTAAAGTTTTGAAGTTAATCCTTGATTTCTCATAGCAAATTTATACCTCTTTATTGGTGGGTCCACCCAAAAATTAGCGTTAGCTATTTTATCCTTTCAATTAATGTTCAAAACTAAATTAATGTAAGACTTAAAATCAGTACAATGCACTTAAATTCATGCCTTTATACAAAATACACCTTTTTCTGGCACTAGCGGTTTACAAGAGTTGCATTATGATAATCTAAAACAGATACTGCTTATATTCACTATATGTCATGCTTCTATAAAAACTATAGGTGTTGATAACTATAGATTTACAACTTTGCTCTGTAGTGAGCACCATAGTCAGTTTTATGGCTTTCTGTTTTCTTATGTACAGAGATATCTGAGACTAGAAGCTAATAGGGAAAATTAAGTATCATAAATTTGACATCAAGTAGGAAATTGTTACTAATTTTTGGTGCTGTAATAATTTTGTGAAAGTTACTCTTCTACTCTTCATATATGGCTTGATGTATAGCCTGATGTACCAATGACTAATTATGGGTAAATATTGAGAATCTTTGGCTTATTTTTTATTATAAAATACTAACTAAACCATGCTTAAAAACTTAATAACCACATAGTGTAATTATATTTATACCATAGTTTTAAGAATAATATGATAAATTAATGGAGATCTTCCATTTCACTCATACAATAAAATGAATTAAAATAAAAACCAACAATAAAAAGATAAAAAAATTAATTTTATTTCTTAATATTAAGTTTGGAGTATTTTTTATCTAATTAGTTTTATAAATGTAGTAAAGATACTAAATGATGAAACACACAAGTCAACTTCAAATTAAAACTCTAGGTGATAACCTTCCTTATATCAGCTATTGCTTGGGTCCATCTGTCCAAGCTCCCAGATTTAAGTACTCTACCTTTAAGCGAATTATATTTGATTTAAAAAAGTATTTTATTTCTTGTTAGACTTCAGCTTATTGTTTAATATTATAATATTGTGATTTTCTAAAAAGTTGTCTACTTTCTTTTAGCTTTGTATCCATTTGGCTAATGACATTAGCTTGGAACTTTAAAGTTTGAGACCATGACAAAGAGAAAATAGGTTTACAGGCAATTTGTTTAAACCTTCAAATTGCGCTTGATACATCCTAAAATATTGCTATAATCACTAATTTACAGTTATATTTTTTCAGTATAATTCCAATCTTTTGGGGTCATTATTGCTATAAAGCCTATCAAAATGTGCATCTATGACAGCAGTTTTAACTCTTTAATAAGTCATACATGGCCCTATGAATATTAGAGGTGGAGTTTCAATTCTAGGCATCCAAGTAGGTAAAGGCATTAATAGTTAATAAAGAATTCTCACAACCTTATGGGGTCAAGTTGTCTTCCATTAACAGCTGGCTGCATCTCTTACAAGAAATCCTTTAAAGTCATATCAGCATCACAAAGTCCTAAACTAAGTAAGGTATAGCTTTATTTTTACTTGTAATTATTAAAGTTGATCATTCATCACTACTAATCATCCACATATCTTAATTAATTAGCAGAGTAGAGTCCTAGGAGCTTTGTAGAATTTCCAAAAATCTGTCTTTATTGATGCTTCTGCTCTATATTTGTATGTAGAACACCCCTATTATTAATTTGCAATATGGTTTAACTTATATAGAAAAATTTATAGTGTTAGATATCAACTCCTCTTCAAAAAAGTCAAGTAGACAATGTAGATTTTGGATTATCATATTACTTATATAAACTCACCATTGAAATGTCTTTTTGTCTACTACTTTAAACATGTAAACTAACATAGGTTATTATAAAGGTAAGTATCCTATTGAGCCAAAATAAACTTTGCTGATTCAAGCTGTGTTACAGGAAGTTATTTAAAAAACTTATAGAATTGGTAAGGCTAATCACAAAGGCAATAAACAATAAGGAATCTTCTAGTTTTTCCAAAATAAAATAATCACTCCCATCCTCACTACCCTAAGTTACTTATTTTGGTAGTTGTGTCCTCTTATTAGAGATATTTTTTGACTACAACGGCAAATTGGTAAAAATTGCACCCAGATAAGTTTACCATACTGCTGCCCATTATCCTAAAATTTCCTGAATCCTAAATTTACCACCAATCTTCACATATTTTGCATCCTTAAATTTTTGTTTTTTATGATAAAATTATTTATTTATGCGTAAATTTTAATTTGCTAAGCCTAATTTAAATTTTCCATTTATAATATTTCAAAAAATTATTTTTCAGCCTATTCTTCCTCTGCCAATCAAAACACCAAAACTCCTAGGATGAAGCGCGTCTCAAACAAAAGACTTTATCAAAAATTCTAATAAGCTGGTTTTGGTAGCAGCTAATCATTGCGCGTCAAATTACTCCTCCTAACCCCAATATTTAAGCCAATTTCTTGATCTGACCCTTTCCTCTCAAGAGTAAACTTAGGATAACCTGAAAATAGAAAGTATTTGCTGCGCCCAAAAACATCTCTCCCAGCTAACAAAGCCACCCTATTTATTAAGATTATTATATTCATCTATGAGGATACTGGCCTATTTTGTTTAAGTAAACTTTTAATTAAAACATTTATCTTTTTCATGTTATGCAACTACCACTTTTATAAGCATTATCAGGATAATGGCGCAATTCACGGCCATTTTCATGACCCTGCTAAGATGGCTTACCCCTCAGCAACTAAAGTTTTTAGAGCCTTACTTCTCCTGGATGCTTGGCCAATAAGGTTATCCTTCAGAACTGTCAGATTGCAACCATAACTTAATTGTCTTCCCCTAATAGTTACAATAAATTCACTTGGATTTATTATATTTTAAAGCCTATCAATATACATAACAAATATCTGTCATATTTTATACCAAACGTGAAGAAAATTAAATAAAATGGATAGTATTGCATAATTAGACTTACTTCTAGAAAGTTAAGCATCTAAGAATTCATTAAGACAGAGAAATATCATTACAAGTATGCATCATTAGTAATGAATAACTTCTTGATAAATCAAATTTCTACTGATGCTACTAGTGCAAAATAAAATAAAAAGATCTTATCTGGTATCTGCATTATTTGTTAATGCACTAAAAAAACCAAGCAATCAAATCAGCGTTATTTTAGTAAAAAAACTTAATACTGTCATCAATTGTTTTATGTTACTAATTTTATAGAATCATATGGTAGGTCATTATCTCCCCATCAGGTTGGGATCTCCTAGTGCTGAATATATACATTATGCATATCTATTTATATAACTCAAGATTAATTTTTTGTACTATAAGGACCTAACCCAAGTGAAGGGCGAAAACGCTTTTTTATTTGTAAGAGCCAAATTAAACTTTTTATAATTATTTACATGGTTCCACAGCAACAAGCCTGAGAAGATATAACAGATGATGAAGATGGTTGGTAAATATTTATCTGGTGAGTATCTGATAAAACAAGTGAGAGAAGAAAAGTATGAGTTGATGAATAAACAGAATGGGGCAGAATGTTGAAGGATGTTGGATTTTCCTATTCAAAAAGCATGCAGTGTGCAGTGCCTTGACGTACTGGGAAAGCTGAGACTTGGAATAACTTTTAAGAGGCACATAAGCAAAACATTTAAATTTATAGCGGGATTAAGGGTAGTGGGGAAAACATATATGACTTAACTGAATCTATACAGGAATGCCTCCCAGCATATGAAAGCACTTTGATTTTGTCCATGGTCTATTATGAAAGTCATATGGGAAACTGGGACAGGAATTTTAGTTTCAATAGTGTCTCAGTGACCACATGGACGGCTAATCATAGAATGTGAAAGGTGCAGCGGCTGCTTTGATGGAGAAGGATGGAGGACTTGTATTTGGAAAAGCTCTTGCAAGGGTGGAAGCATCACTGGGAAACAGGGTCAGGGCAGATTTAATAATTGTCCAATGTAAACAGTATTGATAGAATAAGGTTGCTCATCATTTAACCATTAAAGAGATCTAAATGGCAGAAGACGAGTAAAATATTGCCAGCAATTTTGATGATCAGATGGGTGAGAGCACTTGGCCCACTAACCACAGACAAGGAAATAAACTAGTCCCAAGCAAACATTTGCTACTTTACAGTTAAAATTTTCTGAAATTATTGGCTGGCGCAGGAGAAGCTGTGCCCACCAAGGTTAGGGGGCAGAAGGGTTAAGGTTAGGTTAAAACTTTACCACGCGGTGGCAGTGGGATGCTGGAGGTAGGAGGGCCAGAGGTAGCAGCAGCAGTGAAGTTGGAAACTTATGCTTTGTGTAGTCTAAGCCAAAGTAGAAGGGGCAGATAGTGCGGAAGTTCTCTATGTAAGCAGAATGGATAGTATTAGGCAAAGCTTATCACAGTGCAGGGTAATTGAATTGTGAGTATGACTTTTAAATGGGTGGATCATTGCAAAGTCGTGATGCCCAGCAAGCAGCTGGCCCTAATGAAACCACAAATTGCAGGACTTTTTTGGAACTATAAGTGGCCAAACTCTCCAAGTGCTCATGGTGGAAAAGCTCATGGATGGTAGTTGGCAACCTGCATAAAAACTACCAGTATGGGTTTGCTCACAGTTGAGTGAGAGTGGTGGGGATAGGCGTACCTTTTTAGCCTAGCAACATTATTGCCGCGACCATGGCGTGGGCTTCACAAGCGAAGCCAAGGTCAAAGTACCCCATGAAGGGAATAATTTCAATTAGACATATTGGATTAAAGACCGCATGAGGCATCTCAGTGATGACTGTACTTGCATAGGGTAAAGTTCATACTCACGCCTAAAGCTTTAAGCTTAAGTGTGATTTAAAAATTACTTAAATAACTTTTGTTTATATTATACAAACCACCAGAATAAAGTTGTAAGATGTTAAGATTAAGTTTGATATGAATAATAAAATATTACATAAATTACATAATTCATATTGGTAGCAATAGAGTTTTTAAAAGAGATAAGAATATTACTATACTAATAGTATAGAAAAACTGACTACAAAATAAAGTTTATATAACTTAACTATAAATATTTTAAATTACTAAAAGGTAGTTTAAAACAGAAAAGCATGAATGCTGCTTATAGCAAATAAAAAAGAGCTCCTCAAGTATCCAAAATTGAATTTGCACTCAATTACATATACAATATTTATACAAATATTATCTCTAGAACGCAAAAAGTTTCTTTATAATTAAATCTATTTTAATAAAGCAAAATTTTGTCTAAAGTGCAAACATAGATAGCATCCTTAAAAAGATGATTTTTCTGCTCCTACGAATTTCTAATATTGAGCTTACATTAAGTACATGCCTTCAAAGGTCATAGGTTTTAAGAGGCATTTTTCTGTTTTTTAGTAATACTTGTACCCAAATATGGGGGACCATGCGTTTCTTTAAGTGTACAATCATAAATGATATATACCACAATACAGTTCCATGGCAGTTTTGTTTTAGCAACCAATATTACTTAAAAATTGGTTAAGAGGGATTTCTGTCCAATGTGGACTTAAGGGCACACAAGAGAGCGGACAGAATGGGTTTGGGGGAATCAGCGGCATGGGAAGAAGGTAAGAAAAGCTAATTTGCTTTATCTAGGATGCATAGAAAATCAGAATGCTGCAACGTACTGGGCAAGGTGGAACTCATAAGTTTAAAAAAGTTCTATCTCATAAGAAAAGCTATCTTTCTGGTGATGATTTTAGAATAAGTTGAGATAGAAAAAAAGATGTTTTCTAAATTGGTGCATCCTCAGCTCCAAGAAAACGTAAGTTCATCAATTTTATTCTGAGCTTCCTCAAAGAAGTCAGCTGGGACTTTTATAAGATAGCAATTGAGAAGAGGCTCCATGGACGTGTGAATGACTTGGAAAAGAGGAACATTGATGAGCAGAGGCCATTATAGCAACATATTGATAGTTAGTCTAATGGGTAGTAAAGCTTTTCCAAAGTGTGGAATCAACGCTGAGGATCAGACTTAGGAGGCTAAATAAACCTGGACTGTCAAAATCTAGATTTAGGTAATAGGATCAATATTAATCACCCCATTTGAAAAATTCTGATTTGTTTGAAATGGGTAAACATGGGCCAGCTATAAAAGTCAATTAAATTGTGGCATGAATGGTTAGCACATGAAGGTTGACAAAGTAATCTGGCAGGAAATTGAGCAAAAATTTTCCAAGTTTGTTTTCAAAGATTGGATTTTTTAGCCTTTCCAGTTTGAGGAGCGGGTGCAGCGTTTTAAGTAGGGGAAGGACAATCTAACTTAACTCAAAGAATCCAGATAGTTTGGCAGTGGGGCCAATACCAGAGGGAAGAGAAGCAAATGCTATGGTATCATGAGAAGGAAATTATTCCTTTAATATGAAAAATTTAAACAAAAAGAGGAAAAGAGAATCGCCTTTTTGATCTAAGAAATTTGGATAGTTATGATGGAAGGAATTATTATGGGGTATCTGCATATTGAGTATCCCTATGGAAGGGGTGGATAGTCACAAAGGAAAAAGTCCTTTGAGGCGACTACGTCTATTGAGAACCACAAATCAGATGATGGAATAAGCGCCATAACCAGCTAATACCTCCCAGAGTACATAGCAGAGCTGTTCAAAGGTGATAATTGGGAAACCTAACAAACTGAACCACCAGATAGGCAGCGACTGGCAACTGAGTTATTAAGTTGTAACTGATGTATTTTTATATCTTTTATGGCATCATTGCCGCACTCAGGACCTAGTCTTCGCTAGAGAATCACAGAGCAAAATGCTACTGAAGCTGAGTTATATTTATTTGAAAGTACTTTACACCACTTGTGCAACTCCCAATTATGGAGGCACTCACTCAATGAAAGAGTTTCTATACTTGAACCAAAGACATCAGGGCAAATTGCTCTAGGAGAGCACCATGGAACTTCTAAACACCATCTGGGAGTGCATAAGATGCTCAGCTAGGTCCTAAGGGGGATAAAACGACTGGTGGGATTAGTTGGCTTAAACCCAGCTTAAAAGCTCTTTTGGAGCGGAGAAAAGTAGCTAGGAGGAGGCTTACCTCCATCCCATGCATGAGAATTAAGCGTCAGATTAGAAGATCTTCAGGAACTAAATTCAATGGGATAGCAATAGTTGTAAACTTACTATTGAATATGTCTAATTTTGATTGAGAAGTGTTTAATGTAAAAAGAGAGATATTTAGGGTGAAAGGCCAGTTGGTAGGGCATACAGCTACCAGTCTGAAGGTTGCGGGTTCAATTTTCACCCTTCACACATCAATCAGGGTGCCAGCTGAAGGAAGCTATTGGCGGTTAGTGGTCTAAAAACACAAAAACCTTACTCATGACGTAACTACAAAAATTTAAGTCCCGATCTAAGGTGGAAAATTTTTTTGGTGAAGTTGACCCAGATCAAGTTTCATGTCAATGTTTTCTTTCTCTCTCTCTTTTGGTAATGTCTGTCTACTGGTTGGCTTGCTTCAATTAAATAAAAATACAAACAGAGATCTTTAGATACAATTTTTCTGTTGTGTTCCTCACATATAAAACTACTGTTGTTTTAACTATTGTTTGAAAAACAAAAAAATGTTTTAATTTATTTGTCTGAGGCTTTTGACCTTTCATTTTTGAACCTTATTCTATAAATAATTAATTGTAATGTCATTGGTTCCTGCTATTAAGCTAAGCTAAGCTAACATTACATTCCTTTAGGACTAAGAGGGATACTAACATTGAGGCTTTGCCTCTCTCCAGATATTTGATCTAGGACAACCCTAGATGAGAGAGGGGTTGCTGATGTCCCTTTTTGTCTAGCCTCCTAACCCCAAGCCTAATTTATAATCTAAATTCATTATTAATAACATTTCTTAAGAGCTACAGTAGCTAAAAATTGCCCTGGTATGTTTGGAAATTTAAGAGTTTTTATCTAAGAGCAACAAGCGTAATTTCTTCACTAAATATGTGGCTCACTAGAAGCCTCCAAGAATAAGAATTTGACATTCATGTCAACCTAAAATAAAAAGAAATTTTAGAATTATTGCAGACTATAGATATTTAAATGGAAAAAAGAAAAAAGGAATTGATCCCATCATCAAATTCTGATGCTTTCAAAAGAGTATTCAGAAAACCTGCTACTACTGTTTGAAAGTGGTGCGAGAATCCATCCAATTTGTTACTATAAAAAGTCAGATGAAACATATAATCCAAATTTTACTGGGTTAGCTTTCAGTGTTAAAAGAATAAATCAGTAAAAATAATAATGTTCCATTTCCATACCAATTAAAACTTAGTTAAAGCTCATCCACCATTGCCAGTTACAATAACTAGCACCTTTCTAATGGTAAAATATTAGATATATAGAACTTTTACTGTATTAAATTTCCTTAACAAAAACTTCACAGTTTTAATCATTTATCAAATAACATCTAATACTGTGTAATAAAATAAAGCCTGTAAAGGGGTCCCACTGCTAATGTAAGGCCCTTAGCTCCAGCTATCAGGCAGGACCAGGTAATGCATCCTTTCAGGACTAATAGGATTGGAGCCTAAGGCCCTGTTACTCTCCCAGATCTCTGACTTAAGGCATACTTTATATGAGATATTGGTAGCTGCAGCCCTCCTTGCCTCCCATTCATTTCTCACCAACCTAATCATAAACCCCCATAGTCTTTACATCTGTAGAGCACTATATGCAAAAAACAAAATAACTCTGTGTAAATAATAAAATATTAAAATTAACAAAAAGGCCCTATTAGAAATGAGTTGATGAGTGAGTCGAAATTTCTTCTCATAAATTGTGCCTCAATAAGTTGACTTCAAGATATTACAAATAATACCTGTCCTTAGGCATTAATGGTAATTTTAATCAGGAAGAATCATGTGCATATAATCAATGGAACTATCTTCAGGAATCTCATCCCGCTTTCAAAACCTTGAGAGGCGTTACATTCACCATTGTGGTCATAAGGACGTCTCAAAACAATGAGGGCGTCCAGATGGCTAATCCATAAGACTTTAAAAGGTCCTGATCATACAGGGCTTGAAGGTCCCCTAGGCACCACGTCCCCACATCCTAGAAATAATAATGCTTTTTAGCTCAATAGAGTATCCTATTTCTCCCCCATATTATTTTACCTCTATTTTAGTTTACAGTTTCAAGCCATTTTCAAAATCAGGCTACAGTTAAGATAACTATTAGCCAACGTAAGCGTGTATCACTACAGGGGGCTTCAAGCTGTGCAAGTGATAACGTCTATCAAGAAAAATGGTGAACAATGAAATTCAGGTAAACCAACTGCTGATTGTTCAAGAAGTGTAACATGATAAGGTGATACCTTTCAGTATGAGGTACCTACTATCTAGCATAAAAGCATAGAGTTTTGGGCCACCTTCATGTTTACCCTACCATCCATTGATAGAGATCACTATCAACTCTAAGATGAGAACCTCAACGAAAATATTAGCAACTATTAAATGATATCTACTCATTAGAAGATGCTCCAAATGCTCCCATTCCTCTTCAGTGCCTTCCATTGTTAGGACCACTGGTGTAATACCTCATATCCCTCAATATTCTGAGGCCAGAGTACCTGAAGTTTCAGGGTGTTGGATTGCCTGTTTATTGCTTCTATTGGTCGAGAAGTCTATTTCAAGATACGAATTCTAGAGGCAATTCCTAATGAAAATATAGAACTTATAACGTAAAATTGTGAAAAGGAGAGTAAGCGTAAAGTTTATTAGCTTAATACCAGCTATATAAGGGTAATTGAGGAGGTGTTTTGGGGGAAGACTAAGCAGCCCAAGCCTAGATCTAATAAAATTATTGAATCAGAGATTTGGTAAAAGCCCAATTATCTTGGTTAAATTTCTCATGCTTGTCTCAAGGCTCAGGTTTGAATCCTGAGGTTGGGTAGCTCTGAGGGAGCATGATTTAACCATGTTGGTTGGGGTTGAGCTCCAACTTTGACAATGGTCAACTTTCATCAGGGATTGTCCCCAACAGAAGTTTGGGCTTTTTGATTGAATCAATATTGATCTCCAACTTCAATAATTGTCAAGTTTTGTTGGGGATTGTCCCTGACAGAAGTTTGGGCTTTTTGGTCAATTCAGGATGAAAACCTGACATTTGACACGTCCATATCTGCTGTTCAGATAGGAATCCTGACAATACCCCTCTAGATCTTGGCGCAGGGGAAAACAGATGGAAGAAGCTACTATGGATGCAGCTTACTACTGTAGCATGAATGACCTCTATGATGGAGTGTTCATTGCCCCACTTATAAATGACCTTGTAAGGCCCCAACCAGTTGTTTCCAATCTATTGTGTTGAACTTTAGGATGACTATGTTAGAAAAGAACTAGGTAACCCAGCTGGAAGGAGCGCAGGAGGTTATGCTTATCATTAAATTAGTTAGTTACTCTACCGGTAGTAGCTGATAAGTTCTCAGAATCTAGAGCTTGGAGTTGGATGATTTCATTGGCAATGCTTTGCATAGTAACTTCAGGGGCATTGAGGGAAGCCTGATATAACTTGGCCTGCACTCTGTAGGACAACTGGGAATTTCGTCCATACAAAGCCTGGAAGAGAGACATTTTAATGATTTGGTGGTAGCTTATTTGATAGGCCAGAATTGCGCTAGGCTAATGTTGGGGCCAGTGCAGAGGGTCAGTTGTGGCCATTTTACAAATAGTGGCCATTAGGGTACCATTCGCCTGCTCCACCATTCCATTAGTGACAGGATGGTAGGGAGTGGAAAATACCTGGGTGGATCCCATCAGCTTGGCTAAATCATTCACCAGTGATTATTGGAAATTTTGCCCATTATCAGAGAGTATATTGTGAGGGCATCCATGCTGGGTGATAATCCAATTATATAATAAGGTGGCGGTAGCTTTTTCTGAAGTGGAAGGTAGCGATACAGCTTCAATCCACTTATTTAAATGATCCATAGACAGGAGCAGGAACTGGTGACCATTAGAGGCTTGAGGGAGAGGTCCCACAACAATAATGCTAATAGTTTGGAAGGGTTCACAGGGTGAGCCACTGGATGTTGTAACAAGGGATTAGGTCCAGCTTGGCTTTGGCATACCAGGCAAGACTCCAATACATCATGGCTTTTAACAATCATTCTTTCCCAGTAACATTGAGTATTGAGCCACTTATAAGTTTTTTACAAACTCCTCTGCGGCTGACTTGCCAATGTCCCTACAATATGACGTCAGTTCGCTCTGAAGGTTGCACATAGGGCACCCATTTTAGAGACATAAGTATGCACAGTTGACCATTTTTGACTTGAGGATCTGCCAATTAATTTGCTAGTTCCTTTTGAAAGGTTGGGTATTCATCTTTCCATAAGTGCAGCTGAGTCAGGAGGTCATAAAGTAGATCATCCTCAGGGGCACTTATAGTTAATATGGGCAGCCAGGATAGGCAATCTTCATTTTGGTGTATGGGCACAGGTTGATGGATGATGGAAAAGTTGTAGTTTTGAAGTTTTAACGCCCATCAGGCTAACCTACCGTTGGGGTTCTTTATTTGCTGTAGTTATTGCAGGAAATCATGTTCAGTAATTATAGTGAAGTGTTTCTCATATAGATAAGGTCAGAAATGCTTGATAGCCAAAAATAGGACCAAGTATTTGCATTCCGTAACACTATAGTTGCGTTCAGCTCTGGTTAAAATTTTTTCTATAGTAGGCGATAGGATGGTCTACCAAGTTTTCATTATGCTGCAATAGGATGGCTCCGATGGCTATATCACTATCATTGGCAAAAAGGAGAAAGGGTTTATCAAAGTTGGGATTTATAAGTACTGGAGAGTTGGAGAGAGAGATGCATAATAGGTCAAAGGCCTGCTGTTGCTCTTCTTTCCACTGGAAGGGTATCCTTTTTTAATAAATATACAAGAGGTTCAGAGGTGTTGGCAAGTTGGGGGATAAATTGAAAATAATAGACCACCATTCCTAGGAAAACTAGTACATATTGTAGGGATTTAGGGGGTCATCTTAGCAATAGCCAAGACCTTATCATCCATCGGGGATATTCTAGCTTTACTGACCTTATGACTTAAAAAATCTATCACTCTGGAAGAAAGAGCATTTCAACAGCTTTGTTTTTAATGACAATTGCCATAACTGATGAAAGAATTGCATGAGGTGATCTAGATGTTCAGTAAAGGTTCTTGAAAAAACGGTAATATCATCAAGATAAACTAGTATAAAGGAAGTTTTAAATCGCCTAGTAGTCCATCCATAGTGCGTTGGAAGGTAGCAAGGTCATTAAATAAACCCTGAGGCATTCAAGTAAGCTCAAATAGTCCTTCACTTGTGATAAAAGCACATTTTGCCCAATCTTCTGGGGACAGATCTACTTGCCAGTATCCACTGGCGAGATCCATAGCTGATAGATAGTGGGACCCCAACATTAAGCGTAAAGAGCTGTCTATACTTGGCAGAGGGTAACCATCTTTGCAAAATATAGAGTTAAGGCGGTGATAATCCACAACAACCCAGTGACCACCATCCTTTTTCTGAATTAATAAGAGTTGGAAGGCCCATGGGCTTTTGGAAGGTACAAGTAACCCTGACTCCACCAATTGCTGTAACTTTAAGGCCACTTGTTCTTCCTCCACTTTGGATTTTCAATATGGTCAGGATTTAAATTGAGGGTAATCCTCAGTTTTAATTTAATGTATTACCTAGACATTTTTCCATAGTCACTTGGTCCCAAGGAAAAAATATCGCCATATTCCTTGTGGAGGTTTTGACATCTTGGCATTTATTAAGGGTAAGATTATCACCAATTCTACTGTCAACCAAAGCTATGGTGGGTGGGAGATAGAATCCTAAATCCTATAATGATCCAAAACAATCTACATTGGTAATACTCTTAATGGGACATAGTTTTACATAAGTGATAGGGGCATGCGTGGGACTTGGAGAGTTATAGTGTTGAATTCCTTAATAGAATAGAAATAGATTTCCTGTAGACAGGATCCAAAATCCCTGAGAAGATCAACGCTTCCTTGATGGAAGGGTTTGGATGTCCACTAAGCTCCAAAATTTGACCAGGAGAGGTAAAAATCTGAATCCCAATATCTACAATAACTTGTGAGCCTGAGGGTATTATAATAGAATAGGGGTATATGGAGGGATCCCCTCTTTGGAATCCACAGCCTCTGAGGGGTAACTTAGTTTTTCCCCCTAAGACTTGATACTCAATTTTGCAAATGGAGGATGGGTATTTGAATAAGCATGTCCGTTTACAGGGGCTTCTTTATTTTTGATGGGGAGTTGAAATACAATGGAATCTAATACCCTAGTAGTGATAGGTATTTTTCCGTGTGGTTGGTGATGCAGTTAAACTCTCGCATCATTTGGACCCCAATTAATAATCATAATTTTGTTTTCTAGTGTGATTATGGGGGTAGTAATTAAGTGTTTCCTGAATTAAAGGGGTAATGTAGAATACGCTCCAATCGCCTTAGTAGACTGACTACCTGCTGTTCCATATTCAGCCTCATGGATCAATTCTGGAACCATTTTTATCTTTTGGATAAGTTTTGAGGATTTTATGTTACCTTGTGAACTGGTATTTATTAATGCCATGACTTTAACCTTATGTATGACTACCTTGACTCAAACCACTGAAGATCTGAACTGGAATTAGCAGCTTGTAGATTGTTGGTAGGGATTTGCAATGATGCAAGTGGAGGATTCTGCTGTAGCCAAGCTTGGGCTGTTCAATGCGTTTGAAAGTTTTTTCTGCCAGCGCTTGAATTTCTATAGAAGATTTGACTGTAAAAGTTTTATGGGGTAATTGACCAACATAAAAGTAAGAGAGTGGGAGGTGTTTATTTCCTTGAATAGAAAAGGGTACGTCAACTTCTGCAGGGGCAGCTAACACAAAACAAGCTGAAGTGCTGAGGATAGAGCTAGAGCTAGAACAAGGGTCTTGAGGCACTTGTTTGATCATCAGTATAGGGAGCCTTTTACCCTATACTGACTGATCTTTTGCTGACTTAAGTTGAAGGATGCGGCAGTAAGCTACAGTGTGAGTGTTTCTTCTGCAATGAAAGCAGTATAATTCAGGTTTAGGCGAATTGGGGGGTGTAACGGTCAATACTTAGGACTGAGCTTATTAGTGTGAAAATGAGGTGGTCCAACAGGCTTATGTAGTTTGGCCAGAATTTCCAATAAAGCCTCTTTAATATGGAGGAGGGATGTAAAGCTAGACCACAGCTTTAAGATAAAGTACTATATTAGGCATATTATAAATCCTGACAATGCAGCAGTGATGGCATCGTCTAATGTACAATAATTCCCTACAACTAGAGTTTGTGCCTTAAGGTAAAAATGGTGGGCGAATTTGATGATATTTCCCCAGATTAAAGGCTAATACCCATAAAGGTCTGTTTTTGGTTGGTTAAAGTTAAGTCGCTCCAGAATTCACAAAGCAAGGCAGTCTTGGCATCAGTCCAAGTGTGGCAATGCATCAGATGGGGACCATAATGTATTGAGCCATGCAACCAAGACATTTAATTAGGTTTGAGTTGCTGGATGTCAGTGGCTCCTTCCATAGAATTTTCATAACAAAATAAGAGAGAAAAGATGCTCCCTTCCCCTGGGACATACTTCTCTTTTGAACGATGGTTTGTACATGCCACTGGGGGGATAAAGGTTGAACAACGTTTTTGACATAGGGGGACCATTTTAACCTAAAGGGGAACTGTTATTGCTAGACATGTCGTAAGGATGGAGGGCGTCCACTTTATTTTGTAAGGTGTTGTTATCCTCAATTATTGAGTCTACCTGATTGTGGGTGGCACGATGGGCTGATATGGTGGCAACAAGAGGGGATAGATACCAAATTTTGCTTTTGAGCTCTGTAGTCACATCTCAAAGTTTGAGTTGGTGTTGCTCAAAGGTGAGAATTCGTTGCTCCATCCTGAGCATCATAGCGGGGAAATTATCCAAGAGTTTAAGGCGTTCTTTGTCTAAAATGAGATCATACGCTGGATTGTTATTGTTCATATTTGGGTTTTTAATTGTTATATTTCACCATGAACTTGGGGTGTACCTGGCAGGGAGCACCAGCTTTGTTGGGAACATGGTGTAATATCTCATTTCCTTCAATATTTTGAGGCCAGGGGGCCCAAAGTTTTAGGGTGTTATATTGCTTGTTTTTTCTTCTCTTGGTCGAGAAGTTTTCTTCCAGACAATAGTTTTGTATAGTCAATTCCTAATAAAATATATCAATTTTTAACTTAAAATTGTGAAAAGGAGAGAAAGCATAAAGTTTGGTAGCTTAATACCAGCTATATTAGGTAATTGGGGATGTGTTTCAGGGAAGTCTAAGCAGCCCAAGCCTAGATCTAATAAAACGAACGAATTGAGGATTTGGTAAAAGCCAAAATATCTCAGTTGAATTTCTCACTCTTGTCTCATAGCTCAGGTTTGAACCCTGAGGTTGGGTAGCTCAAAAGGAGCATGATTCAACTGTGTTAGTTGGGGTTGATCTTCAACTTTGATAATAGTTGACTCTTGTTGGGGATTGTCCCCAACAGAAGTTTGGGCTTTAAGATCAAATTGGGATTGATCTCCAACTTTGATAATTGTCAACATTTGTCGGGGATTGTCCCAGACAGAAGTTTGGGCTTGTTGGTTTGGGGTTTGATTCCTGACATCTGACACATCCAAATCTGCCATTTGGGTAGAAATCTAACATCTAAAATGTGAGAAATTATACCTTGCTATGCAGCCATCAGGAGACTTGGCATTAAAAAATACTATCTCTGAAGTTTTGTCCATCTGGTAATGCACCACCTCCTACAATATTCGGGTTGCACTACCATGAAGTATCATGACAACTTGAGCTAACTCAAACCCTAATTTTTTTATTGTCAACTTTTATAAAGCGGTCTCTTCCTTAGTCCACAACAATTAAGAGGCTATTGTCTGTAACTGTTTCCTAGTTAGTATTGCTCATAGTAAGATCGACATGTTAGATAATGAAATCTTGGGTTACCATCAAGGTTAAGCTTTGTCAATGTATGTAGCTCCCAAGACTGCCTAGCACCAGTGCCTCGAACAAGTAAAAGAACTTGTGCATACCCTCCATTAACACACCCAGGTGCTACCCACTATATTGCTTCTGTAAGTAGGGCTAAAAGGGCCTCAGGTGACAGGGGTCTGAAGTTCCCTATGGGCCACAATAACCTTCCAGTCCTATGGTGCCTACATCTGGAAATCCTAATGACCCCTGGAAACAATACATGGTTATGGTTCTTGATGCTTTATAAGGTCAAATGTTCAATATAGCCACGGCTGCAAGCTCTGAGTAGACGAAGTGCCTCTTGATCCAAAAGTTTTTATTTAGGCCATGTTGGATGAATTGGGGTAACTGAGTGCTTTCACTAAGCTCATCATTGTTCGCTTCACTTAACTTGCTAAACCTGCCTCAGGTTTGACACCGGTTTGGTCAGCTTTGAGAGTCAACTGCTCCTCCAGCGTAATGAGATCCAAGCACTAAATGAGAAGATTCTAATAAAGCCTCCATTAGTTCTTTAAACAAAAGTTGGGATAACATTCTAAAGTTTTAGGAGGGATGAATATGACGTTTTTATCAACAGAGCCCTAGTGACTATGTTGAAACTGAGTTCTTTTGAGCCTTCACAGGTTCTTGGCATCAATACTATTTTACAACCCTCTTGTGACTAAATTTAAGCCTATGGTTAAGAGGAAGCTTATCCCAAAGCAGAAAAGTATTGTCTCATTTATGAATATTTTGATAAACCTGATAGATAAATCCATAGACTAGCAGGAGGTAAAGCACATTACTTCATTTTCAAATAGTACCTCCTGGGAGATTATGACTCCTCATATTAAAATTGTCATACCTGGGAACAAGTCCTTACCACCTTAATCTAGGAATTCGAAGCAACCAGTCCTTGCCCAATCAGAATCAGGAATCCATGGACATTCGGTTAAAGAAAGAAGAAATTCATATGGAGTTCACCAGCCTACTCTATGGCTAAACGCAACCTTTAGTGATCACTAATTTTATTACCATGGATGATGCCATCACTGCTGTCATTTCCACATTGTGATCTTATACTGAGGTCCAAATGAACAAGATCAGTTAGAAGAATAGCTTTACCTGAATCTAGAGAATAAAGAGTCACATAATGAAATCTCCGCTTCTATCTTGCATCCCAAGTCAACAACATCAGCCTCTTCCAGTCACCCTTGGGCCCATATTGTCAAGAACCAGAGGAATCCCCAACCTTGATACTCCTTCTGCAATAAACTCTGTCATAGCTTTAAGACTTGTTGGAAGAAACTTGCTAATGAATCATGAAAAGGGCCATCAGCATAAAGGATGAGGCGTTTCAAGCTTCAATTTCTGTACTGCCCAAAGAATGTTAAGTGACCTAAATTGAGCCTATTTCTGTCATACCAAAGGATGATCTAGTACCTGTTTTTACTAAAAAACATGATACTGCTTACTCTTATTCAGATGAATCTCACATGTTCCTCATTCTATCCCTGTTTTTTTCAGGAGCTTAGTCACTCACATTGACATTTTCGTCCACAAAAATTTCCACATTAATGTTGGAAGTGGTTCCTTGAGAATGTCATTTCGTCTCTATTAATGAAATGCATCAAAATTGCTCCAGACTTTCCCCATTACATGGAATATGTCATGGAGGGGCCACATACACTCAATCCATTTGTTACTATTCCTCTCTTCCCCTTCGCTTTAAGAAGCTTTAGGTGAATACCCCCACCATTGCATTAGACAACTTATGCTATGACCTTATTCTAGAAACGCAGTTTCTTTAATAATTATTTGGATGTCGTGCTCTATGATAGGGGATTCTTATTCCTCTAGGAAACCAAACCCCTGGACTTAGAAACCTCAAATGACACCATGTTAAAGGTCAAAGATCAGGCTTGCCTGTTGGAGAGTGAAGGCCTGATTATTTAACTCAAGTATCATGTAAGGGGTTCATGCATATGAATACCCCTCCTGTTGTAGATTGGCACAAAATCATGCCAATCTATTTACCTAAGAGGATTACTATACCTCCAAAGTCCCAGGTATCGTCATATCACTGTCCATATCATAAAACTCTCCAGAAAACAGCTTAAAGCTTGGGGCTGGATAACTCATACATTAAGGAGATCTTGACCTGTCCAGAACCTTAGATCTCGCTTATGTTGGATCCATCTTGGTGTTATTGGCTAACATTACTGACAGATATAGGATAGTGGTCCCTTATACTCCAGCCGCTTATTATCTCCTCCTTCCTGTAAAGGACATCAATGACATCTGCAACTTTGGAAGATTATAGATCCTGGATTTTAAACGTCACCATCAGTAGCTCTAGTAAGGACCTGTATTGTGCAAGAGTTCATTATTGAGAAACAAATCCAGGTTAAGAAATTATTGGAGGAAAGTAGGAACCTCTCTTCAACCTCTACGAATAATCTTGGAAAAATGAGTGGTTTCCTGCATCACGTAAAGATTGGGTACGCTCCACCCATTCAGTTCCATTCCCACTGGATAAGTAAGGTTGAAGAGGCTTAGGTGGCTGACGAGATTAAGCAACTACTTGAAGTCAGGCTATTAGGTCCTTTGCATAGTCCTTGGCCCTACCCCTCCTATTAGTTTGGAAGAAGTATGGCAGCCATCATGCAGTGATGGACTATCAACAGCTTTAATTCATTACTAATAAGTACATTTATCCCTTGCCCAAGATTGAGAATCTCTCTGCTTGCTTGCCAGGCTTCAATACTTCTCCACTATGGATCTTACAAGCGGGTATTGGCAAGTAGAGTTACCCCTAAAAGATTAATCCAAATTTGTGATTATAGCCAAAGAGGTTCTATTTGATTCAGTGAGGATGCCTCAGGGACGATGTAATGCGCCCACCCACTTTTCAACGTTCATGAATGAAATACTGAAAAACTTGAAACTATACTGTGTATTAAGTACCCTTAACAATATCACTGCTTGTGAACCTTCAATGGTCATGTGAAACACCCCTAGAAGGTCTTCAACCATATGATAAAGGCTTCAGTAAAGCTTAAGCTGTCAAAGCGCTTTTCTTTAATTTGAAATGGAGCTCCTCAGACACTGGTCTCAAAGATGGTATCCATCCCCCCAGATAAAGTTGATAGCATCTAGAAGATGTCGCGCCCTCAGAGCCTTAGAGAAATTCAAGTATTCCTTGGTATGGTGGGCTATTACCATCAGTTCATTCTTCAGTTTGCTGACTTGGCCAAGCCACTGGTCTACCTATTACAGAAGAATGTGCCTTTCAAGTGGTGGCCTGAACAAGTGCAAGATTTTAATGCGCTTAGTAAAACTCTTTGATCTAAAACTAATTAAATTATCCTCACATTGATCAACCTTTATTATTATTTACTAATGCTAGTGGAATCGCCATTAGATCCATACTAGCTCAGCACTATAAATATCAGATCAATCAAATGTGCTTACTTTAGCAAGACCCTGAAGAAGGCTGAATGGAATTATGGCAGTAATGAGCGCGAGTGCCTAGCCATTTTATTGGTGATTAAGCATTTAAGACCTACCTATATGGTAACCTTTTCAACATTATCACTGACCAGTATTCACTCAGATGGCTGCAGCATATGAAGGACCCAGATTGCCGGCTAGTCAGATGGGCCCTAAGGCTACATAACTACAATTTTACCATTGTCCATAGTGTTGGAGCGATTCATCAGAGCGCCAATAGTCTTTTGAGGAGGCTAAAATCCTTCCCTAACCCGAGTGAAGACCAACTGTATGATCTATTTGTCTAGCCCAATCAATGGGAGTTGGAGCCTCTTGTGATCCAGGACAAGTTCTGAAAAAAGACCCAGGATATTCAAATTATATACTTAATGTGTTATAAGAAAAAAATTAAGAAATGACTCCCTTGTGTCAGCCCTTCTTCCCAAACTGATGTTATCCTAAAATAGCATATGACTGTGAGACATGGGGCAGTGAAAAAGAACCATGAATGGCTGAAGAAACGACGCTACTGGGACCTAATAATTAAGACCATCTAAGAAGTTCTAAATGCTTGTATTACTTTCCTATCCAAGGAATGGGCCAGTCCCTAGTATCAGCACTTAGTCATGGACCCGTCAGGTCCCTTTAATGCCAATAGCTTGATGTAGTGTTCCCTCTGCCCACAGGGTTACATGGCATAAGTATATTCTCTTAGTCATTGACCATTTGACTAAACGAGTCAAAGAAATTTAAATCGCCACTTCCCTCGCAAAATCCACAGCTTATTCCTCATAAGATCCGTTTTCACCTAGTATGGATGTACACAAACCTTAGTTTTGTACAATGGGCTATGCTTTACCTCGCAGGTAATCCAAAAACTAACTTCACTTATTGTAACAAATTACATTTTAAATGCCTTTTACAACCCTTCGATCAATGGGTGTGGGACATGCTAATGGAAACCTCTCTCATTTTGCAGAAGATGGCACCTCCAACCCATCTGCTTATAACCATTACATACCCAGCACCTTTCTTGCTTATTAGATAAGCAATCACCAAATCATCAAAATGTATCCACCTCAAGCTTCATATAAGTGTGTTCCTCATTAACCAAACAGCTTTCAGCCCTGCTCAATATCTTTGCCTGAGAACCCTGATACAACCATGAGGGCCTTAGCTGATGAAATTGTCTGGCTTCAAGCTCTAGCTATGCAAGCATTTTCACCACCATAGAAATGGGAAAATTCAATTTAATGTCAGCCGACCCTACTTGCCCATTTTTTAATTATGTGACCTCATTTTCTTTTATCATAATCAACCCTGAGGTTGAGCAAACAATCTCAACATCCTTGGTCTGGACCTCATAGGGTCATTCATAAGATGGACTCATAGTACTCCATTTTTGATGTCAATCATAGGAAAATGATGAACTGAGTACAAGGCTGATTCCTTCAACCCTATACCACCTCTGACAGGATCTTGAGGAGGGTTATTGGGTTTTGAGAAGCTTAGCTAGTCAAAACCCTTCTCCTGATAAACCTTAATAAGTCAATTCTCGGGTCATTGTAGTTGAAACATGGCCCTGAAAGCACCAATGAGAGTTTTGATCAGGAAGAATCACGTGCATGAGAGTTGGTGGAGATTCCTTCAGGGATTTCATCCTCACTTTGCAAACCTCAAGATGCATGACACCCGCCACTGCAGTCATGAGGATGTTTCAAAACAAAAAGGGTTTTGACCAAACTGCCGATTTGTAAGACTGATAAAGATCATGATTGTACAGGGCCATGAAGGTCTCTTATCATTACTCCCCCTCACATCTTATAGTATTGACGCTTTATAACTCAATAAACTAATCTATTTCGCCCCATCTTTTCATATTTTTTGACTTCTTGCTATCTTACAGTTTCAAGACCTCTATTGAACTCAAGCTACAGTTAAGAGAACTGGCATGTGAGAGGCCATTCCTAGTCCCAAAAGACGGCTTAATCAGGAGTTAACCTGTGAGGGAAAATATTTATAGTTAAATCAAATTTGGGCAAGAAGAAAAAGGGGAAGGACAAAAAGCGGGGATCAAACACAGCACCAAAAACAATAATTGTAAAAATGAAGTTGTACATCTAAGTCTCATCAAAACAACCCAAAAATAAACCGGAAGCTTTGCCAATATTGTTGCATTGTGAAAAAATTTAGGCAATGATTACCAATAATTGAATTGTAAACAGGGTTTATATGGTAATCAGTATTTAAAATCAGCAATCATTCCCTAGTATCTAAATATTATTTAGTACCTCCTTCTCCTAAGCACAATCTTAAACCCAACACCCTGATAAAGGTAAGTCTTTAAGTTATCTGTGTTAATATCTTCATGAAAATTTTCCTAAAAACCTTTACTTTTTTTAAAAAATTAAACTTTTTATCAAAATTGAGGCTCCTGTTCTCACTAAGGTGAAGTTACACAATAGTCTCACCTATTATTCAATTAAAAGGAAGCTTTTAAGCGAGAGTTAATCCCATTTAAGAACGTAACAACTCCAAAAATAACTATGAACCATCTTCATTCCTAATCTCTGAATCCAGATGAGGCGTAATTGAGTAGTATTTGCCTATTATTATATGCGCTGAAGTACTCACACTACCAATCCAGTTTTATCTTGGCACGCACTCATATTAACTCTAAAATCATCTACATTTCCTTAGTTACGTTATGTTTCAAATCCTTTTTGGTTTGGGAACAGACCTTTAAGACTAAAGATTGTTTTCTTTCTTTAAAACAACCTTTGCCCGTGGTACATATTGAACTTTAATAAATGCTGCCTACCAACTCCTCTTTCCCAGAATCAACCCATATCAATGCTTACTGTTAAGATCCGCACATGGCACATTGTTTAGAGGAGGTCCTTACGATTTTATCTATTATTGGGAAACACAAAGCCTGTTAACCTTGAAAGTGTTTACCCAGGATATCTCCTATACATGTGTATCATCCTCCACAAGTCTTTAAACCAGTGATTGAAGAGGAGGTAGAGGAAGATAATGAGTAAGTGAATAGTGATGCATAAGATGTGGATTAGGACTATGAAGAAGAGGAGTGTGAGAAATAACATATCACTTAAGCGCGATTGGGACATTTGGCCATCCAAATAGATCCTAGCCAGCTATATCTTCACATCGAATCTCCTTAGTAGCCCAGATTGAAAATTCAGCGCCAGAGAAAGATATTTCTGAGGATCTACCAAGGATGCGGCTCTCATCAGATCCAAAGAAAGATTCTTTATCCTATGCTTGAGCAGCAGAAATACCTACTCAGTACATACATTTATACAAGCGGATACAAAAGCTCCTTGGGGTTGAAATACCAGAAACTCGTGTTTGTTCTCTCACCAAAGTAAATAGGATTTAGAACCCTTACTTCATATTTATCTTTGTAGGGTAATTTGCGCAGCAGGAATTCAAATTAAAACCCTGGTTGACAACGGTTTAAAAGGAAGTTGTATTGACCTGAAGCTTGTGCAAGCTTTGGATCTTCCAGTTACTAAAGCGTCATGTTATGGGTGCCTTCCGCATCCATATGGTCACACTACCACTTTACAAACCTCTCAAGTTCAGAAAACATGAAAACGAGTTTGTATATCATTCTCTTTTTTACTACTAGTGGTGCCCATCCAAAAAGGGGGAGCCGCCACGCATCTTTATTTGCAAGTGGGTCAAGAAAAGGGATTATCATAAATAAAAAATTCCTAATATGGCCCCTAGGTTATCAGCTAAGGAAGCCAAGTCAGATGGCGAGGAGGCTTTGGGGAAACTTTTATACAGCGCCTTCTTTAGCTGGCGGAACATGGTGGAAAGCATTGAGGGTGAGAGCATCAACGAAAAGGGCATATGGAGGTATAGTTGGGGGTCTTCTTTGTTAATGAGGCTGGCGATTTCCATTGCCTCCACATATTGAGCAAGTTGATGCTCAGCAAAAATGATGATAGCTGGCACACAAGTATATGACTTGATGCGCCAGCGGGTTTGGGATAATTGGGGTCACAAAGAGAAGTTTTTGCTGAAATGATTCAAGTGCGGCTTGCACCAAAAGCAAGCTCCTCAATTTCATACTTTGCATCTTCCTCAAAATCATGAGGAAAATTTGGGATAGGAATATTATTGACAAAGAGGGTTTATTGCCCCATGGAGTTGCTGGTAGAGGAGGGTGTTGGCTGGGGCAGCTGCAGCCACAACTGCCATATCATTAATATTTTTATAAATGGGAAACCCGTTCTTAGACAAAAATGGCAGGAACGCAATTTGGGAGGGTCAACGAAGAACTCCTCTAAAGCAAAATAAGGTTTCACATGGCACAGCCGTTCAACCTCAACAATCCCTTTGAGAGCTTCGAATGGATTGATTTGGCCAGCAGTGGGCCAGCCATATGTTTGGGCTGTTGCTGGAGCTTATTGGCCACATGCTGTTGACCATGGCAGCTCAGCTGAAGCTGGTTCAGCCTTTGACTCAGGATTCCATAATCCAGTTAAATTTTCAAAAAGATTAAAATTTCTTAAATTTTGATTGGCTGCCGCTTTGGAAGCAGCGCCAGAATTCCCCACCGTTGGGGGTGGGAGGATCAATACCTATTCAAAAAATTGGGGCTAGGCACTTTTGGGGTGGCGCTCAAGCCCTAAGCAGCAGATGCGGCAGAAGTGGCAACTGTGGGGCACTTACACTTCGAGTGATCAAGCTCAAAGCACAAGGGGCAAATGGCGCAGCTGCTTTCAATGCATGCCCAGAATGGGTGATCAGGGGCGGATCTGATCACGGTACAGGGGGAAACACAAGGTGAGAGTCGTGATGAAATGGGTGGATCATTGCAAAGGCGCAAGGCCCTGCCAACCAATCCTCCTCATTGGGAACCACAAACTGCAACATGGGGTCTGCACCATAAATGGCCAAACCCTCCATGAGCTTGTGGTGGAGGCGTTCAGGGGAAAAGAAAGAGGGAAACCTGGCGAACTGGACCACCAAAGTGGCCTCATTCAGGAGCTGGGTGCGAATGTTGGGCAAAGGAATTTTTTATAAACTAATTACAGCTTGGCTGCTGCGCTGCATCAGCTTCAGAGCAGAAGACGAGGTCAAATTACCCTTAAAGGGGTGGAAGTCAATATAGCAGGCAGGTTTGAAAACAATCATAGCCATCTCAATGATGGCCGCGCTTGTGTAAGAGAATAGATTCCCATATTTGACCCAGAGGCTGAAACGCAAATTGCTCTGTGGGAGCACCAAAGGGCTCTGGAGCACCACCTGAGAGCTGGCGAGGTGGTGGACCAAGTCCTTAGGGGGGACATAACGCCTGATAGCGTTGGGAGGGCTAGCAGAGCCAGCCTGAGTGCGCTTTGGAGGAGGCTGAAAGATGCCAGATGGCGGCGCACCACCACCCTAAACTGGGGCAGCAGGCGTCAATTGCATTGACATTGGTAAGTTTTAGCTCGATTGAGCGGTTGTTTTTTGTATTTTTTTAAAATCCAAATTTAGCTTCAAATGGGTATTGAAGCAAAGAAAGATTTGTTTATCATTCTCAGCTATCCCAAAGTTACTGTATTCAGTGATCTTGCGATTTGGCTGGTTGTGCATTCTCTTTATAAAGAATTAACTTAAAAACATGCTGTCGTTCACCACACATACCTACTCTGGGGTAATTCCATTACTACCAATTTTTAGGAACAATAACGCAGGAAAACAGCAGCAGAGTACCCATCTCAGACGCTGTATCTGGCCGTCCCATTATTCCTCAGATCCAGGAACCTTATAAAATGTGTTTTAATTTTAGATATGTCATTTTTCTTTCTCAACGCCCTGAGTTGACCTGAACCTACAGTTGACAATGTAACCCATTAGAACCATCTGCCTGCTTTACTCATACATTGCACCAGAGGATAAATCCCCTAAGGGTTTGTTTGACTATAACATGTTAAGGGGTGGATGAATTAAGAAAAGAATCCATATATCATCCTCATTATCTCAGATAGAAACCTTATGATAAACTGTGACCTAGTATAGACTTGTGACACCTGAATAACGTCACTATAACTAATCCAATTACTCTCCCTTTAAAAGCTACGGTTATCCATCCATATCCAAGTCTAAGTCTTATTAAACCTGACCTGGATAGCAGTTCCTTAAAACATAGGTGAAGTGAAGACAGGAATGATTAACGACTATTCATATGCATTATGTAATTGAACAGTTTAGGGTTAGGCTTTTAGATTAAAAACGCTCCAGTAGTTTTCCAGCGTAGCATTGACAATGCTTTGGGGAATTTTAGATCTCCTATGCAATGTCATATGGTGGTGACATTTTATTAACTATCCCAATGCTGAACAACGCTTAATGGATTAAATGGACGTTGTTGAACACCTTTATAAGGCTGGAATATTTGTTAAGACGTCCAAATGTGATTTCTACAAATATGAAGCAGTTTCTTAGGAATCTGGTAATCATTATTAATTATGCTTTTGGGCCTTCAGAACTGGCTGCTATTCAATCTTGGCCTACTCCTGTGACCAGAAACAACTTCATATTTATCCTGAGATAGTCAGCTTTTTTATTTAATTTTCACGTGCATCTCCAGCTCAATATCTCCTTTATGCCCCCTCACAGTTAGGAATGTTATTTGTTGGACCACAGAATGCAGAAAATCTTATAGCAAAAGAAAGAAGTTCTCAACAAAACTCATGTTTTGTGTCACATTGATAATTAAAGTCCTTTTATTATGGCATGTGACATTTTTGGCGTTGCTTTGGGTACCTTCTTGTTTAAAAACATGAGGAGAGAGAATATCACGTGGCTTGTCGCTCAAGAAATTTTAGCATAACTAAGCGTTTATAGGCTATATGATAAGCAATTGGCTGCCATTGCTTGCTATCAGATGCATTGTGGTATCTCTTAAAAGGTGCCAAGCACACAGTAGTGGTGCGCACTAACCACAAAACACTCATTTATCAAAATATGACACATAAGTTCACCCACAGACAAACAAGAACTCATTTTGACCGCATGAGCTTCTAATTTATATATGTGTCTGTCAAGGAATCCTGTTGGGATTTTTAAATTCTCACATCTTCCAGTTTTAATAGATTATACCTGAATATTTTTAGTCCGCTAGGGTTTGATTTATACTCTGAAAGCCTATAGTGGATGTCAGAGCTATCACTAGTTAATAACTATTTTTTGTCTTTTTACATTATATTGTGTTAATCTAACTCACTGGATTCAATTTGGACAGAGATTATACGTTTCATTGAATGATCCTAATATTGCTTTAAAGATTTTTATTGTTGTTTATAAATTTAATCACTAACTCTTGTGCGCAGATCAAGCAATGCTTTGTTACCAATTGATAAGATTTTTTGGCAGTTGCTGAAGCATCACTTGTTTTTTCAGTATATTATGTGTTAGCCTGAAGTAATGCATCCTTATATAATAGTGTGATGGTCTCATTACCTATGAAAGTCTCTAGCTTTAGAAAGTTTATACTCTGGGGTAAATAAAGGAGTTGGATATGCTGTTTTGGACTCTAATTTCAGGAGGGTCTTGATATAGTCAACGCATAATCAGACTAAGAGAATTAATTATCCATCATTTTAGAAAGACCCTTATGGATATATTCAGCAGCAATATGCCGTTTCCATTGGGGCGACATTGGAAGAGTTGAGTGCCAGATTTAATATTTAAGCAATTGATTATTTTTGCAAAGAAGACTTGTCAAGTTCATTAGATATATAGATCAAATATAAATTTGGTATAAGCCTTCAGATTAGAAGTATAAGGATAGTTTTCTTTTGTTTATATTTGCTATAAAAATCTCAATATCTCAATATCTCTTGTGAAAAAAGTGTAGGGGAAAGTTTCCTTTTTGCTCAGATTGTATTCCAGTACTCCTGTGTAAGTTTTGTAGAGAGAGTTCTCTTGTACAGATTTGCCTTAAAGTACCCAAAGGAAAAGTGGCAGCACCTGTCTAGCGGGTGAAAATCTAATCAAAGTTAATACCGTTGCTTGTAAAGCGCTCAAATAGATGAATGTCCTGATACAGTTATCACAGTACCTTTAGGTATCTAAAAAGCATTAACTTTAGTACACTTGATATTGTTTAGTAAAGCCAAATAGTTTACATTTGGTGATCAATACAGGGTTAGTTTATGTTTGGGCCAAATAAATATTAAATAACAGGAATATTTCTTTAAAATGAACTTTGGAATGTGGACGGAAATAGAGATGGTGAACAATGTTATTCTGAATTCAGTGCCAAAATACAATCTGACACCTTGAAAGAACGAGTGTTTTAAGCTGAGAAAAAATAGAGCAGGTTATAAAGGTCAATAATGATCTTTGTAAAAAACCAAATCTTTGAAGAATAAGGAGACTTAGCATTAAAAATAAGGATTTTTCTGAAGAAACCTAGGAAGAAGACAAGAATGACTCCTCTGGGTTCAGAATGGTGTAATGCAAATTCTTAAGCAGTTGCAAGACCTCAAGTAAATAAGTGAAATTGTGCCTAAATGGAGGCAGATAGAGCTGAAATCAAATCAAATGGGGAAAGTTCCGCTTAAAAAGTACAGACCTAAAAGTAATTCCTAAGACTTTGTTACTTTTTCAGATGACTCCTAAGAATACACCAATTGTTGGAAGGGTATTTAGGCGAGTACCTCCCATCTAAAAAAGTGACCAAAGAATTCTAAAATACACCAAAAAATCTTTTTTTAGCTAGAAAACGCTTCAGTTTTTTCTATTTATTCAAAAGGATGATGTTTAATAACGTAACTGACAGAAAGCAGTTAGTTTTATATAGGGCCTAGACACCAATTGGCAAAATCTGGTTTGCTTCACCTCAATGGGGATAATTGGTTTTACAAAGATGCCAAAAGAACAATCATTAACAAGTTTGAAAGCCCATAACTGATTACTAGTTGCAAGAAGGATATCATAAGAAAACATTCTAGGAAGAATGAAACCTTTTCTGCTTTCATCAAACATTTTCTTCCAGAGAGCAATTCCTGTTGGGAGCAAAAGTTCTGTCAAATTTTAATTCTTGTTTTGCCATCCAAACTGCATTAAGGCCTGAAAGTTACTAGAATCAAGCTATGGAATTGGTGCTGGCAACTCATTTTCTACTTCATAGATTGTAGAGTATATGAAATTGTTAGGTTCAACGCTTAGTGCCTAATCATACTCCCAAAAATTTTCTGATGATGAGGATCAAATTACATATGAATCTTATGGCAAGAATATGGAACTTTAAGCCAAGTAGAAACAAAAAAGACTAAAAAATTCTTAGAATCAATTTTAAAAGTGAAGGTACCTAATGATTAAAATAGATGGACAAATATCAAAACTACTGTCATGTATGTGGTGCAACTGGACACTTTGTGCTTAATGTTGGTAGAATATTCCAAAAAAGAATGCAATTTTGTCTTGCCTCAATTGAAGGAACCTATGCAAGATTTAAAAGGAAAATTGACATTTTAGATACAATAAAATCTAGCTTTGCAATTAATATTCCATCATATATCTTCTCAGATGGATGTTATAGAAAATTTATATGTAAAAGAACACTGAGAGGATTCTTATATCTAATATTGTTCCAATTATAAATGTTGCCACATAAGCTAAGGCGAGAAGTTTCAACCTAAAGTTTATAGAAAAGTTCGTCACCCTTACACTTGTCAAACAATATAAAATGCATGAATTACTGAGAACAAAGAAAAGTTGATCAAGTCAAAGCTTTATGATCTTAACGTTTCCATTTCAATCCACAAAATTAAGAAATCAATTACAGAGAGATGGCGTTGGAATTAATTTAAACGTTAGGCATGTCACGTGATGCTGATACTCAATCAATGAGGGAAATGATCAATCTGTTCCTAAGGAACTGGCAATTGGCGCTAAAATCAGATTACCAGAATGATGGAGTAATTGAGCACGATTCTCTTATGAAAGAATTAAGATAGGACCAGGTAAAGGTGTTGGCAAGCCTTATTGAATGCCTTCTGGTTGGTTCCATTCACAATTATTTCCAAGTTGGCACCATGCCTGTATGATAAAAAATTAGCAATAGTCATATAGTATTTAGGTTCCACAGTAAGTACTTAAAGTGTTGGTTTTAAGAAAAAAGAAAAAAGAAATCATATAAACTTTAAAGGAAAAATATAAAGGATATAATTATTTAAATCTTTTATTTATAGGATAAGTCCTTTTAATATAAATAGCAATTTAAGATATAAAAAAGTAATGATTTTATTTCTGCTGCGATTTTTGTGGATTGGGTGGTGTTTCCATTCATTTATTGCAGAGAAAAAGGGCATGTTCTATGGTGGAAACGTAGGAGACATGGTGTGGGTGGATATTTGTTAGGACTAGTTCTTGTTAAAACTGGGTCTATTGTTGTTGTTGGTAAGAGTCAAGAAAGAGAACTCTGGGATCCAACCTTGTTAGTTTGAGAGAACCCTTACCGGGGGAAAGCAGGCCTCAGGAACTTATTGATGATATTAATCAGGTAATTCTAGCAAGGCGTTCAGCTGTTAGAGCCCCAATCTGGGGGAGAACAGGCGTTCAGGAGTTCATCATCAGCAACATTGGCCAATTGACTCTCTTGTGGCGTGTAGCTGTGAGTTTGTGCTCGTGTGAAATGGCAGTGAACATGAGAATGAGAAGAGGATAATTAAACACTCTGTTGAGCTTGGCCATGAGAAAACGAAGTAAGCAAAGGAAAAAAGATTCAGCTTTGCTGAAATAAGTTTTAGTTATGCTGTCTGTCTCATGCCACGGATCAAAGCGGCATCTGCCTTTTTTAATCTTTCTCTGCTGGATAATATGGTCAATCTGGGGGATGTGCTGGGTTTTGGAATACTATCATCATCCATATTTAATAGATTATAGCAACATATCTGTTTATTCCGCCGGGATATCTTATAATAAATAAAACATATAGAAGATGTTGGAGTTATGACTGATTGAAAACTGGTATTTGGGTTATTTTTTCTAATAATGTAATATTTATCTTCAGTATTATTCTGGCAGATGATTATGTTTGATTGGAAATGTTCCCTGGCAATATTTGCTAAGATTGTGATTGCTTGTTTATATATTAAGAACATAGTTTCTTGCGTGGATTAATCAGGGTTTGTTTTCATTTGATAGGATAGTTTTTGGCAGTTTCTGAAGCAAAGACAACGCTTTATTTGAAATCAAGATACTGATTTTCCTGAAGTAATGAAAACTGCTATTTGTTTTAGATGGTCCTATTATCCAAGAAGATTTCTAGCCTTTTAAACTTAATCAGCTGAGGCTGGTTAAAGGCGTTGGGATATGCTATCTTGGAATACAAACCAAGAGGGGTTTAAATCAAATATGAGGCAGATTCTAACTAGGAAAATGACGTAAATATTGTATTATATGACTCCTTTGGGCTAAAGTCATTGACAATGGATGCCGTTCCCATTGGGGCTCAAATGGAAGAGTTGAACACCGAATTGCCTCTATAAACTCCTTTTTGTTTTAATATAAACAAACTTCTTTAACTCATTAAATATTTAGACTTTTATACAATTTTTGTATATTGCTTTTTTTATAGTATATAAAAGCCTTCCTTTGTTTATATTTGCTCTCAAGGTATCAAAATTACAAGATCTCTTATGTTAAAAATTTGGAAAAAAAGGGTTACCTTGTTGTTCATATTGTGATCTTGTGCTCTTGTTTAGGAGTTCTAGGGAGAGTTTTACTTGTTTAGAGGTGCTTTCAAGCTACTAGAAGGAAAAGCGTCAACACCTGTCTAGCGGTGATCACTCAATTGAATTTTAATACATTTAAAATGTAAGAAAATTAACTGTATAAAGTCTTCATACAATTATCACTGTACTTTAAAATTAATCTACAGTAAAATCTAAGCTTAGGTCAAACCAGCTGAAATTAGCCCAAAACTTTTAGCAAATCACACATATCTTGCCAGACATTCTTAGTCACAAAGTCTCCTTGTGGTCTGAGTATATTGGCGACTCTGAACTAGTTACAGTAATTTCCTTGAGAAAAGATATCTCCTTCTTCCACATTTATTGCTGCAGTAGCTCCTTCCACTCCACATTCAAAATCCAAACCCCATAATTCCAAACCACCCAAAAAGATTACCCCTGCTATGAGTATGTATTTGAATAGAGCTAAACGCTTCTGCTCAAATACCACCATTGAAGAGGAGTTTCTTTTGGATAAAGTGCTGGTTATGCAAGCAGCTGATGTTGAGGGTCGTGACCTTATGACTATAATTGTTTCTGGTAATGCACCATCTAGATGGTATTCCCAAAAAGCATAGGTTAATTTTTTAGGACAAAGTATGGGTTTAAATGCCCTCCATCCTCACGTTTTAAGGGAACATCATGACTCGCCAACCATAACACCAAGGCGTGAGATTTGTATCACCCTTTTAAACTTTGAGAAAATTAAAAAAGGCTTATAAAAGATTTCCTCGTGTGGCTTAAGAGCTATATAAACTGTGCCCGCTCCAAACTAGCAAAACATGTCAAAGTTATTTCCTACACCCCCTCCAATAAGCAGAGGGTCCATGGAACGAAATTAAAATGGACTTTATAGTGGAATTTCCAGTGTCCTAGCGGTATAATGCAATCATGGTAATAAATTACTTTAAAAGATGCTGTCTTCATCCCACGTTTGAAACTATATTAGAAGAAGATATAGCGCTTCTGTTTGTGTCCCAAGTTTTTTTGTTTGGGTTAATTGAGAAAGTATTTAATGATAGAAAGTCATATTTTACATGAATTTGGAAGTTCTTGTGTTACATGCTTAATCAAATCTTGCAGGTCATCAGAATACCATTTTATTCAGAAGTCCAAACTGAATTAGCTAACTAGTCCTTGAAGCAATATCTTCACTATTATACTACTGACACACATGACACGTGGGCAGCAGACCTTCCTTTGGCTCATTTATGTCTAATAATTTCCTACAAGCGTCCAGAGGGGTATCACCAATGTATGCTAGCTTTGTTATAAATTCCGCCTTCATCCTTGGTGCCAA
This sequence comes from Massospora cicadina, assembly GCA_022478985.1. Taxonomy (NCBI): domain Eukaryota; kingdom Fungi; phylum Entomophthoromycota; class Entomophthoromycetes; order Entomophthorales; family Entomophthoraceae; genus Massospora; species Massospora cicadina. The sequence goes on along the minus strand of JAKSZP010006633.1, from coordinate 180,371 downwards.
AATTAGCAGAAATATACCAAATATAGACACCTTCATTAGCAGATCCAGAAGATGCACCATTAGGTACAATAGCAGTTAAACGAATAAATTAATGGTTCCAAGAGAAATTTTTGTAAAAGAAAAACTCTGTGCGGCCCCATACTACCATGTAGTAAGGTTGATCATGATGGTACGATGTATTCTCACCTCAAAGTGCCTTAGCATAATCTGGCTTACAAGAAAACAGTTTTTCCTAACTCTAAGTTATTGAATAATGAGTCTTTCCATCATGAATTGCCCATCCACTGAAAGATCCACAACTCCTTTCATGCCTCCTCCCTATCTTCTTAAAGAAAAAGCCTATATAGATAAAGCCTATTATGGTGGAGGGTGAGCCAAAATTTGTGAAGTTAAGAGGACCATGAACTCTATAGAGTCAACCGCAGCTTGCATTACTTATTACTGTGGAAAGAGAATCCATCATATAGGCTAGGTAATTCCTTTAAAGGATTGCAAACCTGCCAATATTTGATATCAGAGTTTCAAACGGACAATTAAAGGAGCCATCACCTGCCCCACCAAGAAGGCTACCATTGTTGCCATTAAACTCTCTACCCGCACAAGAATATAATTTTGACAACGCTAAAGAAGAGTGATAAGCCCTATACTTTTTGGGGAAAGGTAATGTAAGGCCCTTGGCTTCACCCAGCAATTAGGACCGGGTACTGCGCCCTTTCAGGACTAATAAGGGGAAAAGTCCAAGACCTTACCCTACTAAGATCTCTGACTTAGGGCATACCCTGGAAGAGATATGGGTAGCTGCAGCCAAACCTTAACTCCCATGTAATCTTTCCACAAACTACTCTTAAACCCCCTAGATCAATATATACAGCTTACTACAGAAAAATCAGACAACTCTGTGTAGACTTATAAGTTTTAGTGAATTGAACTTAACAACCACCATTCCTCGTCCATAAAAGGTGGCATAATTGGGAGACACAAAAGGAAAATCTACCTATAGTAATTCAAATCCGTGCAATCAGTCAAGGAAGAAAAGATCAAAGATGGGGATTAAACTCAGCAAAAAAAATCCAAATTTATCAAAAATAAATTTAACATTAGAAACTTAACCAAAATTCCAATAATAGTGCAAGTCTATGCCAAAATGTTGTTATGGGGAATTGGTAAATGAGCTTTTTAATACTTAAATTGGAAAATTGGTGTTCAAACCGTTTTCCACATTACTTGAAGTCAGCAACTATTCATATCTTAAAAATTTAGCTTGTAGCTTTTTTCCCTCCTCAGATCAACTTAAAACCTAGCATCAAGCTAATTGTAGGGTGTTGGGTTATCTGTTTTACCTTTTCTTATAAAGAGCTATCAAAAAAATTAGTTTTATAGTTTAACTTGATCTTTATTAAAATTTGAAGATCCTGTTCTCACTAAGCTGGAGTTACACAAAAGACAAACATAACTTCAATTAAAAGTAAGCCTATAGGTGAGAATTCAGCTTTTCTTTAAAAACTAACAAATCAAAAAATTATATGGAACCCTCACCTCCCGCCCATCTCATATAAACCAGCTCTTAGAGGTAGCTTGTAACCTTATATCCTGTGGCTGTATTGTGGGTGATCAGGCTTCTTTTCTTACTGTCATCTTCTAGTAGCAAGTGTAACCCTACCATACTAAAATAACGTCATAATCCTCTAGTCTCGTTTTACAAGCCTTAGTTTTATGGGTAATAAGATAATTAACAAGATATCTGGGATTATCACAAAGTCCCATGACAGATGTGCACTGGGTTTCTCTGTTAAGGGCAATCAACAATCTTTTTCTTCCATGTGTTGAACCTCTGTCAGTGGCTATTAATCTGACCATGACTAACAAGCGTTGCTTGAATAAATCCTTCTTACTGCTATACTTTTTTATTTTATATTAGTATCAACCAAACTATTCACCAATGGACTTACTTTAGTCAAATTACACAAATTTAACCACATACTTGGCTTCAATACTTAGTATCTTTGAAAGTCTATCAAAAAATTGTGTCAACCCAAAATTGATCTAAATGAGCTTGAAATATCTACCATGAAGAATCTTTAGTAGAGCAACCTAGTAGAGCACCGTGTAAATCCTGTTTATGTGAATATGTCAGAAGTCTGACACTTGTTAACCATTATATAAAGTCCTTTCTTTGTCATATACATGGATGGCAGTAATATAGTAACAATTTTTTCAAAGAAAAAAGGTTAAAGCTAAAAGATCTGGAAGTTATATATAAAAAAGTGTTTGCTTCCTCAACAACTTAATGAAATTGACCATGATTATTAATCTACAAAGTTCATATTCTAGTAGGTTAACTAAAGGTTTATTTGTCCTATACTACTGTAGCTACAGAAAATCATATCATCCTGCAGGTTGTGCAGGCCTTGTACCTTGGTGTTGCAACTGGACACTTGTACTAGGTATTTCACTTGTTCTAATGCTCACGCTCCTTTGTGTAAGACAAATTTGTTTTTCAGCTCATGACAATTATTTTTGGACAACTTATGGCTATTCACAATTACTTATAGCCAATGATCTTAGTATTCAGTTGGTGGCAACTACAGTCAGTAAACAATAACCGATCAAGGAGCATATTAGCCTTTTATTTCTAAATCTCATTTTTAAAAATACTTCTTAACATGGTGCTACAGGTAATGTGATGGCGGCAACACTAGAGTATTCGTTTTAATACTTAATGAAAGCCCTACCATATTCTCTGTAAATTTTGGTTTCTTTTTACTGTCAAGAATGATGTGTAGAAGCTAATCAACTTCTAAAACACTTGGATCTACTATGGATTTTCAGTTTACAGTTAAAATCAATTAAAAACACCTGCCTGTTGTATCCTTACATAGTATAGAAAATCAATCATTAAGCACATTATTAGATGACATGATGTCAAAAGGATGGGGAATATTATATTTCTTATCTCACTGCAGTGGTTTTTGCTTAACAATATGATGGCTCACTATGACTTTTCGAAATTATATATACAAGGAATGGCATATTTTCCAGGATTCAAAACCTTTACCTCATGAGGTTGCTATCGCCCATTTGATTTTATCTCTAAGGTATTCACAAAACTTTACTAAAAGAAATTTTGCATCAGGTGTAAGTGAATTCATGCCAGGAATGGATGACACATAACCAAACTTGATATAATTTTTAGTTTAAAGTTTATTTTTATAATTAGAATAAGCTCTGCCCTTTTTAAGCATCACATTAATAACTTTTTAAAACTAAGGCTCACCTGTGCAATTGATTGACTTAAATACATTGATCGTTAGCCCACCACAGAGAAATGGGTAAGAATTTGGATATTCATTCTGCTATATATAATATCTAGGATATATTCCTAAGCCTCTAAGTGAGGATTTCACAAAAAAAGAAATTCAGTTCCTTTGGAATCTGGGGATAAAGGATGATCACGCTATTGCGCCTTATATACTGGATGCTACTCAGTTTTTATCACACTTGTGATCCAAAAAACAGCTGCACAGCATTCTTGGATAAATCTTCTTAAAGATTCTCGCCGACAATCTCTGAGCTTGCATCTCCTTACACCTAAAACTTGGAAATTCGCGCCATTCTTTTAGACTCATGTATATCAACAACCTTTAACATTTTTTGTACATTTAATCTTTGAGTATTTGCTATGAATTTCCAATAACAAATACCCTTTATAGTGGCTTGTGACGCCTCAGGCATAGCTGTTGTTGGACTGTTTATTGCAAGCACATTATGGGTGAAAACATAAAGCTACTTACTTTTCCAGACAAATGCTTAACAAATCGCTCCTAAGCCATATTTGATAAAGAGTTGGTTTCCATTTACAGGTCCTTGATGCATTGGCGTTGTTTTTAAAAAAGTTTTAATTAAGATGTAGCTTTGCGCACTGATAATAAAGCTCTGAGTTCAACTACAAACCAAATAAGTTGAAACACAACCCTTAGAACTCATTGGATCTCCATGGATAAGACTTCAAATTTAATTTAATCAAATCTTCACACATATTGAAGGATATTTTGGCTGTGATCTGCTTATTTATCCTGACTTTAATGTGGAATCAGATTTAGTCACTGTGTTCACCACTGAGCAGTTAGTGGTATTGACACTGCCAGCTATTGGTGCGGTAGCTCCCCACTTACATAAAAGATCATACCCCTTGTTACAAAATACCTAGTGTCCCTATCATCTTCACTGAGCCGCTGGTCAAGTGGGTCATACAATACTACCCCAAAACTATCTGAAACTAAGGCTTTCTCTCTAACTTTATCATGGCTGGTTAAGCTTTGTAAATTTAAAATAAAGAATTATGACCATTTTTATATCTGTAAAAGATTTTCTGGATGGTATTTCTTAAAGAATAAGATAATCACTTTTTAGAACTGTTATAAAACTGGCAGTATTCAAGGGATACGCTAAAGAATTTTGCACAGTGTTCAACCCACTGAGCAATTAGGACCAATTATATGATGATTTTCATCCTTGATATAACAGAATAAGCTTAAAATAAATATGGAGCACTCGCTCCAACAACTCTTCTTTATTTAATATATTCAATACAGCGGATTCTCACTTGTTCCGTTAACTCTTAGACTATTAACAACCTACCTCTCTTAGTCATCTCGTCTTGCCTATATTGTAGTGATTTTGGATGCTACCGCTTCATTGGCTTAGTAATTTAATTCGCATATCTCATTGGCTCTGTCAATTGTTCATTTGTTAATTTTATAATCGCCTAATTCAAGGCGATTTCCTGACAAACCAATATTGCCTCATCTTGAGGCGCTCAAATAAGCATTAATCATATTAAACTTGGCAGATTCTATCCCTTCCGCCATAACAACTTAGGGCTTATTGTCAGTCATATCAGAATCGTGACATTACCCCCCTTTGACTGAATGATAAGGCTCCTATTGCTTATATGCCCGAGGGACTTCACATGCACTCAGTTGATGATCTGACCACTATCAGGGTCCTTGATAATATATGAATCCACCCCGGTCTTCTCAATACCTTTGAATGGCCCAATCCTGATACTGGCCAACTTGTGTTTCTGCCTGAAACCATGTTGATCGTGAAATAGGACCATGTCTTCATCTTTGAACTGTTCTAACCCGCTACGCCATACCTGATCAGCAGCTTGAGCCTTAATCTTCTTGGTTAAACTGAACGAGTATGCTTTGGTTTGCAATTTGATTAAGATGTCAGCTAGAGTCATCAAATAACGTTGGGGATCCATTCCGCCAGTATCTTCTACACAGGAGTATAGTAGCGCTGGAAGGGCAGGGTGTCAGCCATATAATAATTGTTAGGGACTCTTCCTTGTGGCCTAATGATAACTAATATTATAAACAAAGCTGACAGTGGACAAAAGGGAGCTGCAATCTGAGGGTCAATCCGCTACTAATTCATGGAGTATGTTCACTAAAGTCCATTGACCCGCTCCACCATTCCATTAGATTCAGGGTGGTATGGGGTTGTCAAAACCCCTTGGATAGCCATTAGCTTATTAAGCTTTGGAAGAATGTGGGAAGTTAAGTTAGTTTTATTATCAGTAAGGAGGAACTGAGGGCAGCCATACCGCTGAATGATGCATTCCATTATGAATTTGGCTACTGTGACCGCCCCTAAGTCTCATATAGCCTTGGCTTCAACCCACCAGGTTAAATGGTCAATTGCCACCAAAATGTACTTGGACCAATTAGCTCCCATTGGCAGAGGGCTGACAACTTCTAGGGAAACCGTATGCCAAGCAAAGTGTGGCTTCACTAACTGTTATGAGGTCTTCTGGTGAAACAGCTTTTCACTCAGCACTGGTGACAGAAGGAGATAGTATCAAGCACATCGAAGTTCATGCTTTCCCAGTAATACTGAGGCTGCAATAATTCAACATCTTGCGCACGCCACCGTGCCCAATGGCCCTATGTGCGCTCATGATAACAGTTGGGTGGTTGAAAGGTATTAGGATATTCAAGGTAGCGTTCCCTATCCGCTTATATAATTCCCCATTTTTCTGGAACGTATTCGTCCTTATCTCATCCAATACCCTGATGATTGGAGGTGGTTCATTGTCATACTTGCCGCTAAGAATCTAATTGAACATTATATCAATCAAATCCGCCGTATCTGCAATTTTGGGTAATTTTGATAAACAATCAGCATTTTGGTGTTTTGCTCCAGGTTGGTGAAGAATTTCGAAATTGTATGCCTGCAGTTTAAGAGCCCATCAGGACAGACACCCTTCAGGCTCTTTAAGATTCTGTAACCAGCGTAACGAGGCATGATTCATTACAACTTTAAATTTCACCCCATGAAAATACACCCAAAATAGCTTATAGGCATAGATCACCGCCAAGCACTCCCACTTGGTCACAGTATAATTGTGAACATGGCTGTTCAAACTACAACTACAGTATAAAACGAGGTGCTCTTCTCCTTCCTCATCTTTTTGGGATAGGACTGATCCTACAGTGGAAAGGGATGCATTCATCTGAACAATGAACTCTTTTTCAAAATTGGGATAGCATAACACTGGCGCCCTGGTTAACGCCGTTCAAAGTGTATTAAAAGCGCATTGCTGACGTTCCATCCATTCAAACATAGTGTCCTTTCTTAATAACTCAAATAGTGGGCCCCTGATAGAGTTGAGGTTAGTAATGAAGCGCCAGTAATATCTGACCATTCCCAAAAGACCTGTATATCCCGCTTGCTGTTTGGTGGAGTCATTTTTTGAATAGCTTTCACCTTAACTGGTTGAGGTCTCAGCCCTGTGTCATCATTCATGAATCCCAGGTACTCCAGCTGGTCCTTAGAAAAGTGGCATTTTTGGGGTTTTATCTTGAAGTTGTCCTCAGCGAGCTGGCGATTAACAGCTTCTAAATGGTCGAGGTGTTCAGATAAGGTTTAGAGAAAACATTAACGTTGTCAAGGTATACAAGGACGCATGACAGCTTTAGTTTTCTGAGAATAGTGTCCATCGCCTGTTAAAATGTAGCCGGGGCATTACACTACCCTTGTGTCATCTGGGTTTAGAAAAGACCTTTGGATGTAATTACAGCGCACTTCTCTGCTCCGCTGGTGGCAACTCAATTTGCCAGTAACCTGAGATCAGGTCCATAGCTGAGAAGAAATGAGCTCACTCTAGCCAATCCAAGGTGTCATCAATCCGCGGTAAGGGATATGAGTCATTTTTGGTGATGATGTTGAGCTTTTAGTAGTCAATACTACATGGTTAGTACCATTCTTCTTTTTTATAATAAGAACAGTGGAAGCCCATGGACTCTTTGACAGTTCAAGCATCCCTTGCGCTAATAGCTTGTCAATTTCCTCAGTTACTACTTCTTCTGCCATCCTTGATTGGTGGATCAGCCTTGATCTGATGGGAGGATGTTCTCCAGTGTCCATCCTATGAACCACCCCCCGCGCACATCCTAAATCATGATTGTCAACAGTGAAAAATCTCTTTATATTTTTGAAATAAAGCGATTGCCCTATCCTTCTGAGGTTCCAACAGCCCCATTAATTCATCATGCAATACAACTGCCATTACACTGAGCTGTGGTTTGAAAGGCAGAACAAATAACTCTAGCAACCCAAATTCATGAGCTGAAAGAACCTCCTCAACAGGGATTAAGCGTAAATATGCCACTATTTGGTGGCGGCGGATTTTTAGCGTTACCATTTGTAGATTTGCAATAAAAACTTTGATCTCTCCCTTCCCTAGTGACATAATGCCTGGGGCCACTTGAGGCTCAAACTGTGATTGCTGTTATGGCCCAATAAGCTCCCCATAGAGTCCATCTGGAACTACAATCACCAAGTCAGTGTTCACTATAACTTGATGCTAAGATGGTATAGATATAGGTCTGGCAGCTCAGAGAAGCAGCCCTTGATATTCATAAATCTGTTGAGGAAGGGCCCAAGTTTTCCCTTTAACTGAAGGTAGTTCACAGGGATTACTCCGTCGCTATAAGCTAATTTGATATTCCCCATATGCACTGGATCATTTGGTACTCCATTAGAGGTGAAGTGAATTAGGATTTGCTGACCCAAAATCTCAAAAGTCTCGTCCGTCATATCAATGACAGCCCCATAGTGTCACAAGAAGGCAGTTACAATTAACAGATCATAGTTGCTATTTGGTAACACTATAGCTGGGTCTACCACAACAATAGAACAAAACTGCAGCGGAAGCGCACTGTATGCTCCCTCAGAGACTGTATTTTCTGCTCCAGCAGTGCCATATACCATCTGGTGTTCCACATCTGGTTTTAATGTCAACCTGGCCACCAATCTGGTGGAGACTATATTGATGGGGGCACCAGTATCTATGATGGCACAGATTCAGGTCTTAGCTACAACTAGGTCACAGTAAGTAAATTCGAAGTAAGACACATCTTGACTGTCTATAACATGGACATTTAAGGAAACTTCGTATCCAAGGAACACGCAATCCACTCACCAATTCTGGGGGTATTGTTTTATAATAGTTTTGACTGAAATAGTGACTCTTAGGGGGTGGAAGGTGAGTTGGTAGGGCGTACAGCTACCAACCTGAAGGTTGTGGATTTGATTCCCACCCTTCGCACATCGATTGGGGTGCCAGCTGAAGGAAGCTATTGGCGGTTAGTAGGTATAATAACACAAAAACCTTACCCATGATGTAACCAGAAAAATACAAGTCCTGATCCGGAGGTGAAAAAAACTTTCTACAACAGAGTTGACCCTGCTCAGGTTTCATGTCAATACTTTCTTTCTCTATTTTGGTAATGTCCGTCCCCTGGTCAGCTTGCCTCGAATAAATAAAAGAAATAGCGACGCTTGCTGCTTGCAAGAAAGGTCATCTGAGGAGGGGTCTAACTTTTCAGGGGAAACTTGTTTGAACATTTGGCAAGCATACGGCTCAACCTGCATCTGAGACCCCTCTTCCGCCATAGCCACAAACTGCACTCATGTCAAAACATTCACCTCCATAACCGGCTGAGATATAAAATGACTCATTGTGCAGGGGAACTTCCACTGTTTATCCTAAATTTGGCTCAGGTGGGATGTTTGGGTTTGGTAATGAGGAGATAAAGAGTCCCTTCTCTACTACACTCTGACTTTTCCCTGGATGTACACTTCAGGCTTTACACACATGAGACCAGTTGATTAGGGCACTATCGTGCCAGTTCCACCTGTCAACTGCATTTGAAACAGCTACCCCATAGGGACCACGTCCCTGATTAATGTGAAACAAGCCACGTCGAGAGTTGGGCTGGAAGTGATCGGCATAAATAGGTTTAGGGCGATAGTTGGGCTGGGGACAATAAGCAGGTATGTTGTGGATGTTTAACTCTGAGGATAACTTGGTGGAATCTGAACTGGACTGACAAAGTTCCCCCAAGTAAGATGATTTGGAAGTTATACTAGAAGGATTCCGCTCAGTATTAGGTGGAGGGAAGTAGGCTGATATATGGTGCAAAAACTGACCAATTTTAATCAAAGGTACATCTTCATCCAACAGTGGGATCATAACATTATGTAACTCATGGTATGGCTTCACAGCAGAAGTCGTCGCAATACACACATCAGATTTGGATAGAATTCTGGCCCCAATTAACAAGTGAGCTTCCGCCATAAATCGCTTAGCAAATGCGGTGAGGGTCTCATTCTGCTGAAACCTGATGGTCAAAAATTTGGCCTTCCGCTGTGACATCTTTGCAGTTTCGCTGAACAACCGCAGCACCATCTTTTTGACTTCTTGGTATGTAATGGAACTGCCTGAAAGGTAATAGATGACTTGATCAGCACTTCTGACATCCAAAGAAGAAATCAACAGTTTTGCTCTCTGTCAATCCAAGACTCCTTCAGTTGCAATTTCAAATCGCTTAAAGAACCCATGAATATTCCCTTCACAATAGAATGGAGGCAGCTTATTGCAGCAAACCTCCTGGAGCAGCTCATCTTGTTTTTTAAGCACAGCGTCCAACGCCAGTTTCATCTCCACATAGGCAACTGACCCAGAGTGTTGGGTATAATATTTTTCAAAACAATATGAATGCAACATAGCTGGCAACAGAGTACTTTCATTTTTATAATTGATCAATGGCCCCCTGTAGTGAGCACCACTGTTATTAAATTGGCAGTATTTAAGAGATATGCCGAAGGATTTTGCACAGTGTTCAACCCACTGAGCAATTAGGACCAATTATATGATGATTTTCAACCTTGATATAACAGAATAAGCTTAAAATAAATATGGAGCACTCGCTCTAACAACTCTTTTTTATTTAATATATTCAATACAGAGGATTCTCACTTGTTTCATTAACTCTTAAACTATTAACAACCTACCTTTCTTAGTCATCTCGTTTCACCTATATTGTAGCAACTTCAGATGCTACCTCTTCCATGGCTTAGTAATTTAATTTGCCATATCTCATTGGTTCCATCAATTCTTCATTTGTTAAAATCATAATCGCCTAATTTGAGGCGATTTCCCAACAACCCAATATCGCCTCATCTCAAGGCGCTCAAATAATAATTACTTGTAGTAAACTCGGCAGATCCTATTAATTACGCCATAATGACTTAGGGCTTATCATCCAGTCATATCAGAATCATGACAATAACAAAGTTAGGCTCCCTTTTCCCTGCGTTTTCATGTCTAATGGAACATCTTGATCACCTCACCTTGGGGAACTCATGCATGCAAAAAGTTTCAGTATGGAGTAATGCAGCTTCTTTGGATTGGACCCACAAAAAGTTTTCTTGATTAGGTAACAAACTTTAAGCTGTAGCCGCTACAAATCTGACATGACAGGGCTAGATAGTCATCACAACTTACTTCAACAAGTGAAAGGCATTGACCAAAATGTCAGTTGTTTCTATTGTGAGTCTACCAACATCCAAAGGGGTTAAAGCTATCATGGTGGTTACAAAAGATTTATGGAGTATGGCATTTTGTTCCTTGCTTAACAGCATAGTCAGCTGTGGATATAACTGCTTGTCATCACTCACGTATTTCCTTATTTGTGGTCCACAGAAGATAATTATCAATCGTAGACTTAATTTGCATCAAATTTCCTAAATCCCTTTTTTATTTCTCTATCTTTTTTTATTATTTACCTAATGTCAATTCCTAAGGATGCTAACAGCACTGTATGCTATTTGAGAATCCATCTATGGAAATATTAGATGGATTTTTTACAGTTAGATGCTTCAAATATTTTAGTTTTTGGTTAAACATTGATGCTTAATCAATATGACTCTTACACCTATACTATTTAATATATCAATCTATCTAGTTTGCTTTTATCTACTATGGCGGCATTTCCTTAAATACAGTTTGGAGCTCTATATGCCATGTCACCCCAAGAAATAAAGTTGCCAATCCAATCCAATAATTTATATCTTTTTAAATTCTCTGACTTTAGAAGTTATTTTTTAGCGCTTTTAAGGACAAAGGAACCCCTTGACGCCTTTTCCAACTTTGCTAGTATGTAATCAATTCCAGAGAGTAAAAAAGTGTGAGATCAGCATGGTCTCTTTATCTCTTCCAAGTGGTATATTAGTATCATCCAAGCAATGCCTGGGGTTGCATCCCATGTTTTTGTGGCTAATTCCATTTAAATTAGAAACTTACCTAAATTTCTTCTTTAGAAAACTCTCTTTTGTCTTGAGGGTAACTGTCACGTTACATAAAAAATTGAAATTACTTAAGCATTTCATTGTATTCAAATCAAAATCACTAAAATGGAGGGATAACGTTGTACCAAGTAGACCAAAAGCCATCACTTATCACCTTGATGTCATATACCTCTGCTGTTTTAAGTGGAGGATGGAAAATGCCATTAAGACTGCTAGCAGTAGATGAGGTTTGTTCCCGCCAGGAGACCTCCAGGGAACACATCAACGCTTTCTATAGCCCCTGGACTTCTATAAGGTACTCTCCCTACCTCCCATTCATGATTAGGTCACCCGCATATGTGAAACCACAAGTTTCAAAACACTTGAGGAGCTAAAATGGCTCACCTTTTAGTAAGTATAATGTAATGAAGTTTTTACTTTTATGGTTTTATTAATGATGGCACAAGGTATATTCATCACAGTGATGATTGCAATATTATTTTATATGCATGGGAAAGTAGGAATATCATTTTTTTAATTTACAGAAAAACTTCTATATTGTTTAGATTCTGTCCAGAAATTGATACTAAATAATTAGGGGCTTTTACCCATAATCTATTTTGATTTACCTAACATTCTGGTTTGCTTTAAATTATGTGGGCGGGGATTATCAATATCCTTTTTTAATTATCTTCCAAGTTACACTAAAAAAGAGCTTATTTTTTAGTACTAGATGGTCCCAACCTATAAAAAAAGCTTATTAATTCACTAAATATAGAATATTCATTAAAATTTTGTGACTATTTATGGTATCTAAAAGAACACAAAGGACAAAGAAGCCACTCATTACTGTTGCCAACTTTTTGTAGTACATAAGGCAACTCCAGAGACCTTTAAGATGAATATACTGACTTGGCCACCATACCTCTACCAAGTGGGCCATCAGAGTTATCAAAAAAGTTAGGGTTTACAACCCAAGTTTTTTAGTTGTACTATTTTCTATAAGCTTATATACTTACCTAAATCACCGTTTTATCAAAGAAACCTTAAATTTAAATGGTGTTATTTGCTGACATAGTATTTGGGAAATTGAGAAACCTGTGCGTTAAACTTATTATACTTTAAGAATTAAACCTTGTAGGTCTCAATATATCACCCCTCAGTCAGATGGCAAACCAAGAAGGCACACCAGTCTCTTGAAGAATATTTTTAATTGCTTTGCCACCCTGACTCAAGACACTTAGGCTGCTAGTCTTCCACTGACCAGTTATCTTAGATTAATTCATTTAATTTTTTTAATGATTTTTTCTATGTACGCAAATTAGAGTGTACCCTGCTTTCACCATTGGTTTACCTTTTAAAGTGAAGTTTAGTAAATAAAAAACTTTGCCTACCACATCTGGAAAGAACATCAACAAACTCAGAAAAAATTAACAAGAATGAATAAATGATTTCAAGTGCCTTTGAGACAAAATATTGCCACTAGGCTCATAACTATCAAAATGGGATATCAGGTCATGACATAAACTTAGAAAAAAACCTTAAGGTGCCCTGAGTAAGATTATATAAATGAGATGGCCCTTTTCCTATAAGAGAAAATAATATGGGTATGCCCATTTGAAGTTACATATTGCATTGTCAGGTACACCTCTCTCTGAATGCATTCTTTTTAGTACTAGATGGTCTGAATGCATTCTTTTTTTAGTACTAGATGGTCTGAATGCATTCTTCCTTTCTGATTTAAAGGAATTAAATCAGTAGAGTTAGAGCCCATAGTGTTGGAGAGTTACCTAGAATTGGATATAAAGAATCTGAATTTGCAACAAGCTAAACATATCCTCCACTATTTGGTGTAATGGAAGGGTACCTAGAGTTTTAGAACAGCCGGGTCACCCTTTAATAGTATAACAATTATCATGAGCTTATTTTAGATTTTCATAAGTAAAGATAATACCTCGATTTCTGCTGCAATTCAAGTCATCCACCATTGCTAAAATTACACTCCCAACCTTACAAAAAAGACGCCTTATAGAGGCTCCTGAAGGGGTAATGAACGCTTTCATTCTAGATAAAGGTAATTTAAGGTTTTTAGCTCCTTTCTAATAAGCTGTAGTGGCTTTGTACCGCTTCAATCTGTGTTGTCCACCATCTCAGAGCTTTGTCTCTCACCAAGCCTACAGATCTATGACATTTCTAAATGAAGGATGAGTAGCTGATATCTCTTCTTATATGCCCCTCACAGCTTATAATAATTTAAAATCTAGTCTCATGATTTTAATTGCATATTCAGAGCATTATATGAAGAAGTTCAACCATATCTGGTAAATCTAAGTGATGAAATCAAATAAGGAAAACAAGAGCGATTCCACCACCATACAGTTGGCTCAATTAGGAGAATATTTGTTTGATAAAATTTGACACCTAAGTTTAAGGCTCCAGCCCTCCAATTACTCAATAATAAGTGAGATTTTAGGGTCATAGGGCTACACCCAGTTAGGTTTTTAGTTTAAGAGTGCCTAAATATTTTGACTTGGAAGATATTGGTAAGTAAGAAAAATTGTTAAAATGAGTACAAAAACATAATAAGAAAAGGTATATAAATTATTAAATGAAATAAAAAGATTGGCGCATTTACCTATATTACAGTTGGTAAAAACAGCTTAGATAGACTTTTATTTAACATGAGGAAGATTTTTTAATAGGTAAATCATCAGAAAGTTTTGAAAAAAAGTGGAAGCTGGTCTGAACAGGCTTCAAGGTAATGTCTACCAATACACTGTAAAGGAAGAAGTGTAAAATTAATACAAAGTTTTAAGTGATAATTTTGAAGATTTAACTTAAAATATGGTATTTTAATAAAACAGGACATTATGTTAGCTTGAAATTTTTCTCAACTAACATAAATTATATTTTCAATTATTTAGTTAAAAGAACATAGAGCTTATCCCAAATAAATTGGGTTTACAACATCAGATGTTAAAATGAAGTATAGATTCAATACAGGTAAATTTAGATTTGAGAAGGGTTTGACGTTGATCCATAAACCTGGGATCATCAAGATTTCTGAAATGTGCCATGTATGTCCCATAATTTCCAGCCAGTCCAGATCTTCATCTTGTATTGCAAAAAAGGTAAGGTTATTTATTTAGATAAATTATGAAATTTTTGCAACCTGATTCATCAAACCTTAAGTCCAAATTTACATATTTTGATCAATCTGTTATTCTTGCTAGAATACTCACCTCAGGTATAATAGTGACTGTCCAGGATCCCATCCTGACGCATTCCTCCTCTAAGGCACTTCTACTGGTATTCTTTCAACTTCTTTTTGCTCTTAGTAAGATTAACTTTTGGGCCCCAAGTTTTTCCTCCAGTGGGTATACATATGATCTACCAAGTAGTGCTTCTACCCTTTTATCTTATCTCTGATAACTTTTCCGCTTCTTATTTTCTGTATATACTGATAATAATGGTAAAGAACGTTGATTTTTGACTGATTTGGCAACAGATGCTGTCTCTGTGGATTTAAGAGAGTTATTTGAAATTTATTATGATCTGAGGTACTTATGCAAATGATTTGATAAAATGTCTCTAAGACTTCTTTAACGCCTTAAATAGCCCTTCTAATTTTGGCCCAACTTCTTTGATGGACATGTTAGAGGAATACTTAGTGTAAATATTGACTTGTGAACCTTTTATATCTCTCATCATCTCGTCAGCACTTGTATTTCTGATCCTTAAGTTATCTGATAGACCTTTTCTTATTCTCCTTCAGATATTAGTGTAGTCTCTTATTTTTAGACTAGATCCTGTGCCACTGGGACTGAGCATATTGTTTGGAGTTCTGAATCATCTAGGGTTTGTATTCATAAAATGCTATGAAAGGTATAAATTTGAGGTGTTGAAATACTGTTGTATCTAAATTGGATTTTTGAGAGGTACTTAAACCAATCAAACGTTGAGAGCTGACATAAGATCTTAAGTATTGCAGATCTGCTTGGCCTTTTTGTTTGATCATCTGTCTGGTGATAAAAGGAGTTGGAAGATTATACCTTCAAATCCATAAGTTATGCATATCATTTCCAAACCTTTGAGGTAAGCTTAGATAGTGGGTCTATATTAATATCTCTCAGATAACCATAGTAGGGATAGACGTAAATCAATAATAATGTCCTTTTTTCTGCTGAGGGCATTCCTGGAAATAAAATAAATTCTGCGGCCAAATTCAAGCAGTCTATCACTACTCATACTTTAGTACATCTTTTGCACTGAGAAAGGCGTACCTTAAATTCTATGGATCCCTATGCCATGGACTTTCTGTAATGAGAAAGTGGTGGAGTTTCCCTAAGGGCTTCTATGTGAAGACTTTATTTGAGGGGATTGTTGACATGGCTGAATTTAATTTTTGATACTGTTTGCTATACCCAGTCATATGTCTACTGACTATAATCTCTTTAGAGTTATCCTAACTCCCTCATGTCTGCCTTCTGGTAGGAAATAATAGTTCTAAATTACCTATTATTAGATGTCATGATATAGTACTCATAAGGCTTAATGCAAATACAACGCTTAACCCTTTACTACAAGCACATGGGATAGGCCTGAGATAAAATATTTAAATATTCTTAGTAAATAAACCTATTTATGCACAGCCTTTGATTTGTGTTCTAAAAAGAATTCTAAACTGTGGGCTTCTATGATGTATAGTAAGAATTTATTTGGCTTAATAATAAGGCGTGTGTTGGGTTCTTAAAACCTTGCAGATTCTCATCATGAACCTCACGTTACTTGGTTCATCTGAGGAAATACTAGATATCTCAGATGGTAGTCAATGAAAAGTCAAATTTTGTATAATTGCATAACCCATTGTTCATTTCTTTGACTGTCTCTGGATCTCTGAAAGCTAGATAGTTTCTATAGTTTGTTTTTAAGATTAATAATATATTATTACTTAAAGGTATCAGCCCAACGTTTCAAAGATTTGATTTTCCCTCAGACTTTTTTGTCATAGACCACATATTCAGCTCAATGGTCAAAAACTTATGCTAAAAGAAAGCCACATGACAAATTTTCTTATCTTATCCCTCCTGAATCAGGAGTGAATCATATGCAAAAAACAGGGTATTTGACTAAGAATTTCTGATTATTAGATTCAGGTTTGAGTAAAACTAGTACACATGATGCCCAATTCTGATATGACTGTATGAAAATCCCTAAGTTGTTATTGCAGAATGTGTTGAATTTGCTGATCATAATTATGATTTACAATTATTTGAGCGCCTTAGGATGAAGCGATATTGGGTAGGAAAAGGTATAGTGAATTTCCTCGAATCAGGCAATAAAGTGATGTCAACAAAGGATGAAAAATGAGATATCAACATATGATGAATTTTGAGCGTATTGCTTTGAACTAGGGTGATCACGAATTTAATAAATGATGAACTCAGCCAGAACCAATGAGAATATGGCAGAATGAATAGTCTAAGAAAAAGGGTCAGAATTGACTGAGGTTGCTGAGATATCATTGATATAAGAATGAAAGGGGAAATTTTAATTAAGACGAAAGAGAGAGTGGAGCAGCAAGCTTCCATGAAAATACTGAAAGTTAACAAAGAAGTGCCATCAGATAATTAGATCTCATTTAATATATTAAATTTATTTTACATGTGTGTTGCGGAAAAATGATCTCCATATTATCTGTTATAGTGCTCAGTGGGCTTGACACTGTGTGAAAACACATTGGAATATCTTAACAATTCCGCTGAAATTATAACAGTGGTGCTCACTTCAGGGGTCCTTTGATCAATTTCACAGAAATAATTCTCCAGTCATTAACTATTGTTCATCAAGCTTGCTTGGAAATAGAATCTCCGCGACATACTACACCAGCTGAAAATGCGGAACTCAGACTTGCCTTGGATGCTGTGATCAAAAGGCAGGATGAGCTTTTTTCAGGAGGTTTGTAGTGATAAGTTGCCTCCATTTGATTTTGATGGAATATTCATAGGTTCTTTAAGTGATTCAAGTTTGCAACAGAAGGAGCCTCTTTATTGGAAAGTGAAACTGTTAATATCCACCTTGGATGTTGGAAGTGCAACCAAGTCACCTGTTATCTTCCAAACATTTCCGTTTCATACTGAGAAGTGAAGGGTATTGTGTTGCGGTTGTTTGGTGGTACCACAAAGATGTCACAGCAGAAAACTGAATTTTTGACCATTGGATTTCAGTGTTTGAAGCCCTCATTACATTTGCTGATTACTTTGTGGCAGAAGCCCACATGTTAAAGAGGCAGGGATTTTATCCAAATCTGACATCTGCATTGTAATGACCTTCACCATGAAGCCATACCGCAAGCTGTACAACGTCATGAACCTGATGTTGGATGACGACTTACCTTTGCTCAAAATTGTTCAGTTTTTGCGCCATTTAGCCATAACCTTCCCTCCACCCAATACAGAGCGGACCCCTTCCACTACCATCACTGGAACATCTCATTCAGGGAAATTTGACTGTCCAGTTCAGATTCTGCCTATTTACCCCCAGCATCTAAACG
Organism: Massospora cicadina; assembly: GCA_022478985.1. Classification (NCBI taxonomy): domain Eukaryota; kingdom Fungi; phylum Entomophthoromycota; class Entomophthoromycetes; order Entomophthorales; family Entomophthoraceae; genus Massospora; species Massospora cicadina. The sequence goes on along the minus strand of JAKSZP010006633.1, from coordinate 162,178 downwards.
TCCGCCCCATACCTGCTTATCATCAATGGCCTAACTACCAACCAGGGCCTAATTATGCTGACTTTCAACAGTCATTCTATCTACCTAGTCCTGGTTATGCCAATCACCTTCAGTACAACTTTATGCATGGACCAACTTACAATATTTAAGGACGCAGGCCCTATGGTCTATTGTTTCAAATGCAGTCACTCCCTGGGCACCTGGAACGAGGTTGTCCTAATTGTTGGGTCCATAACATACAGCAGGAACAGTACTATCTGGCAAAGTCAGAGCAAAGTAGAGATAGGACTCTCTACTTATGCTATCCCAAACCCAAACGTCCCACCTAAATCTACTGAAATATATGCAGCAAAAGCATCCAGTATGATGATATATTCCTATATCAGCAGCCGGTTGGGGGAGTAAATGTACTGACACAAGCACAAGCCAAGGACATGGTAGAAAAAGGATCAATGGGCACTTAAAGCCATACACGTGTCAAATGTTTGAACAAAGTTCTATAGACAAATTGGAACCATCTGCAGATGTGCTTCCTTGAGAGGAGTAAACGTCACCTTCCAGTAAACACTATTGTTAAAGGGTACCCTAAAGTCAGTGAGGGTATTATGAGATTCCTTGGCAAATATGATCCTTTGAATGTCCATATAGTAAACAGTCAACATTAATCCTACTCAAATGTACCTACGTGACATTGTTGTAGCAAAAACACAAGTTTGCTTTATAATAGATAAGGGCGCTCCAGTTAACATAGTTTTCACTAAGTTGATGGCAAAGTTGACATTGAAACCTGATGTGAAACATCAAATGGTGTATGGGACTACTGGAGCAGAAAACAAGGTCTTTGAGGGAGCTTACAGTGCGCTCCCCTTACAGTTTGGATCAATTGTTGCTTTAGCTCCGGTGGTAATGTTACCAAATAGCAAGTATGACATGTTGAATGAAACTGCTTTTATGTGACACTATGGTGCTGTCATTGATATAATGGAAGAGACCTTCGAAATTTTGGTGCAACGGATCCTGCTTTATTTTACCTCTAGCAGAGTGCCAAAGGACTTGGTGCACATGGGACATATTAACCTTGCCTATAGTAATGGGGTGATTTAAGTTTGCTACCATCAACTTAAGAGTAGGACCTGGGCACTTCCCAGCAAATATATGAATATCAAAGGCTACCGCTTAGAGTCACTAGCCCTATATCCATCCCTACGGACATCAAGTAGTCATTACCACCGAGTTAGATGTGGAAGTGCCTGCTGGTCTTAATGGGGAGGTCATTGGGCCTCATCAGAAATTGCAGCTTGAGCCTCAAGTAGCTACAGGCTATATATTCCCAGGACATGGGGAGATCAATGTCTTGTTAGCGGATCTTTAAAACGAACCAATGTGAATCTTCCGACACCAAATAGTGGCGTATTTACCTTTGACCCCAGTGAATAGGTTCTCCAGGCTCACAAGTTTGGGTCACTGGATAAATTTTATCTGCCTGTCAAATTTTAGCTCGACGTAATGATGTGGTACCGCGCAAAAGCTTATGGAGTTATTATAAAATCAAAAAGATCAGGCCATTTTTTTACTTCAAGAATATAAAGAGATCTTTGCCATTAGTAACTATTACTTAGGGTGCAAATGGGGAATTGTACATCGACTGGAAAAGAGTTATCATCCCCCCATCAGGTTTTAGCCATTCCGCCAATTTAGAGCAGTGGAAGAATTTGTCACTGAGGAAATTAATAAGCTTCTGGAGCAAGGAATGCTCAAGTTATCGAAGACCCCTGGGCTTTCCCCATCCTAATTGTCAAAAAGAAGGACGGTACCAACTGGGTATTGATAGACTATTGAAAGCGCAACAGCATTAAAAAATGAATCATACCCCTTACCACATATTGATGATGCCTTGGACCAGTTGAGAGGAGCTTGTTACTTCTCCACAATGGATTAGGTATCCAGCTATTGGAAAAACGAGTTACCTGTGGTGGAACAATAGAAATGCGCCATTATCACGTCCAAAGAGCTTTTTCAAGTGAACCGTATGCCACAAGGGCTGTATAATACTCCAGCTACATTCCAAAATGCGATGGAAACTATCATTGGCAGCTTAAAGCTGTCGTGCATTATTGTATACTTTGACAATATCAACATATTCTCCTGCACGTTTTCTGAGCATCTTACCCATTTGGAGGAGGTATTCAGGCAGTTGGCTGAGGCCAACATCAAGATCATACCCCCAGAATTGCCACTTTTTCAAGGATCAGTTGATGAACCTTGGGTTTGTGGTTAGATGCGACAGGGCTGCGGCTACAACAGACAAGATGGAGGCTATCAGGAAGATGACTACACCAAACAGTAAGTGTGATATATAAGTATTTTTAGATATGGTTGGCTACTAATGCTAACTTATACCTAACTTTAGTTGTAATGGAAGTTCGATCTTTGAGTTATTAAAGAAGGACGCTGCATTTGAATAGATGGAACGTACCAATACTCCTATGGTATACTTTAAGCAGCGATAATCAGTGCACCATTGCTGCGCTTCCCAAATTTCAATAAGGAGTTCATCATACAGATGGATTAAACCCTTTCCGCCATTGGGGCAGTTCTATCCCAAAAAGACGATGAGGGGGAGGAGAAAACTGTTGCCTGCTGCAGTTGGAGCCTGAACTGCCATGAGCGAAATTATACCATGACTGAGTGAGAGTGCTTAGCAGTGATCTATGCATATAAGCAATTTAGAGTATACTTGCATGGAATGAAGTTCAAAGTCATAACAAATCAAACTTCGTTAGGCTGGTTTCAGAATCTCAAGGAGCCTGAAGGATGGCTAACCCACTAGGATCTAAACTGCAGGCTTATGATTTCAAAATCCTTCACTGTCTTGAGCCAAACACCAGAAGCAGATTGCTTATTGAGATTGCCCACAATTGCAATTATGCCGGATCTTATTGACATCTTGTTTAATAAAAATCTTAGTGGAAAGTATGATAATGAACTACCTCAAGTCATCAAAGTATTAGATGGGATAAAGTTCAATACGTTCCATATAACGGCAATTTGTACAAGCAGATGGGGACACTACGGTTTAAATCCCATGGCCTTCCGCCCAACCAAACATTATTATAAGCGCACACCAAGCAGTTGGACCTGGTGGATTACACAAGACCCTGTAACTGTTGTGACCTCGTTACTACTGGGAAAGATTGCAATTTGATGTGCTTGAAACAATTTCCTGCTGTCACCAGTGCCAAGTGGAACAGCTGTTCTGCCAGAAGACTTCCTGTCAGCTAGTGAAACCTTGCTTTGCTTGGCACACAGTTTCTATAGATGTCATTGGCCTCTGCTAAGGGAGCTAACAAGCCCAAGTATATTATGGTGGCAATCAATTATTTGACCAGGTGGGTTGAGACATGGGAAATACACGGTTTGGGGAAATCACAGTAGATAAGTTTGTGATGTAATGTATAGTTCAGCGACATGGCTGTCCTCAGTTCATCCTTAATGACAATGGAACTAACTTCATTTCCTACATCCTTCCTAAGCTCAACAAACTGATGGCCATCTGTGGGATTTTGGTTACCCCATATCACCCAAAATCCAATGGGATGGTTGAGCGAGTTAACAGGACCTTGGTGAACATACTATGGATAGGTGAAGGATCAACTTTCTGATTAGAGTTCCCTCCTTTCCACCGCTGTTTTTGCATACAACATTAGCTATCATTCCACTATGGGGAAGAGCCCCATTCAATATTATATTATATGGATGACGCCCTGCTCTTTTGACGCTGCTTTATGCTTGTGTAGAAGATACTAGTGGAATGGATCCCAACTGTTATTTGACTAACCTAGTGTAAATGCTGATCAAGTTGCAAACTAAAGAGTACTTGTGCAGATTACCCAAGAATATTAAAAATCAGGCTGCCATTTAGGTGTGGCATAGCAGCCTAGCTAAGTGCAAATATGGAGATATGGTTTTTTTACATGACCAGCGTGGGTTTGGGCTGAAACACAAGTTGGCCAACATCCAGATTGGCCAATTTAAGATAATTGAGAAGATTCAGGTTGATGCCTACACCATCAAGGACCCCACAAGTGGTCAGATTATTAACCAAGTGCACACAATGTTCCTCTAGAATATATACAAAACGTGACTTATCATCCAGTCAGGGGGTAATGTCACAATTCTGATATGACTAGACAATAAGCCCTAAGTTGTTATGGAGGAATGGGTTGAATTTTCCAATCATGATTATAAGTTATGTTTATTTGAGCACCTTTGGATGAGGTGATATTGGGTGGGAAAGGATATTGAACCGCCTCAGAATCAGGTGATAATGTGATATCAATAAACAACGAATAATGAAATGTTGATGTATGGTGAATATTGAGTGGATTGCCTCAAACTAGGGCAATCATGAAATTAATAAATGATGAAATCTGCAGGAACCAATTAGAATCTGGAGAAAGAATAGTCTAAGCAAAAGGGTTAAAATTGACTGAGGTCACTGGGATATCAGTGATATGAGAAGAAAGCGGGGAGGTTTTTGTTGGTAAGAAAGAGAGAGCGGAGAAGTGAGCATCCGCTGAAAATATTGAAAGTTAAATAATGAATTGCCGTCAGAACAATAGCTCACATTTATTATTATATTTATTTTACGTGTGTATTAAGGACTGACAATATAAATATTGTCCATTCTATTGCTCGTTGGGTATGACCCTGCATGAAAACCCTTTGCGTATCTGAACAATTCTGCAAAAATTATAACACATGTAAAGGCCACTTTTTTAAAAAATAAAATCTTCAGGGCTTATGTAGTTTTGACAAAAATAACATATTAAGATTTCAGGTTAGAAAGAGTCAAGGAAACCGTGGAGAAACTCTGAATGAATTTAATATAGAGTTTGCTCAACGAAAATTTTTAATGCATGGTGCAAGATGTAGGCTGAGGATAATCCAAAACAGCCGCCACATTACTAAAAAATGTAGAAAACCAGCTTACTTGATAGATTATTAAAGGAGTTCACTCACTTAATATATAAACTCGCTTTTTTAAGTTTATCAAATAGTTTAGAGCTGAAAAACAAGTACAGCTTCAATTTGACTGCGTGAAACTATGTTCTGTGAGTAAAAAAAGTTTATTATCTAGACATACTATAATGAATTATCCAACATAGGTAGAGCGCCTTCATCAAAAATGCCTTAAATTAATCTGGTGCTTTGCACAGGCAAAAACGCATTGGTAAGTCTTTTGAGTTAAAATAGAGTTCAACTATATTCTTTCACTAGTGTTACTTTGTAAATCTCTTTTAGTGGTAGGTAATCTTTGTCCAGTTTGTAAAGTAATTAGCGCCCATAGAGCTATCTGTTAGCAGTTCCAAATAAAGCACTGAGTAACGATCCTTGACATTATTATAGTTGAGGCTTGATTAAACCCACATGGCCATGGTCTATCTTTTTTGACAAGGATTATTGGGGATAATGATAAGGACATGATCGCCTCAAAAATCATAATTTACTTTCTCCTTCAAATAATTATCAGTATGAGTCCTTGTTTATATTTTTTAGTAAAAACTTCTCCCAAAATGTGGTTTACCAGGTAGAAGGTTATTTCTCAGGTAACTATTACTTTATTTAGGAATTGTCTAGCTGTAAACTTTTCTACATTTAACATGATATTTGTTTACTATCTAAGTGAGTTCCCCTTTGCTTTCCAATGACTTTAGTAGCCCTAGAAAATATTTTTAAGGTATGACGTTCTTCTGCAAGTCATAATATGTAACTTTATTTGTCCTAGTTTCCCTCCATTTTAAAAAGTGTCATTCTTTGTCTTCCAATTAGTATGCATCTTTTAGTATTCTTACATGGTAATCCCAAAACTCTGGGGAAGGTCATCTTGTTCATAACATAGGAATTAGTGTTATAAATTGCTCATCCATTACAAATTTAATGAAGAAACATCCATTTAACATCCTAGGAGGACACATTGATTAGGTTAGCTGCCCCATTCCCTATTGTCACTTTTCACAGTTGTTTGAGTAAGCCGGATTCCATAGAATTAGCCATGGTACCTGTTTCAAAATGGTCCCAAGTTAATATATCATGTTTTTTTTAAACGCAGAGGAATCATGATTTTAGTTTGTAAAACTGTTTAATGTTTTGGTAGCTGCTTATACTGTGGGCGCTGAAGATTTTGATGATCAAGAACTAGATCTCTCTGGAATGGATGCAACAATATATCTCTTAAATCCTCAATTCATACATAAAACTGTGTGATACCTTTTTTAGGATATAATCAAAATCCTCCTTCATCATTGGAGATTTTTTCTATGTGGTTGAACAATTGTCTTCCATGTCCTTGTCTAATCTGTCTAAGATTCCCATGTTTGCACTTCATTTTCTAGCGTAGTTACTAAAATATATTTTCCATAATTTCAAGTCCCTTAGTAGATAATCAATATTTCTAGTAATTAATGGTGAACTAAAGCTCCTTGAGCATTGAAGCCAAACTTTTATGATAGAAAACTTGCTTCATCATCATACAACAATTATTGTTTGAGCACCATGAACTGATTACAATATAATTTAATGTAATTTTCTTCCTTCTGATCAAAGAGTAACTATTTAATTCATTAAAGTTGGTGATAAGATGAACTACTTTAATTAAATTATGGCAGAAATGGTGGTAAGCCTGGCGTAAAGCAGGGTACTAGAGGTTGGCTTCATCAAACCATCAAAAGACAGTCTAATAGTTGTCCACCACATAGTTACCTTTAATACATCTGTAATGAAGTTCTCATTTTCTTACTCAAACTTAGTTTGAACAAAAAAATATCATCAAGATGTCCTGATGATTACTGTTTAAAAAGAGGCTTCATTGAGACCAGTTTAATCATTACTTAATGCAATATACTTTGTGTGATTTTTCATCACATTTAGATGGTAACACTAATGACTTGGATGTGTTTTTCACAAGGTAAAAAGTAAATCATTTAGTCCACAACATCATGTAATGCTTTCAGTATTATAATAGCACATTATGGAGCAACCACAAATTCACTGAACTGTTTGAAGTAATATAGACCAACTGGAAGCTACCATATAGTCAGGCAACAGCCCAGGGCTCACCTTAAGGAATAGTGTTATAGGTCCTTAAGTATGAACCTAGATAGGTTTATGATCACAGAGACTCTAATTACCAGGGATTAGTTAATATTTGTAATTGTGGATTATTAGCAATTTTTTTACAAAAACTAGTTATGAAAAGATAATCACCTATGTAACTGAACAAGATGTTTAAATTTTTCTATATTTCATGTGGTAAAGCTTAATAAGTCTTGTCTTTACATTTGGAAATTTCTTTTTATTTAGGTCAGCAGAGTTTTCTGATTATAAAATGTAATTTGAGCCAAAATAAGCATAAAACAATATCAGCTAATAATCTGGACAGATAGAATTATTAAATATCAATTATGTTTCAAGTGATCATGTTGATGCTTAACAAGAAAAGTAAATTCTTTTTGAGAATAAGTGTTAGATTTAGCTTCCTCTAAGCCAACACTTATATGATATCTAGAAAGTTAAGTTGCAAAGACAGGAATATAATACTATTTAATTTGGGTTCAGAATAAATTTCCAAAGTGTTTAAATTTGAGCTCATTTGTTTTTGATATAATACAAGCGTTGAACGTTTCTTCAAAGTTTTGGGTCCTCAAACAGTCTAAACAATCCATAGTTGAGCTACAATCAGTAGCAATTTAATGCACAATTTATATAAATATTATGTACAAAACTATATATTTAACAATCAAAAAAGCTTCATATGATTTGACTCAACCACTTTGAGGTATAAATTTAATAATTTTTGAACAATAAGTTATTTTAGACCTCAATGCTCATTCCAAAAGGACTAAGAAATTATTCAAGATTTTAATCATGGCAAAGGGAAACCCTAGATGAATATACTAAATAAAAATAGGTGCACAATATCCAATAGACACATGGATATGGAGGGTGATTTGGACTGATCTCATCTACAAATTCTTTAAGTTGTCAAAGCAGGATAAGACAATTGAAAATTATCAGAACTAACTAGAACAGTATGGAAGCTTGTCATTTCTAAAGGGTTATAAAGTAAATCAGCCCTGCTCATTATGGATGTGTAGACACTCAAAATGCAAACCAGAATACCATGTTTAAAGTGATCAATCTTTATATTTATCAGGAATAGGAAAACTTGGGGTTGGGGCGCCACTAGTGGTAAAGAAATTTGGGTTAGCAACTGAAAATGAGGATTACCAGTAACCCAGTTGTGGGCTAAACTGGTATGGCAGGCGCAGCTGAGGATCAGGTAGTTTATCCCATAGGCAGGGGCTGTACCAAGGAAGCATCTGTTGTTTCAGAAGGTCAAAACCTTGTAAAATGACTATATAAATTTTTAATCGATGTTAGAAGTACCTTGTCAAGACTCTGATATGATTGGACGATAAGCTCAAATAGCCATGGCAGATTGGCTAAAATCTGCCAATAATAATAATAGTTTATAAGCTATTGAGTGCCTTGAGATGTTGCGATATTGGGTCCAAACAAATGGTTATTGGATCACTTACAAATAATGTGATTAGGAGATGTTGATGCATGACAGATATTTGGTAATTTACCACAACTAAGGCGATCTTGAATTTAACAAAAAGGTTAATACTGCTGAAACCAATAAGAATATGGTGGAACAAATAGTTTAAGAAAAAAATCAATATCAACTGAAGTTGCTGATATATAAGCGATACCAGAGATTTGCAGCAGAGGATTGTTTACAGAAAAGAAGGAGCAGAGCAGCGAGATTATGCGAAATATATTGCATTAAAATAATAGAGTGTTTCAGGGCAATTGCTTTATATTATTATATTTATTTTTTGGAGTGTGTTCTGAGGACTGACAATCTCCATCTCATTCGTTCTATTCTCAGTGTGATTGACCCTGTGCAAAACCTTTACGACATATCTCAATAATTTTTGGAAAATTTATAACAGTTGTGCTCAATACAGGGGGCCTATTGATCAACCACAAAAATGATAAAAATTCCTCAGTCACAATCCATGGCACACCGGGATTGCTTTAACAGGGGATCTCTATGATGCGCTGCACCTGTTGAATATGCAGAGCACAAAATTTCCTTAAACGCTGTGCTCAAGAGGCAGGATGAGCTTCTGCCGGAGGTCTATATTAATAAATTGCCTCCCTTCAATTGCAACAGGAAGATTTATGGGTTTTATGCATTTTGAGCTTATGATGGAAAGAGCCTCATATCAACATAAAGCGAAACTATTAATATCTTCCTTGTGTTTTGGAAGTTCCAATTAAGTCAACTGCTATCTTCCAAACAGTTCCGTTACATACCAAGAAGTAAAGGATACTCAGCTGCGGTTGTTTAGAGGGACCTAAAAGATGTCACATCAGAAAACTGAATTTTTGACCATTGGATTTCAGCGTAATGAGAACCTCACTATATTTGCTGATCAATTTATGGTGGATGCTCACATGCTAATTGGGGCAGGGACTTTATTCAAATCTGACGTGTGCATTGCAATGAACTCTACGGGAAGCCATATCACAAGCTCTACAATGCCATAGCTCCATATTTAGAGAATGACATACCCTTGCTTAAAATCATTCGAATTTTGTGCCAGCTATCCACTACCTTTCATCCTAATACAGAGTGGAACCAAACTGCTGCCGTAATTGAACTTTTTTTAGGGAAGTATGGCCATCTAGTATAGCATCCGCCAAGTTTCCACCATAAGTCTAACTTCAGCCCTGGACCTGCTTAATGCAACAACCCAATATACAGACTGAGTCTAATTATGCTGGTAACCCAAAAGTTTTAATTTATTAGGGAGGCTCATATTACTATAATCAAGGATGCAGGCCTTATAAGGTTGATTGTTTTATGTGTCACCCTGGGCACCTGGGCCAAGGTTGTCCCAATTGTTGGGTCCATTACGTACAGCAGGAACAGTACTATCAGGGAAAGTCAGAGCAAGGTAGAGATGGGGCTCTCTACTTCTGCTATCTCAAACCCATACATCCCATCTGAACCCATTGAATTATATACAGCAGAAGTCCCCCAGTACAATGATACATTCCTATATCAGCAGCCAGTTGGAGGGGTGAATATTTTAAAATGAGCACAAACTAAAGCAGCGGTGGAAGAAGGATCTCAGATGCAGCCTATGCCATACGCTTGTCAAATGTTTGATCAAGTTCACACTGACAAGTTGTACCAGTACACAGATCCACCTTCCTTGCAAGAAGTAACTGTCACTCTTCCATTTAACACTAACATCAAGGAATACCCCAAAGTTGGTGAGGGGACGCGAGTTTCCTTGGGAACAGAGATTTGTTAAATGTCCATGCGTTAACCAGTCAAATACATCATATTCAGAATGTACATACTAAAATATTTTGTAGCTAAGACCCAAGGTTGCGCTATAATAGATATGGGTGCACCAGTTAACCTAGTTTCCACTAGGTTTGTGTCTAAGTTGACATTAAACCTGATGTGGAACATAGGATGGTATATGGGACCACTGGAGCAGATAGAACGGTCTCTGAGGGAGCATATAGCATGCTTCCACTGCAATCCATGTCAATTGTTATCATTCTCCAGTAATAGTGTTGCCAAATGATAATTACGACATATTAATTGGAACCACTTTTATGCGACACTATGGTGCTGTCATTGATATGACGGAGGAGATATTTTGAACTTTTGGGACAACAGATCCTAATTTAATTTACCTCTAGCGGAGTGCCAAAGGACTCAGTGCACATGGGGTATATCAACATTGCCTATAGTGATAGGGTGATTCTGGTGCGCTATCATCAAGTAAAAAAAGGACCTAGCACTTCCCCATCAGATATATGAATATCAGAGATTGCCTCTACGGCTGCTGGATCTATATCTATCCCCTCTGGTCATTAAGTAATAGTAAGCACCGAATTGGAGGTATAAAAACTACACGGACTCTATGGGGAAGTTATTGGGCCTTATCAGCAATGTCAGCTTGAGCCTCACGTGGCTCCAGCCATTATACTCCTGGGGCATGGGGAGATCACAGTTTTACGTGTAAATCTACAAATGGAACCATTGCAAAACCGCTGGCATCAAATAGTGACGTATTTACACTTGATCCCTGTTGAGGAGGTCCTTCAGGTTCAGGAGTTTTGGTCACTGGACAAATTTAGTCTACTTATTTAACCACAGCCTGGTATAATAACTTTTATACCACGTGATGATTTAATGAGGTTATCAGAAGCACATAAGGATCAAGAGATAGCTTTATTTCACAATCTAAAGAGATTATTTGCTGTCAATGACCATAATTTAGGCTGCACAGGGAGGTCCATCAGTTGGAAACTGTGGATCATCCTCACATCAGTTCATGACCAATCCATCGATCAAGGGCAGCTGAGGAAGTAGTGACAGAGGAAATTAAAAAGCTATTGGAGCAAGGGATGATCAGACCTTTGAAGAGTCCGTGGACTTCACCTGTCCCAATCATAAAAAATAAGGAAGGTAACAACTGGGCAATAATAAACTACTGGAAGCTCAGCAATATTACCATAAAAAGATTCATATCCCTTGTTGCAGATTGATGATGCACTGGATTAATTAGATGGAGCCAGATACTTCTCAGTGATGGATTTGATATCAGGTTATTGTTAGATTGAGTTACCCATGGCTTAACAGGAGAAATGCACCATTATCACATCAAAATGGCCTTTTCAACCAACCCATATGCCACAAGTACTGTTTATGACCCAGCTATGTTCCAACGGGCCATGGACACCATTATTGGTGACCTCAAGCTTTATGCACCTCATTTACCTTGACAATATCAATGTCTTTTCCTGACGTTCTCTAAGCATCTTTCACAACTGGAGGAGGTCTTACGCCAGCTTGCGGAGAATAAATTTAAGATCAAGATTTGAAAATGTCACTTTTTCAAAAAATCATATGGAGTACATGGGGTTTGTAGTATATGTGATCGCGGTGAAGCCTCTACCATCCAAGGTGGAGGCTATCCAAAAGATGACTACACTAAACAGTAAGCGCAATATAAAAGTATTTTTAAAAATGGTCAGCTATTACTGCTGCTTTATACCAACTTTAGTTGTATTTGAGGTCCGCTGTTTGAGTTAAAAAGGATGCCACGTTTGAATGGATGATATGATAACATTGCTCTTTTGATACACTTTGAAAGCGCTAATCAGTGCGCCAGTGTTGCGCTATTCAAACTTCAATAAAGAGTTCATCATTCAAACGGATGTGTCCCTTTCTGCTGTAGGGGCGGTCCTATCTCAGAAAGACAGTGAAGGGGTGAGGGCCCAATAGCATACTGAAGTTTTGATCCTGAACAGCCATGAACGCAATTATACATGACCAAGCAGGATTGCTTTGTGGTGATCTATGCGTAGAAGCAATATTAGGAGTATTTGTAGGAGTGAAGTTCAAAGTCATAAAGGATCACGTTTCATTATGATGGTTGCAGAACCTTAAGGAGCCTGAAGGGCGTGAAGCCCATTGGGCTCTCAAACTGCAGGCGTATGAAATTTAGATCCTCCAACGACCTGGAGCAAAACTCCAAAACGCTGATTGCTTGTCAAGGTTACCAACAATTATAGTTACAGCAGATCTGAGCGACATACTATATGATAAGATGCTCAGCGGAAAGTACAATAATGAGCCATCTCAAGTCATAAAGGCATTAAATGTAATGCAAACCAATACCTTCCAGCGTAATTGGGGAGTTATATAAAGGATTGGAGACTCAATGGTGAACTTCCTATGACCCTCAGCATGGCCTAGAATTACCATGAGCGCGCATAAGGCAGTTGAACATAGGGGCATGTTCAAGACGATGGAATATTTGCATCCTTGGTATTATTGGAAAAGCATGAACTTTGACGTGCTTGAAACCATTTCCTTCTGCCACCAGTTCCAAGTAGAAAAGCTGTTCCACAAGAAGACTTCCTATCAGTCAGGGAAACCCCTTTTTGCATGACATACAGTTTCCATTGATGTTGTTGGCCCTCTACCAACAGAGCTAACCAGTCCAAGTACATTCTGGTAGAGATTGATCACTTGACCAGGTGGGTTGAAGCCAGGATAATATGAGATTTGGGGGCTGCCACAGTGGCCAAGTTTGTGATGTATGTATAATACAGTGACTCGGCTATCCTCAGTTCATCATTACTGACAATGATTATAACTTCACCTCTCACATTTTACCCTAACTTAACAACTTGATGGCCATCCGCAGATGGCTAAAGACTCCATATCCCCCTGAGTCTAATAGTATGATTGAGTGAGTTAATGGAACTTTAGTGAGCATACTCTGGAAGTTGTTAATAAATCAACCTTCTGATTGGAGCTCTCTCCTTTTTAACGCCGTTTTTACCTATAACATTAGCAACCATTCTACCATGGGAAAAGCTACTTTCAGATACTAAATGGGTGACACCCTGCCCTTCTAGCTCTGCTTTATGGGTGCATGGAACACCATTTGAACGGATCCTCACTGTTATTCTACTACCTAGAGGACAAGTTGATCAAGCTGCAAACCAAAGCGTACTCTTCAGTTTAGCTAAGAAGATCAATAATCAGGCTGTCAATCAGGTACTGAATACCATTTTAACTCGGTTAAAAAATGGCAATATGGTTATATTCTATGATCATCATGGGTCTGGTCGGAAACTCAAGTTTGCCTGTATTTGGATTGGTCCATTTGAAGCTATTGAGAAAACAGGTGTCAATGCCTATACCATCAATGAGACCGCAAGTGGACAGATTGTTAATCAAGTACATGCAAAGTTCCTCTGGGTGTATAAGCAATAGGAGCCTTATTGTCCATTCAAGAGGGGTAATGTCAAGATTCTGATATGACAGGATGATAAGCCTAAAATAGCCATGGCGGATTGGCTAGAATCCACCGATAATGATTATAGAGTATGAGTAATTAAGTGCCTCAGGATGAGGCAATATTAAGTCCAAACAGATGTTTATTGGATCGCTTTAAAATAAGGCAATTAGGAGATGTCCATGCATGACGAATATTTAATAAATCGCCTTGAACTAAGAGGATTGTTTTTATTTAACCAAGGTAAGCCAACCAGGGGATGGACATTACCAAACCAAAACTAAAATCATAATAAAATAAAACTAACAATTCAAACAAAATGCCCAAAATGGATGGATCGATTGAATTGTACCTAACAAAATATCCAACCAGGTGGGCAGTGAATACTGCTATCCTTCCATGGTGGATGGGGAGGGGGGATTGGGGGCTCATCATTGGCCGCATCCATCTCATTCCAGAGTAGGGTGCGTGTTAAGGCAGATAGTAAGGGTGTGGGGCATTGGCGGCATGGGGTTCAATATCCTTGATTGGAACTTCTGAATAGTTGTCAGCCATCATTATACCAACGATGTATTTTCCCAAAGCATCTTCAGCTTTGAGGCAGGCATCTGGGAATTTAATGAACGTGGCAATGTTGGGTTGGGTTATTTTTTGGATTCCATGCTATTATTACCACGTTCTGGATAGCTTCAGTGACATTTTTGTGTAAAGTTTTCATGTTGATCTTACTTTGTAGAGTAAGATTTATGGGGATGACGAGAGGTGGAATTCCTCCTATGAGCGCAGCCACAGATTTGGTGGCAGCTTTGCAAAGTGGACAGCAATCTGGTGTGGTGGCTGCTTCTACTGCAAGCTGGTGGTCGCTGTAGAACAGTTTGGCGTTAGGTTGTGGGACATATTTCTGAGTTGGGAATTTTGCATCCCATTCAGCGTTACAGAGCCGCTCAAGTTGCAGCATCAGTTCTTCAATAACATTACTTGAATCTTCAATTTCATCCAATAATTCCCATAGATTTTGGGTGAATTAGATTGGGGAATCAGCGTACGGTTGAGGTTTGTTTGATTCATTTACAGATGCATGGGATCAAACTAGGACCCATCCAATGTTTGGTTGGATGAATTATTTGTGGCATTGGGGCAAGGTTGGTGCTGATTGGTGGCTGCAGGTGCAGCTGCAGCATCAGGCATTGGAGGAGGGGAAGGTAGGATTGTACCCCATGTCAGAGTTGGCATGGAGCGGGCAGTAGATTGGTGGGCATTGGACAAACTTTCAGCTTGGTGGAAGTTTCTGAGTATGAGCATTTACGTTTTGAGTGGTCTAACTTGAAACAGGATGGACAAATAATCCGTCCGCCCTCAACGCGGGCCCAGAACGGATGGTCAGGGGCAGATGGGATGGTGGCACAAGGGGGAATTGCTAAAGAAATTTTCATAAATTCAGGGCTGATCATGGCATATGCCTGAGGCCCAGCGAAGTGTGTGGCCCCATTTGGGACCACAAATTGCAAGATGGGGTAGGCGCCGTAAGCTGCTAAACCTTCCATCAGCTCCTTGTGGAGCACTTCAGGGGAGTGGAGGTAGGTGGGCAACCAGCAAACTGTATCACTAAGGTGAGTCTGTTGGGAGCTGAGTCCGAGTTGTTGGGAGGGGAATATTATAAAAAATTAATGGCACTGTTGCCAAAGTGGCTGCATTGGCTTCACAGGGGAAGTCAAGATCAAAGTACCCCTTATAGGGGCAGAAGTCCATGAAACAGGCTGGTGTCATCACCACCTGAGCCATTTTGATAATGGCTTGGTCATTGTAGGGGAAGAATTTCCCATATTTGACCCTAAGGCTGAAATGCATGTTGCTCCAGGGGAGCACCAGGGGGCAGCGGGGAACCGCTTGGGTTTGGGAAAGATGGACATCAAGATCCTTGGGAGGAACAAATCATCCCAAGGGTTTGGAATGACTGGGCGAGCCAGTCTGGGCACATTTTCCTGTCAGATGGAAAATGGAGGGGGGAGTTTCACTGCTGCCCCACGCTGGGACAGTCAGTGGGGATCTGATGACATTGGAGCAAGACTTTGGTGTGCAATCAAGTTTTTGCTTTTAATTTACCAAAATTAATTTGCTCAGAAAGTTACGCTGAGCAGAGAGATGAAATAAGAGGATTGTGAAAATTATAATGGTGAACTCTTCCAGAACTAATAAGAATATGGTGCAATGAATAGTCTAAGCAAAAGGGTCAATATCAACCAAAGTTGCTGAGATATAAATGATACCAGAGAATTAAAGGAGAAGATTGTTATTAAATAGAGGGAGCAAAGCAGTTAGAATCTGCGGAATATATTGCATTAAAAGAAAGAAGGGTTATCCGGGCAATTACTCCAAATTATTATAGTTTATTTATTTGAGTGTTCTGAGGACTGACGATCTCCATATTGTCCATTATTTTACTAAGTGGTTTTGACCATGTGCAAAACAGTTATGGTTTATTTCAACGTTTCCACTGAGTTTATAACATACCTTAAACAAAAATGTAAGATCGTGGTGCTTTAGAGTATTGGGAAATGGGATACAAGGACTGGAGAGTCTCATAATTTTGCCCCCATTCAAAAATTGAGGGTAAGATCATGATGATTAAGGCACTATGGCGCAGTCATTTTGGATACTAGGAAACATGATAAATAAATAAATAGCTTGGAATTTCCTTAAAGTTTAAACTTAAGTTTTTCAGAATTTCTAATTATATATTGGAAGCAAGGAAAATTTTAGAGGCAGCAGAACCTATCAAGGACTACGGTATTATAAAACTATATGATGGGAATAAGTGGTACTTATAAGGCTCTAAGAATCACAATGATAGAATCCTAATGGTTAACACTTGAGAGTTCTTATGCTAATATGATCCAGTCAGCCAGTTGGATCAACCTAACCTTCACTTGGACCTGAGCTATCAACAAAAATATTATATTTTTTCATGATTCAGCCCTGTATTGATGGATTATGGCGATTTGTTTGGCGGAACTGGCAGGGCGCACCCATTGCCAGTGGAGGTAAGTATAATTTCCTTTTATTTAAATGGGTGGCATAATCTAAACTATAGAGGAATTAGCTCTCCACACCTTAAGGTAATTGGGAGGCTTGGAGACTATCCTGAGCTTAAGTTTTATTTACCTATTTTGTTTGTATTCAAATTTTTTTGTACCTTTTGTCAGTACTCAAACCTCATTCTTGACAAATCTGGCATTGGAGGAAAGGTAACCTGCCTGCTGGTGTTAAGTTCTGCCTCCACCACCTCCATGAGCAGCCCCTGAATTCTTTTACCAACTCCTTGGTAGTAGGAAAGATTAAGGAGTAGAAACTAAAGGGGTAAGCTGAGACCCACCGCTCGCCACTACATGGGCTATATTTCCCTTGTTTATTAAGGTACAGCAAACTTTATTAGACACCTTACTGATTCTGTGCGGAAACTCATTCCTGTATAGGAGTAGAATTGATACCCAGGGTCTACATGGTCTCTTTCAATATAATCACTAAGAAAGATCAATAAAAGCTTTTTTATCTAAGCTTGTTAATTTGTAATACAGCGTTTGAGACCGGAAATTGTGGTATTTAAGATATCATTACATTGCCAAAATATCAAGACTTAGTACAGACTCACTCCGTCATTCCCAGCTATTAATTTATAGCACCCCACTAATAGTAGGGATTATTGTTTATTCTCACTTTTACTATTTAATAAATTTACTCATGTTTTCACAGCAAATTTAAGAAAAAGTTTTTATTGTGATGTTTAAGTTAGGCATGAAGGTTTCCCTTTTTCTCGCTCCAATATAATAAAAATCCCTGAGTATTTTTTTCTGTTCAAATTGTTAAATATCGCTTATACATTATTAGGACCACTTCACCTACACTCTCAAACTAACAGAAAATTCAAGATCCCTTCCCTATCGCACATGATTTACTTTTTATGGAACATCAAAGCCTTTTGTTCTGAGCTAATATTTTGGGTCTTGGGAGTATTTACTTAATGCTCAGTTTTTCTTTCTTCACTTTGCATCCTATCATATTAATTCAATCTCATAGTATTCTGGTCATCTGTTGTTTCAATAAACTTGTTTTAGGGACAAACAATAGATCATTAAAGTTTGATTGGCTCAGCTAAAACTCCCCTAGTAGATAAGTCATGGAACCCTCTGTTAAATCCATAAACATATATTACTTCTATGTGTTGCACCTCCGTAGGTGGCTACTCATAAGGCTGAGACCAACATGCGTTACTTGGATAAAATCCTTCCTATTACTCTTACTTTAGAAAATGCTTATCAGAACAACAATAATATTCACCTGCGGCGATACTAATAATCCAATCACAGAAGTTTACCTGGATGCTTGATGACAATACTTATGATATCATTAAAAGGTTATTTTATAAAGTGGCATTCTGGGTTGATCCAAATTACCTGCAGTATTTCCATACCAAATGTAATTAGTAAAGCTAATTGGAGTAGAGAGCCGGGTGAACCCCATTTATGTAATTATGTCAAAAGTTATCCCTTATTTGAGCCTTCAGTTTCACAGGCTGTGTCCTCATTATATGCATGGGTAGCAGCTATAGATCACAATCATTATATAGAAAAAAGCCTAAAGCTCTGGCATACTCAGATCAGGGCCAAGATCTGCTTCTTCAGTGAATTAGTAAATATGACCATCTTATTTAATAATCACTGTTCATATAGCATTAGGGCAAACAAATATTGCGGTATTTGTTCTGGCGTACACTAGAGCTACAGAAAACTAGAGTGGCCTAAAAGTTATGGAGGCCTTGGACCTTGGATTTACTAGACACCTTTACTTGGTCTTCACATGTCACATTTCTCACACTGCCTCTGTGTAATCCACTTTGTTTTTTTAATTCATAAACACGCTTTGTGGATGTTGGAATTTTTGCACTAATTACCCATCATCATCAATTAAAAATCATCTACTTGTCCACTAGGGATAAATTCCACTAGTAGATTTTGGAGTTGTCAATTGTAAATACAAAAACTATTCTTTGAATAAATAATCTCAGCAAATATTTAGATCCACCAGATTCTAATATGACATAATGATGAGAGTTTTGTTGAGGGATGATCCACAACAATAAACAAGAAATTTTTCTGTTGATTATATTCATGTTAACTTTATTAGCTTGTGGGAAATGATCAGGTTTAGTTGCCAATTAACTAAGAGGTTTATGAGTTGCTTGCTAGTAATTCCACCTGTGATACAACAAATTTTGACTTAGCCTTTTCTGGATCACGACCTGATGTTTATGAGTAAGAGTCCCATTACCTAAGCAGGTTGTTAACAAATAAATTAAGCTGTTGGGAGTTAAGTGGTGATGGGTGGGGCACGTTTTTAATTTCAACTCTGAAGAGGTATCATTCTTGTAGGGGAGAGAACCTGATTAATTTGATGAGAAAGATCATTGTTCTGGCAACGCTAAAGGTCAACTTATTGGAGATGGCTGTCAATCCAAAATGGGTCGCGAACCAAAGAGTTGTATGCCATATTTTTCCTAAAATTCCCTAGGGCTTTGCAAAAAACAGATAATTAAGCTCAAAATAATTTCTAATTAGACTGTTTTTGCTCTTGTGATTAGAGTTATTGGAAGAACTTTAAGATTCTTTGTTTAAATAATTGCTATCTCTGTAGACTCTGCGTAATGAGAAGGAAGAGGAACCTCTGAACCTTATCCTGGTTGGATTCTACTAGACGAAATTGGGAAGAAGTCCCTGCAATTCCAGAAGAATTCAATATTAGAACTAGAACCCAGGATTTTATGGACCTAATTACTATCTTTCTGTCAGAAGCTCATCTTAAATTGTAGTCTTCATACTATTACTGCCATTATAATTAAACATATTTTAATCAAATAAAGCACACACAATGAACCTGTGCAGGTGAACAAGGGAGCCAAAGCGAGTTTTTATCCAGAAAGAAGAAACAGTTCCAAGAAGTAACAATTGCTGCTTGATTAAGTCACTATATGCTCCCTTCCTTAACAATTGGTACTCACTACAGGAATAGTTGAGTTTAGCCTAATTTAATAAGAAGATCATATCAAACATGGCTTAAAAAATGAATTACGCGAGCTTTGGATGGAACCTAAGTCAGTAGAAAAAATGCCTCAACTCAGCATCATAGGCTGACTATAAGCTTTTTTCTTTCCGATTGATTACACATTTGAGTGAATTTTAGAATTACAGAAGAACTAAACAACTTTGAAAAACTGACAAACAGAAAACCACCAATGTCCTTGACCCAACCGCCTGCTTCTCTAAAATGAGGCATGGTGAAACCACACTAGCTTCTTACACACAGAAGGGAAAAACTTTTGAACCAGGTCGACCAGTCCTCCCAATTCCTTGGGTCGATACATTCCCCCAAGGATCTCGACCTCCACCTAACATGTTCCCAAATGGTGCTCCATATCCCCATTGTGCTCCCCAAAAGCAAGATGCAATTTGCCTATGGGTTGAATATGTCAACTTGTTCCCTTACAATGAAAAACAAATAATTGAATTAGCCCATGCACTTATGAAGCCTGCAGCTTTATCAACTTCTTCCCCTATAATGGGTACTTTGACCTCAGCTTCACTTGCAAAGCTGATGCTGCAATCGCAGCCAACATTCTTCTGGTGTTCCAGGAAACCCCCATCACAATCACTTGCACCTGGTTGCCTGATGATGCCACAATTTTGGTTAGTTGTAGGCCTCCCCACCCACCTCCCCCCTGAAACAAAATAAAACGAAATAATAGCTGGGTTTTCAGTGTATGGCGCTGACCCCATTTTACAATTTTTGGTTCCCAACGGAGCCAACCAACTAGTAAGCCCATGCATCTTTGCTACTATATGCCAAATATCAAGCGAAATTGACATTTCAAAACACTTTGCACCGTTGTCCCCTCTTCCCCGACCACCCTTTCTGGGCCAGAGTAGATAAGGGGCACATGATCTGCCCCAGTTGTTTTGACCTGTACCATTCAAAGCGGCACTGCCCCACCATAGCCCAAGATGGATCCCACACGCTCAACTTCCCCCCATGATGCTCCTATAGCTGAAATGAAAATCCTTTTTTAAATGTGGAACAATCCTCCCTCCCCCACCCGAAATGGTAGATGCAACTGCCACAGATTCAACAATAAGAAACTGACATGCCAAACCACCACTCCTACTCCAACTAATCAGGAGCCAGCATAAACCCCAGTAGATTTTAAAAAAAACCACCCAGCCAACCAATCCAGCCCATCCATATGCTGACCAGCCTATCATCTTCAACCAAAATCTCTGGGATTATTTGGAGGAAGTTGATAATTTGGGAAATCTCATCCCCGAACTCAGTTGAGGCCTCAGGCCTCAAAATGTACCTAAACGCAGAATATGCAGCTCAATTCCCAACTCGCCACTATGCTACTCACTCAGATGTGGATGAATTCTGAAGTGACTACCAGCTCACCAAAGAGGCTGTTGCCTCCCCTGATTGTCACCTTCTCCAAAAGGCCGTAGCAAAAATCAGTCACAGTCTTGGCCAAAGGGGTATTCACCCCTATCCTTCCCCATGCAACAAATTCATTAAAAAGAATTCCTCGTATTCCAACAAGTTGCCCACAAGGCAGTACAAAAAGTTGCATTGGTCACAAAATTTGGCCCCAAGACCCCCATTACCAGCAACAACAACGCCAACTTTACCATGCTACCCAAAGTTTTCCTCAAGGCTGAAAAAGCTCTTTCTGAATATATCACAACCCTCCTCATAGCTAAATTTAAGTTTCTGAGCCACTTTGCTACCTTGACCCCCATTTTGAGGATGTACACATGCCCATGCTCTCAGCACTCTGCTGTACAATGTCCAACACAGAGGAGGAAGATTAGCCTCCCAATCCTAACTCACCCCCCACCATGGATGCATATCAGTTTACTGCATCTGACCTGGTTGATTGATTTTAGTTTTTATATTTATTTTTCAATTAGGTTTGAGTGAGCTGTTCATCTCTTTCTGTTTATTTAAATTCTAGCATATTTTTTGCTCTCAGAGCTCGTTAATGTCCATCCCCTGGTCAGCTTGCCTCAGTTAAATAAAAAGGCTGACTTCACAGCATTAGAAGAACATGTGACAATGGTCAAGGAAGAGGTTAACCAAACGGAAAAAGTCATCAACGACCTATGTGGAAATTTTAAATTCTTGAAGCACAAGGAGGGTGAACAAATCAAAGAAGTATTGCTTCATATGTTTGAGCAAGAAACAGATCAAGTGCACATACGCTGGATTACTGAAGAAGTAGCACAGTTATTGAAATGCATAGAAGAACCGGAGAATCATAAATGTTTGTGCACAAATGTAGGCGGAAAAATCTGACAACAACACGCCTGAAACTACAGTCAGAAAGATTTTACAACCCATAAATATGCTAGTTTATAAGCAAAATTTGGAGATGACCCCAAAGTTATTCCAATGGTGATAGAGACATTACATTAGATTCACCTGCTAGTAGAGCCATGGATGAATTTTGAAGAACACTTAATTACCCACATTCCATTGGGATAATGACCCTACATTTGCTGATTACTTAAGATAAGGATGTTCAGTTTCAGTGACTGACAAAAGGCAGAGGCCGTCATAGACTTTCAGAATACCAATTGTTAAATCTGGTGTTGACCCACCTAAACGGAGACAAGTAAGTCTTATCAGGAGGACAAGGAAGCCTTTATGCTAGAAATTAGAAGTCCCATGAGGATTTCTAACTGCAAGCAGGATCTTATGAGGATTTAAGTCCAATAAGACGACTCCCCTAGTAGCTTTAAATGACTTATTTTACCAGGAATCTCAGATCATGGATGGTGTGAAAGTGCTAACGGATTTTGACTCCTGAATTGTTATGCAAGCAGCGTTATGGACCTATTGTGCTTTGCTCTGAACAATGGATTCATTGTTAGTGACTAAAATGTCAACATCTCAAATGGTGATTTATTTGAAGATGTTGGGAGACACTTTAAAACCCCAAACTGAGTATTCAAATTGATCCAGACTTGAGCCTAAATAAAGTAAAATTCGCCAGGATAAATAATGAGCACCTAATTGATTCATGTAGGAGGAACAAGCCCAAAATTCAGAAATGATCAGAAAAGAAAAAGTTCACCAGCCACCAGTGTAGGAATTCAGGACTGTAAATGCTCAATAATGGAAAAAAACAAGGAGCAAGTTACCCTAGTACAAGCAAAGGAGAAAGAAAGCAGTAAGGAGTTAGGAAAAGGCCCCGTGGTCTAGACTATAGAAACTCTTGTACTGAGGTCAATCCAGTTCCTCCTGATATTATGATTTTATTTTAGACATTTATAATCTTTTTGTAGCTGATTAAACAACTGACCCAATATAAGGTTTTTAATATATACGTGAATGCTAACACCCTAAACCAAAACAAAGGGAATTGACCCAAAATCTTAAAGGAAGTGGCTTGACCATATGCTCATAAACTATTGGACAAAATTAGACCTTCTGAGAACCAGGGGGAATTACTAAAGTTGATATTAGAGGAGGCAAACTTATCTATTCCAATTAGCGCAATCAAGAAATCTTTCCCTGATCTATCTGTACAACTAATTCATCCTTTTGATTCAGCAAAAAATGCTGCAATTTACTAAAAAGATACCCTATTACTTATTCTGAGTGTACTTATGTGGATATCATAGTTAACCAAGTAAGAGTGAGGGCAATAATCGATAGTAGAGTTCTATCAAAAATTGTTTTGACCAAAATGGTGAAACAAATGTAGATTTCACTGATTTTAGAACACTAGAAGGAGTACAGAATGGCTGTACCAGATATGGCAATATCCTGTGGAGCCTACATTACACTGACACTCTGGGTCAGTCCAATCATGGTATCAGTTTCTGTTATCACGTTGGCAAACTAGAATTATATTATACTGATTAGGATGGAGTTCCTGGGAAAATATAAAGTGAAATGTAATCTTAAGGAGGATATACTGAGTATTCTTGGAAGACCTTGCTCTTTGTATATCAGCAGGAAGGAGAACCGCCTCTGACTAAGAAAAACAATTTTATAAACTTGACTTACAATTATGACATTTTTCACATCCAGTACAAGTTTTTGAGAGAAAATGGTGAGAAATGCCAAAAAGATCCTAGAAGATTGCAGAATACCCTAAAGAATGATAATGACGATTAAATACTGCCTAAGACGCAAATAATGGTTAACACAGGGTTAATGCTCAAAATCCTGGGGCAACTATATTGAGAAGTCATTAGCCCATGGAGTAAATCAAGAATTGAACCATGGGTAACACCAGGATAATTATGCCAGGACATGGAGAAATAAATGTGCTATTGGCTAACCTCGGAAAGAAACTGATAAAAATAGAAAAACCTAAGATGACACATATTTAAATCTAATCCTGATGAAATAGATCATAAATGGGACCATCTAGTACTAAAAAAATGAAATAGATCATAAAAATCCATGATTTCAGAACACTAACTGAAATGAGATTGCCAGCAGATACTGCCAAGGGTGACAACGTTTTAGTAGATTAAAACAAGCTGGCTGATTTATCCAAACTGAAGCAGAAGATGTGCTTTGATTATTTGAAAAGTATTGGTAGATATTAGACCAGATTATGGCTTAGGATGCGCAAAGAATGTGATCCACAAGGTCAACACTGGGAGTATTTGCTGATAAGGATGAGAAATGTCCAAAGTCTTAAAGCTACTGAAGCTGTGGTCAGTAAAGAAATGAGAAAGCTAGGTGAGTATGGGTTCCTTGTTCCATTGTTGAGTCTATGGGCTAGTCTAAACCTTATAGTGAAAAATTAGGACAATCAAATCAAGTAGTGATGACTATCGCTGATTGAACAAAATCACTAAGAAGGATTCATATCACTGGCAAGGATTGATGATGTGCTTGATCACCTAGGGAACGCTGAAGCTTTTTAGTTATATAAATAATTTCAGGCTTTTGGCTGTTGGGATTTTTACCAACCTTTCCAGCTTCCTAGCTTGCCTACTGGTTTGCTAAGGATAAGTTCCGCTAGAAAATGAATCATAATTGGTTGACCTCAATTTTGGGCTAATAATGTCTGGGGATTTATATAATTCGCCAGGTTCAGATCCGTTGAGGATCAATCCATGAAAATGCTAAAGATCTTGTAGGGCGGAGCTTCTGACGAAATTGGGGGATCTGATTGTTGATTGTTGATTAATTATTAGTTATACTGATTGTTACCTGTCAGGTTTTATCAACAATTAATTGGGAATTTAATTAGCAGTTGTGAGGCGAGTAAAGCC
This sequence comes from Massospora cicadina, assembly GCA_022478985.1. NCBI lineage: Eukaryota > Fungi > Entomophthoromycota > Entomophthoromycetes > Entomophthorales > Entomophthoraceae > Massospora > Massospora cicadina. Next base: position 136,929 of record JAKSZP010006633.1, on the reverse strand, counting down.
GCCTGCAATCAGCGAAATCAATCTGTCGGTTCATGACCTGCTATAATTAGTAAAGAGTCCCATTACCTAAGCAGGTCGTTAGCCAAATGGGGTAGGTTCACTGTGATCAAGTGGGAACATTAGGGACCCATTTTCTTGCTCTTTCCATTTTCAAGTATCTGAGATGTCTAATGGATTAATCCTTAGCCCAATGGAGAAGATCATTGCTGGTAGAGACTTCATAGGGAAATAAACTGCAACAGCTGCCAAGACATGCCTAAGGCAACAACTGAGGAATTAGGCGCCAAATTCCCCCTATAAATTTTATAGCATTCTATAATAATAAAGCAGACTGTTAAGATTTTTAAGATTATAAATAGTATTATAAAGTCATATTCATTTTCAGTTAATTTATTGTTGTAGTACAATGGTGTGGACTCTTTTGTGTGGATAAAGAGTAAGGATCAGAAATCCTTAGAAGATAATCAGACCTTATACAACAGATTTTCACTGACTCAGTATGGTGGGAACTAAGGCCGAGAACCTCTGAATCTGAGAGTGGATTTAGTTCAGCTGGGATAGGGAAGAAGTCCCTAGTTGCCAATATAACCAGTATTTGGTGGATCATTCCAAGTTTAGCGTTGAACAACATCTTTTTTATTCTTTAACTAAAGATGATAGTCATCATACTATTATCACACATATATATCTATTACAATCAAGCAATGCAAATGGTACATAACCAAATTTGTACAATTAATTTTAGGGAACGATTAGCAATAAAGCCACATTTCAACAACTGGTACTCTTTCCAGCAAAATAGAGTAGCCAAGGTATCAGGTTTAACAATTGATGCTCACTACATGGTGTAGTTGAGTAAGATAAGCCAATCTATGACGTCATATAAGGAAGAATCAAACTATCCTTGAGCGGAATTTGCAACTGTCAATAAAAATGCTTTGAATTTACCCGATCTTAGATAATTTGCTGCCCTAGAGGAGAGAGTCACTAAGATTAAGAAAGGAGTATAGAAACTTCTAATTTCAGCAATGTGTTACTTGAAAAGTAATGTCATTAAAAAAGTAAGAAGGATATTTGATAAAAATATTTTATTCTATAAAATAGAACGTGAAGAATATTGCGTTCATTTGCGCTCATTCAGCTCAGACACGGAATGACTAATAAAGAGGTTGACAAATTGAAGAATTGAAATGCAAATGTGAACCCTGTGTGGTAAAGGACGCTCAAGAAAGGCCCCAAGAACTCCAATTGGGAAGTTGAAAAATCCTAGAAATATGACAACAGCATTTGCTACCATTTCAGAGATGATCAATGAGATTAATACTCTAATCAGTCAGGTAGTTAAGCTGATAGTGCAGCTAAAAAAATTCAGAAAGATTCAAAACCATGCTTAGATTAAAACTACACTTTTACATCGGAGATAAATCTCCTAAGTTCTTCTGCATGTTTGATATGACTATGTTTGCATGTGGCAATCGATAAAAATGCTTTGATGTCATGAAATGCTTACTAACTGACTGAAAAACTTGATGTTGCCTCATCTTGAGTTTTACAACTGCTCCTCTGGCCAAGGCTGCAATTAAGAAAGAGTTTAGAAGTCCCTCTCATATGTCAAAATGCATGAAAGAATTTATGGTGATCCAATTCCTGAAAGATCAAACCTAAGAAAATTTCGCCAACCAATTCTAATAAGAATCACAGGTTTTGGTCAGAGCGAAAGTCTTGACAAATTTTGATGTGCAGATCACATTACAAGTTGCTAAATTGGCCTTATCATGATTTACATTGCATGATGTCTATTTCATTAGTTAAAAAATAGCCACCTTGCATTTGTAGGATCACTTTAAGATGCTAGTTGTTCATGGTTGGATGACATAATATTAGAAACTGATGCTAGAGATAAGGCTGGGCGACAGGAGGCCCAGAAGGTGAAACTTCAGGCTCTTCCTGACCTGAAACACACCTTAGATCAACGCTAGGTGCAAGCCAAGCATGCCCAGGTTGATACTAATGGGGTGCAAAACGCCCAGCCTCTTATCTCGGTCCAGGCACTGAAACAAATGATTTACATATTAAACAAAGATAGTTTGATTCAGTTAATTGGAGAGCAGGGGTTTGAATCACATTCAATTTATGAAATTTTAAGTTTGGGTAAAATATGGCTTCAATCAATTACTCAAGTGAAAGCAATTTTGGTGTATTTTACAAAAACGGACAGAAGCGTCTGTTTATTGGAGCGTCAAGGCTTGGGCGCACCTCAGCAGAACCTGAACTTCCCTGGCCCACTTTAAATATGGTTTTTGTGACCAATTTTCCTCGTTGGTCAATTTTCTTTAATAAAATTACCCGTTATTTTAAATTTTTTTTTAATGGTTCCTTGGGAAAACTTGGTGGTGGACCTCTTCGGGGAGGTCTCCAGCTATGTGGGCCACTACCTTTTATTACAATCTACAAAAATCCCAGGTGCTCCCTTGGGCCGCCCAGGTCCCCTCCAGATCGAGGCACCCAAGGCCCCTGACGCCAAGTTACATTTGATTATGGACTCCCATTTGGGGTCCACTCAAGCTGTGATATTCCTGACTTACCTGGTACTTTATGCTGTGCTTTACAACCTTGCCTGGGGTGCCTTTTGCACAGGCACAGTTTGAGGTGCCTTCCTTTCCATTCTCCTAACGGCTAGTTCCCTAGCAATGTGAGTTTGCATCCCACATCACCTTGCTGGGAACAAGAGAGTTACAGACATTCTCTTGACACTAGGAGCCACATTTGAGTCCTCTAATCGAAGCTTCAAGGTTAACCTAGTCAGAAATTCAAATCTTACCAAATTGACCAAACCCTCTAAGAAATTACTTAATAAAAAAGTACTTAGAAACAAACATAAGGAGTTCAAAAGGATAGACAAGACAACATGCGCTGTCATCAGTTCATAGAGAAAGGCCACTTCACTGCCAGTGCTTCAGCAAGAAGCCTAAGGAGAAAATTAAATTGTTGCAAGCTAAGGAAGCCAAACCCGCGCAAGAGTCAGGAAAAGAAACTGCATCCTAGATGTGGAACAGTCTAAAGCTGCAGTTAAACCCATTCCTCCTGATATCCTGAATGAGAACATTGACATCAGGGATCTTTTTTTTGACGACCTCACGCAGGAACAGCTTTATCAAGTGGTCAACTTAGATGTCAATGCTGTAACTAGAGCTGGAGCAAAGGGGATTGACCCCAAGATAATCAATAAGGTTGCTCACCCATATGCACACTAACTTGTGGACAAGATCTGATCTTCTGAGAATCAGGATGAACTTGCCTTTTTTTACATTATTGGTTAGCTTAGAGAAACTTGATGCTCTTATGGAAAAACAGCGGAGGGGGTGCTTAAACTATTTAAAAAAGTATCTGGAAATCTTCACCCAGGAAGATCACAACTTAGGATGTGCAAAGAACGTAATCCATATTGTTAACACCATGGAAATTTACTGATACATATAAGACCAATCTGACGGTTTAGGCAGCTGAAGCGGTGTTGGAAGAGGAAATCAGCAAATTAGTGGAGCACAGGCTCCTAAAACTGTTATTGAGCCCCTGGGCTAGCCCTATCCTGATAGTGAAGAAGAAGGATGGCTCTAATTTGGTGATGATCAACTATTGGAGGGCGAACAACATAATCAAGAATGCTTTGTATCAAATACCATAAATTGATGATGATTCAGATCAATTGGAAGAAGCGTAGTATTTCTTCACGATGGATCTAATCTTGGTATATTGGCAAATCGATTTGCTAACTGAAGAATAAGAGAAGTGCGCAATCATCACCATGCAGGGGTTAGACCAACCATCTTGGATGCTTAAGGTCTGTGCAATGCGCCTGCAACGTTCTAAATTACTATAGACGCCATTTTGAATGACTTGAACCTGTCCTGCGTCCTGATGTATACTTGGACGAGATAAATGTGTTCAGTATAACCTTCACTGACCAAATTGCATCACTTGATAGAAGTCTTCAAGAGACTAGACACGGCTAATCTTAATATTAAGACAAGGATATTTAATTTCTTCAAAAAAGAGTTGAAATATCTGGGATTCGTCATCAACTCCAGTGGACTGCAGCCACAAAACTAAAAAGATTGAAGCCATAGAGAGGATGGCAATCAAAGAAGTGTCCAAGATATTTAAGTGTACCTTGGAATGGTCAGATATTACCAAAGGTTCATATGTTTTTATGAGAATCGCCAAGCCCCTTTCCCATTTGCTGAAGGATCTGAAGAAAGAATTCTTATTTAATGAAGAGGCCCAAAATTTTTTGATGAGTTATGTTGGTATCTTATAAGTACTCCAATTTTAAAATATCTGATTTTCATTTAAGAGCATATATTACACACCAATTCTTTGTTAACAGTGATTGGCGCCATCCTGAGTCAAGTGGATAGATTGGGGATGAGTACCCAGTAGCTTACGTGATCTGGACGTTAGCAGTAGCTGATCGGAATTACAACATGACTGAGTGTGAATGCTTATGGTGATTTACGCCTACAAACAGCTTTTATGTTTATTCAAAGTATTCAATTAAAGTGTTGACAAAACATCTTCCCTGCATTGGCTACATATCCTGAAAGATTTGAAAGGATGTCTAGCCCAATGGGCGCTGAAGCTTCAAGCTTTCAACCTTGAGATAGTCTACAAATCAGGAGCCTCTCATAAAAATGTAGACGGCTTATCATGATTACCAATGCTATAAGTGGTACACCAAAATGCTGATGAGCTGTTTCAGAGAATGGTCAATTAAGAAATCGGGAACAAGCCCCAAAAATTCAAGGTGCACTTTGAAGAGCAATGGAAAGCACCAAGACCAAAGATGGACAAGTATTCAAGATGATTGATAGAAAAAGACTGCTTATCCTGAAACTGCCAGAACAAATGGCAATAGTATGCCATACATAAGGTTGTTAGCCATGGTGGCCTGAGGGAGACAACCAACCACATTTGCCAGTACTAAAACTGATAGTCTATTTACTATGATCTGGCCGATTATCTGGCTTGCTGCATGAAGTGCCAGTTGCATAAACAACACAAGAACACAACCAGATGTTGACTGGTCCGCCCTGGATTTAACTGGAATACAGTGTTTATTGATGTTATGGGACTATTGACTATGAGCATGGAGGGAGTCAAAAATTATATGCAATCTTTCATCTGACTAGATGGTTGTGAGAGAGGCCCTGTCAAAAGTGGACGCTACAAGTGCTACAAATTTATCCTGGATCAAGTTGTTTATTGTCATGGATGCCTGAAAGTCTTGTTGAGTGACAATGGAACGGATTCACATCCCACGTCATCTTGAGATTGAATAATCTAATGGGGATCCAAGGAATCATATAAGTACCCTATCAGACAGGAATAACGGAATGATAGAACGAGTAAATGGAATGCTGTTTATGATGCTGAGGAATCTGGTCGCTGGAAAAAAATTCATGTGGATAACCTAACTCAATTTGATGACATTCACGTATAACATTAGTCACCATACAACGACTGGAAAAATGCCATATGGATTGTTGTATGGAAGAAAGGCCGCATTACCACTGATTATATATTCAGTGGTCAAACAAAATTGGGGATGAGTGCCAAGAAGTACATAATCTGACTTTTAAATATACTCTGATTGAAATGCAGTTGCAAGCATTTTATATGACCTTGAAGAAAAAAATTAAAACTAAGAAGATGGACGATAAGACTGATTGGCATTACTAGAATACCATGTAGGCGTTAGGGTGGCATATACCGTGACATGCATGGCTTCAAGAGAAGAAGTAAATTAGATATGCTGTGGTTGGGTCAGTCCAGGATTATTGCCATGATGGCAATGGTTGCATATTCCATCAAGAACCTTGCAGATGGAAGAATTGTTAACAGTATACATGAAAAGTACCTAAAGCAGTGGATCAGAAAAAAAAAGTGTTTCAAAAGAAATGTTGAATGATTGAGATGGTTATGTTTTGAAATAGTTACAAAGTCCAAAAAGGACTAATGAACCAAAATAAATGGTTAAGTCTTAAAAGAAGTCCTCTGAACCATGAAAGCTGGTCGGTCAGAGTGTACCTAGAAACCAGTTGGGAATAATAAATTAAAAGATGGACCGCTGAACCGAGTAAAGGTCATGTTCTATATAGAAACAAAAGAAAAATACAATAAAAAATTGATAAAATATGAAAAAAGAAGTAGAAAAGAGACATAAAAAAGTCGTATATTTTATAATTTTTTTGTTTGTTATCCTCAATTTGGGGATGATTACGCTTTTGTTACCTTGCGGGGGGAGGGAGGAAGTATGACAGTAGTAGTGAACAAGCCTCAAAATCTATTTGAGATCAAATGTTAGCAAGGGCTAGACCCACTAAAAGCCAAGCTTGCTGAGCAGATGCTAAGGCTTAAGATAATGCGATGAGGGTAAGAAATTGAAATGTCATTACTTGCCAAATGTGATACTCTGTTTTGGGGAGGAAAGCAACAACAAATAGAGAGACAAATAGCAAATAACCCAAGTAAACCCAATATGACACTAGAGCCAGAAGATTAGTCTTGAGTGTTTGCCAACGGGCTTTATCAAGAACGTTGGACATGTGGGCCTCATAGAACAAGGGATAAAGGGCGGAGGTTGCAAAACCATGCCCCCAATCAGAGCTATGAGTGAGAGGTATTAATGCAATGCTCCTGAGATGAGGTAGTTAAAAAAGAGCAGATGACATCACGAAGGTGACCGCTATGAGCTCTTTAAATATGGAAAAGAACAACTAATGGAAGTTGGGGGAGGCAGGAAGCTTTGTGGTCCAACTTTAAAGGACTTAACCCAAAAACGGAGAAAATAGGCTGCAACTTCTCAATATAAGATGCTTGAAATTGGAGGTGTTCAAAGCCTCATCAAGGGCTTTTTTTACTTGGCTCCTTAATTCTGCATACAGGGGCTCAAAGGATTCTCAATTTCTGATAGTTAGTTAAGTCAAAAGAACAGCTGGTTTGTATAATTGTCTGATCCAAAAAAAGGATCTTGGGAAGCAAATTGAATCCAGCACAAAACAACTGATTGATATTGGACGGCATTGTTTCAATAGGATTGACAATTATAATGGGATTATTCTTAAATGAGCCAAATCTTGAAAAGTGACAAAGTCCATTCTGAGAACAATGGAAGAGGGAGAATCAGACGCAATTCATTTGAGATGGTGGCTACTCTAGTTTCATTGGATCAGATACCAATTCAAAAAATTCAGCGAGAGGACTGCCTACATGCGCTCAACTTGTAGTATGGGTCCTTATGGAATCATGAAAGAGGTTTCTCCAAACTTTACGACTCATCAATCAGAAGAGACAGGCATCTAAAGCAGAAATATATCAATATTTCTGGTACCAAGAGCTAGAAAAAATTGACATATGAGTTGAATAAAATGTGGGATGTCGTACTTTTATAGTTGTTGACATTATACACATTGAAATTGATTAAGCTCTAATTTTGGCGCATTCAATTTCTAATTTATGACATAAGTTCTTAAAAAATGAATGAACGATATGAGCGAAAAAGTATTAAGAGAAAAACTAAAAAAGGCAAATATAATTCTTCTTTTTTTGCAAGAAAGAAATTGACAGTAGTAACCTCATGTCAAATGAGAGGAGGGAGATCAAGAAATCAAGGACGCCAAACCATGATCTTGAAAATGACGATGGATTGTATTCCCTGAAGGGGGAAACTGGCTTTCTGGGAATTGCATTGTTATTAATAAACTGACTAGACTGGAATGGCAGTGGGTCATGAGGACCACGCTCTGAGGAGGCGGCAACAAGGAATAAAGGAAGAGAACCACAGGATAAAGGTTGTAATAGCAGCGTTATGTTTAGAACGGCTGTGCTCCACTGGAAACTAAGAAGTTTTGACTGTCACAAGGCGTAGACCTCCTGTCCTGAACTTATTTTTCTGGAAATCTAGACATAAGTGTGAATATGATGGGATTTTTGCCCACTATCTTAGCTTCTTCGTTATCTGCTAGTTTGCTAAGCGTAAGTCCTATAAAAAACAATCAGATATTGTTTAACTCAATTTTGGGTTAATATTGTCTGGGGATTTAAGTAATTCGCCAGGTTCAGATCCGTTGAGGATCAATCCATGAAAATGCTTAGGATCTTGTAGGGTGGAGTTTCTGACGAAATTGGGGGATCTGATTGTTGATTGTTGATTAATTATTAGTTATACTGATTGTTATCTGTCAGGTTTTATCAACAATTGATAGGGAATTTAATTAGCAGTTGTGAGGCGAGTAAAGCCACCTGCAATCAGCGAAATCAATCCGTCGGTTCATGACCTGCTATAATTAGTAAAGAGTCCCATTACCTAAGCAGGTCGTTAGCCAAATGGGGTAGGTTCACTGAGATCAAGTGGAAACATTAGGAACCCATTTTCTTGCTCTTTCCATTTTCAAGTATCTGATATGTCTAATAGAGTAATCCTTAGCCCAATGGAGAAGATCATTGCTGGTAGAGACTTCATAGGGAAATAAACTGCAACAGCTGCCAAGACATGCCTAAGGCAACAACTGAGGAATTAGGCGCCAAATTCCCCCTATAAATTTTATAGCATTCTATAATAATAAAGCAGACTGTTAAGATTTTTTAAGATTATAAATAGCATTATAAAGTCATATTCATTTTCAGTTAATTATTGTTGTAGTACAATGGTGTGGACTCTTTTGTGTGGATAAAGAGTAAGGATCAGAAATCCTTAGAAGATAATCAGACCTTATACAACAGATTTTCACTGACTCAGCATGGTGGGAACTAAGGCCGAGAACCTCTGAATCTGAGAGTGGATTTAGTTTAGCTGGGATAGGGAAGAAGTCCCTAATTGCCAACATAATTAGTATTTGGTGGATCATTCCAAGTTTAGCGTTGAAAAAACATCTTTTTTATTTTTTAACTAAAGATGATAGTCATCATACTATTATCACATATATATATATCTATTACAATCAAGTAATGCAAATTGTACACAACCAAACTTGTGCAATTAATTGCTGGGAACAATCAGCAACAAATCCAGAATTTAACAACTGGTACTCTTTTCAGAAGATGTAGAGTGACCAAGGTCTTAGTTTTTAACACTGACAATTTGTTTTTCAAAGCAGGACAAAGAGAAATATTTAATTACTACCGCACATGGACTATAACAAGACTACCCAAATGCCTCAGGGTTTATGTAATGCGCCGGCCACATTATAGTGAGCAATGGACTCTATCCTCAGTGATCTTAAAATATCCCGCATTTTAGTATATCTGGATGAAATAATTGTTTCAGTAGGAACTTCACAGATCATCTGGATTATTTAGAAGAAGTGTAAAACGCTTGGCGACAGAAAACTTGAAAATCTAGCCTAAGAAGATTCACTTCTACAAGAAGGAGCTTGAGTAATTGGGGTTGTTATCATATCCAGTGGGCTGCAACCCCAAAAACAAAATATTAAAGCAAATTAAATGGTTGCAATCCCAAAGAGTGTTTAGAATATCCAAGTATTTCTTGGGATGGGCAGCTACTATTGACAATTCATAAAGAATTTTGAAAAATCGTGGAGCTTTTTTATCACTTATTTAAGGATCTGAAAAAAGGAACTATTTAGGATGAGGAAGCTTAAGAGTCGTTTGATGGATTTTACCATTATTGATGACTAGTCATGTAGTGAAGTACCCCAAATTATAATTGGGAATCATCATCCAGAATGATGCTTCATAAAAGGTAATTGGTGCTATTTTGCATCAAGTGATGAAGACGTGGAAAATCATCCAGTGAGCCTATGTGAGCATAACACCAACTCCAGTTGGAAAAGAATTATACTGTGATGGAGCGTTAATGCCTTTCAGTAATATATGCATGCTATCAATTATGTGAGTACATCCATGGAACGCATTTAAAAGTAGTGATGAACCACTCATCTTTACGATGGCTCCATAACTTGAAGGAACCAGGGGGGCAACTGTCCCAATGGTCTTTAAGTTTACAAGACTACGATTTTGAGATACTACATCAGTTTGGAGAAGCGCATAAAATGCTGTTGGATTATCAAGATTACATGAAGTCTAAGTTGTGTATCTATAAGCAGACAATTTATACTATAGGATGATTGAAGGTAATGTAATGGACAAACCCTGAGAGATACATGGTGTGGTAAGAAAAGTGATAAATAACACTGCATTGTAAAAAGGTCAACTTTATTAAACTATAGATGGATATAATTTATTCTCAAAGCCTTCAAAACAAGTGGAAAAAATTTGCTCCGCACATAAAGCTGTTGGCCATGGTGGCCTAAGGAAAACCAGGGACCATATATTCCAGTATTACTATTGGAAATTAATCAACTATGATGTCTCTGACTACCTGGCCTGTTGCGTGGAATGCCAACTTACAAGTCCCATAAAGTAAACATGATACCGGCTAGTACTCCCTGAATTTACATGGCATAATGTGACAATAGACGTGATGGGGCCTCTTAGTATCAATATAGGAGTTGCGAAATACATCATAGTGGCAATAGACCATCTAAGTGATGGGTAGAAACCAAAGCCTTAAGTAAAGTTGATGCTGTGAGCACAGGAAAGTTCATTTTTGTATCAAGTAGTATTCTGGCCCAGATGCCCTCAAGTTATCTTGAGCAACAATGGAACCAATTTTAACTCCTATGTAATATTGAGGTTTAATGAATTGATGGTGATTTGAGGGGTTGTATCAGTTACAATTAAACCAGAAATAAACGGAATTGTGAAACAAGTTAACAGAATTCTAGACACCGCACTAAGAAATTTGTCACGGGGAAAACTTCCACTTTGTGACCTCACATTAGTTATGTTTTCTTCGCCTGCAACATGATTCATCATATGGTGACAGGAAAAACGCCATTAAAGTTAATTTTTGACAAAAGGTAGCATTACCACAAATTATATATCCTGCCATAGTACTAGCAGCGAAGATAAGTACCTATAAATACCTGAATTCACTAGCCTTTATTGTGATTGAATTCCAATTGCAAGAATTTAATACCATCTTAAAATAAGAATTAAAGTGAAGTTGACTGATGACAAGAACTTAACAGCAATAAATGAGTACCATGTGGGAGATAGGGTGGCCTATTGTGACACCCATGACTTAATAAAGAAATAAGATGGAAGCTTTATGGTCAGGTCTATTATAATGATCGCCATTATGGTGACTAATGCCTACATGATTAAGAACATCGCAGATGGTTGTCTTGTGAATTGAGTTAATATGAAATATCTTAAGTATAGGATTTAGGAGAGGAATAATTATAATGTTCCCAAAAGACTTTGAGCCTTGAAATTAGGCTAAGTCCTGGTTTTGGTCAAGTCCCAGGTGAGGACCTCTTAACTATGAGAGGTGGTTAAGTCTTAAAAAAGACACTGAACCACAATAGCAGGTTAAGTTTAAAGAGAAACGCTGAACTAGAGTAGTGGAAACAAAAAGAATGACCTCTTAGCCTACTTATAGTTTAGGTTCCACTGCAAAAAAAGTTAAAAATAATATAAAGAAAAAATACAAAAGGATAAAATAAGACAACTAAATTATAAAGAAGAAATATATAAAAAGGCAAAAAGCAAAGAAAAATTTATATTATATCTATAATTGTCATCAGATTAAAGCATCTTCTGAAGTCCACTTATGCTATCAGTAGGACTAACTAAGGTTAAGATTGAGACTGCTGGCAAGTAGTCCTGAGGCACTGAAAGAAGTAAACACATCAGTAGAATCGGGACAGGCTGAAACTGGATTTTCCAGGAATAATTTTAAGAAATGAAGCCCATCCTGGGGGAATACAGGGAGCAAGTAATTGGAGAAAAGACCCAAGAATAACCTTTTAAGCGACAAAGTGTCATATACCCACCCTGGGGAAATACAGGATTTCCAGACCTTTATCAGCCACAAACCCCAAACTATGGTGGCATGACATGGGATATGGAAACCATGTCTGCGGAGGTGGCAGTGAGGAGGACATAGAATGGAAACGTGCAAAAGAAGGAGGACCAAACAGAAAAGCATTGAGAAAGGAATGGATATTGACCAAGAGAATTCCAAATTTAAACCATTATGGTGGACTCAGTAATAATAAAATCAGTGTATGATCCCAGAAAATCTTCATCTCTGGGTAATCTGATCAAGTAGGGGAATGTGTTTGGATTTAGCCCACATTACCCTGTATCAGCGATTATGATTTATCTGCTTGTCCACTAGGTAATTAAACCCACTAGTGGATTTAAGAGTTATTAATTGTATATATGATAATCTTGATTGAAGAAAAATTCCAGGTGAATATTTATTGACCTGCAGGATTACATTCCACCGGAATGATGAGTGTTTTGTTGGGGAAGACCCTTACAATAGACAGCAATTAGTGAGTCACTTTTATCTATATTAATAAACGCAAGTGTGTATGTGTGTGCATGTACACAATGCTCATCCAAAACTACAGCATGTGAAGCTTTAATAGTTTGGATTTAGGTGAGCGGGAGGAGGTCTATTTGCAACTCAAAGCCAAGCTTTTAATTTTTTATATAATTAAATATAAGCTGAATATATATTTTTGAAAATTTTATATATATTTTATTAGAGATTGGTATATTATTATGCCCAAGTAATTTGATATTCATATTGATTTAATAGTTTAAATTGTTTTTCCAAGTGGTTAAAGGTTTTAGGTTAATTAATAAGCTTGATGGTTTTAGCAAGCAGTTAGTGAATAAAATATTTAATAAGCTAATTGGGTATGGCTGGGTGGTTGGTAGATTTTGATTGATTCAATGGGCTCAATGGTTTCAGGTAAATGGTTGACGCTATAGTTCAATTTATTTAAGGTACACTGACCAGGGGACGGACAGTACCAAATGCAACACTCAAAATGACAAAACAAAACTACTAACCTGGTGGGAAGCAGAAACTGCTAACAACCATGGCAGAAGGTGAGGAGGGGTTGGGGGGTTGGTTTTTAGAAAGACCCACCTTGATCAAGGGACGTTAGTCACAGTACCAGATCAGAGCAGAGAGCCAGGGTGTTGGGGCATCCTCATAATGGGGGTTGAGGTCAGCGTAGTAGGAGTTTCCTCTTCTGCATCAATATAATGATGGTAAAGTGTTTCAACAAAAGCTGCGAGGAGAACTTCAGCTTCTTTGCGGGCTTCAGGAAGTTGGGTGAAAAGGGAGATACTGTGGTGGGTGATTTTGGCTGAGGGGTTGAATGAAGAAATTGTTGCAACATTCATAACGGCAATTTCAGCATCATCTAAAAGTTTCAAGATGTCACTGCAGGGAGAATCAGGGAAGTCAGGGGGGAAGAAGAGGGTGGGCAGGCCATGCTGGAGCTGAGCCACTGACTGGGCCACCGCGGTGCGTAGTTTTGGGCAATGAGGAGAGGCCACCGCAGCTAAGGCGAGCTGGTGATCACTTTGGAAGGGGGCTGTATTGGGCAGAGGAGCGAAATGGCGAGGAGTAGGGGTTTCATCAAAGTCAGGAAGGAAAAATTCTGCCCAACCATAATCGCCTTGGCAGAGAGGCTGACCTGTATGCTTACTAATGAGGACATTACCTGATTCGTCAGTTTCAGCCAATAGATCTCATGGATTTTGGTTCACTGGAATAGTGGCGTTCGAATTTGGGTGGGTGGGATTGGGAGAATGGGCAGCTGCTTGGGTGCCAATGGTGGTCCAAGCATTTCTCTGATTGGCTGGGTGGTTTATGCTATAGTTAATTCAATACAATTAATTAGTTTTGGCTGAGTGGTTGACAATATAAATAGAAATCAAAAATAATTTATCTTAATTTTATTGATAGTCATCTATTAATTTAAAAAGAATCAATTATGATTTTCTGGTAAACTATACCCACAGACAAATATATGCAAAACTGGGTATCAACAAGAATTAAGCTAAACTTTTATTTACAAAAGTATTCTGATTTTTTAAAACATAGGTGTATTATCTCATGAACAAATAAATATAAAAATCACTAAACTTTTTAAAAGTACTTAAATTTTTTGGGGATAGTAATATACTATTCTTTAATAAAATCATATGATTTTTAATATCAGTTCTAATAATAAATAAAATAATATTTTTCTAATTGTAGTTATATAACAATTCTTCTGAGCATTTTGCATATTATTTTAGCTCAATAGTTTCATAGGTTTTGATAAGAGGTTGTTACCTTTAGTTGTTTTTTTAAATTCAACATTTGGTTTTTGTTGTGTAGTAGTTTATTTTTTAGCTGTTTGATGGGCTCAATAGTTTCAGGTAATCAATATATGGTTTAGTTAATTTGGCATGCTTGATTGATTTTGGACAAGTGAGTAGAGGTTAATTCATTTGATAGTTTAATGGTTTGTGAACTTATTGATGGATATATACTAATAAAATTTAATTTAATTTAGAATCATCTGGTAAGTTATAAACACTGTAGCAAAGCACGTGTATCCCACTAGTTTTATATATCTGAAAACTATTCAGTGTGGGCTGACTTTGGGATAATACTGCACCAATCAATGGAAAATTGAATTAATGGAAAAGAGATAAAACCTGGAAAACCTCCATGCGCAGTGCTCTGATAGGCCAGGAGCTCCATGAACCATCTTGCTATTTCCATCTCAGTTTGGGGTATTGGTTTGCAATGCCAACAAAGTTATAATCGTTCTCTACCCAAAATGATATATTAGCTTGACTACTTATCATCCATTATTTTTTTGAAAACTACTCTATTTTGATTTATCTTACTATGACTTTAAAATCCTGTTTAATTTGTATTCCATAATTTATAAAATATTTGTGCCAATTTAGGCTGAATTTGGTTCAGTAGTTTAAACGATGGTATGTCACATATATACATATAAAGATTTTAAATATAGAGATGTTTTAGTTAGAGGTTTAGTTGTATATAATTAACCAATAGGTCCAATTTTAATTGACTGAGTGGTCAGTGATTTGTGATCAATCTGATAGATCCAAAAGTTTTAGGTAAGTGGTTGATGGTAATTATTGATTTTATATTTAAATTAGATTTATCCAAGTGTTGATGAATTTTGGTTAACTTGGCAGCTTAATTTTTATTTGGGTGAGGCTTTAGTGAAATTTAGTTGTTTCTTAGATTCAATTGGTTTTAGCCAAGTGGTTGATGAGCTTTGGTTGATCCAATAGTTTCTTTAGCTTTGTCAAGTAGTTGATGATATAAAATTAATTTGATAAATTCATTTGAGTTTGTCTAAGTGATTGGTGTTTTTGATTAGTTTTATAGGTTCAAATTTATTCAGTAAGCGGTTGGTGATTAATCAGTTTGATATGTAGTGGTTTTTAGTAAGCAATTTAATGTTATCTATAATATAGAACCTAAGTAAATTAGTTCAAATTGGATGATAATAAATAAACCTGAGCAACACCTGGTAACTCCGCTGGTTATTGATAACTTAAAAGCTTGTAGGGGCTTATCAGGTTTAGTTGATATTTGACTAAGGGATTTATGGGTTGCTGGGGAGTAATTCCACCTGTGATCAGCAACTTTATGTTAACCTTTTATGTTTCAGACATTTTCCTCTCAGCTACAAAATAAAATGTTGTGGGTTCAAGTCAGCTGAGAATGGTAAATGTCAGACATTTATTAGTTTGCAATGATGATATCAATTGTAGTATAAATAAGAATGAGTAAATTGGTCAAAAGACCCAGGCCAATTCTTGGTGGAACACTGCTAATCAGGGTAACACTAGTTTTGAATACCTTGCATGCAATTAACATGAAGCTTTACAGTCAGATTACTCTGACTTTGCAGCGGACTATGGGACGTCCATCAGAGGGATCTCCCCCAGCCCCTACCAGTCCCATTCCAACACCTACACGGGGACCACCCTCTTTTATAGGAGTTGCCAGGGTCCCCCAAGGTACATAATTTTTGAGAAAGGGGATTGTCTCGAATATTTTAAGTCAAGACCCAACGGTTATGTCTTACCCAAAATATTTCCCCATTCATTGTTCCTCCTAAATGAAGCGATTTCCAAGCTTTGATAGGCTAAATTCACATATTTCCATTTATATACTAATCTAAGCTATTTCAAACTTATTATAGAATTCCTCTCAAACCTTGATGCAGATATATACTAAGTGATCTGAGATCAAGTGGGACATTTTTTATCTCATTCCCGGGTGGCATCCAATAAAAACTTTAAAACTATATTATAAATTATCTAATGTTTGGCTATATATAATAATATTAGTGGTATAACTCCCCTATTGTTGAAATTTGATAATAAAAGTACTAAGCGAACTTTTCTCTATGCCAAAATCCAACAAGTGGTGCTCATATACAGGACCTTGTATACCACCAAAAACTATTTAAACCATGGCAACTAGTCTGGAACCAAGGCTAGCTGCTTTGGAAACCAACTATCCAATGCAGAGCTCGCCTCAAAAGGATTGAGCAGCACTCTCCACAAGGCCCTAATGGGCTCTCCCCTAAAATTCTTAAACCTCCACTTAACGATAAGTTCACACCTGGTGAGGGCAGTATCACTTCCTTCCTTTATGTTTATGAGTCTGCAATGGAAGGAGCGACTGACCTACAAAAAACCAAGTTTTTCCTTCCCTGCTTAGTTCAGATTGCTAAAAATATCATGGTTTCTCAAATGGCTACGCTTACCACCTGGACGGAGGTTAAACAAGCGCTGATTGATGAGTTTGGTTCACAACAGAGTTTACAACGGCAAAAACAGGCCCTTATGCGCCTTATCCTGCAAGTGGGAGAATTGATCCCCTCATTTGGTGAGTGATACTATAGCAAATCTCAACCTCTGCTACTGGCCAAACTGCTCCCTCTAGATGATGCTATTGCAGCTATCGTGGCTAGCTTGTCATCTTATCCCTCTTTTGTATTGCATATCTCAGCAGTCAAGCATACCTTTTGAATGGTATGGGATATCAAAGAGGCATTACTAGTAGTGGCTGACTTCTATGAACCTGAACCTCTGCAAAAAGCTCCAAAGTGAGAATCAACACTGATCCCTCCAGCCTCTTCAATGGCTGTATCCCTATGGAACCCAGCTTCTGCAGCATTGCAGCGACAAATTACTCCTCTCCCATATGATGATATCCAGGAAAAATTGGCAGTTATGAGGCAACGCTCCCCTCTAGTTTCAGGTTTAAAAGTTCATCTGGTGAAGTCACTTATCACTTTGCCTGGTTCCTCTTTTTGCTGAGCAGTCTACTAAGGTGAATAACGCATTACATCTACCTAAGCCGCTGCCTCAATCCCCTTCAGCCTCAACTTCAGCTGCCTCTGGTTCAAAACATGCTGTTATGGGCATCCCAAGCTGATCAATTCTAAGGCAAACGTCAAAGCCATTTAATTTCCAAAGTCTCCCCCAAAAGTTGGGTCAGCCACGATGCTCCCTTCAAAAGGCTAACGGGTAGATGAGAGTGAAAAAGGCCTCCCCTGTGAGGAAATTAAGCAAGTTTCTCCGCCCCCTATTAGTAACTCGTTGAGGTGCATTGACAATCCCTCTGATGATGAGTCTGAAGGTGTGGTGAAGATGCAGGCTATTATGTTTTGGGAGCTCCAATGGAAGTGCAGGTTCCTGATAGGTTGAGGCCTGAACAAATTGATGTAGCCATATTACCATGATGGACTTATCTTCACCAGTTGTTGAGGTTTTCAGAGATAATTGATACCGCTAATGATGCCAATCAGCTTATTGGTTCAGTGATCCAATCCACCCATCATGTTCATACCTCCAATATTAAAGATAACTACCCTGTGATGGCTTAGCACTTTGTCGCCACTCTTCAGTTAAGTAAGGTTTTCGCACTCCCCCCTACCTTTGATAACACAATAACTAATGTAGAGGTTGTCATTAATAAGGTGCGCATTCTAGCCATCCTTGATACGGGTGCTCCAGTAAATGTGGTCTCATCAAAGCTCATCAATTAAAATAAGTTGGTTCCTGATCTGGGCTATCTAAAAGAGTTTGGAACTGCTGGTCCTAACATTACAAGAGCTATTGGAGCTTACTCTTCTTTACCCATACGTATTGGGAAACTCCTACTGGCGCACCCACTGTGGCATTAACCAATAACGCCTATGACCTACTCATTGGCACACAATTTATGATAGAGTATGATGGAATAATCAATATGAAACATGAATTTCTCTCCCTTCTAAACTATGAAGTTCTTCTAGTCTTTACAAATGATGAGCCTAAATAGAAGGAATATAAATGCGTAGTTAAGTATCCTTCTTCCGCCTTACCCTTACTTATACCACATCAGGCAGAAACACTGAAAAGCTGCCTGACTCTGTGGATGGTTCAGAGGGCATTCCATTGTATGCGTCAGAGGAGGTAGTTTTCAAAGCGGGTGAAAAAAGGTGATAGACACCAAAAAAACTATGCGATATCAAAGCAACTGCCTTCTGCACTTAACAAGCATTGATGGAATAAGCCTTTGGAACCTCGGGTGTTGCCAGGTATCCTAGACCCTGCCTACCAGTGACCTTTCAACCTTCTGTTGTAGAATCTCACTAACAAGGACATGGTTGTAAAGAAGCATCAAGAGAGTGAAAAGCCTGTTGCTTCCCATTGACGACATCCACAAGTCTATTAAATTGGGTCTATGCTAGATATGGGACTACTCACTGACCCAATAATATGCGCTTTTCCCAACGTTCAGATTTCTGATAATCTAACTCCTGATAACCTAATTAAGTTCATTCCTTACTGGAGTCATATAGTGATATTTTTCCAAATCTGATATAGACTATGGGCATATGAAAGGTTGGTGCCATACCATTGATGTTGGTGATTCCAAGCCTATTCAATCCAAGCCTTATAGTAAATCAAAAGTTGAGGAGCTCTAGATAAGGACAGAGCTTAAACAGCTACTGGATTCAGGGTTGCTGGTGCCGTCACAATGCCCTTGGTCATCCCCACTGTTATTAATAAAAAAGAAGAATGGAGGACATCGAGTAGTTATGGACTACCACAAGCTGAATAATCTCACCAAGAAGAACAGCTACCCAATCCTTCAAATTGATGATGCGTGGCCCAACTCTCTGGGTCAAGGTTCTTTTTCGCCATTGACTTGAATAGCAGATACTGTCAAATGGACCTTTCTCTGCAAGACCAGGAAAAGTGTGCGCTTATCTAAAGTGAGGGTCTTTTCCAACCTACCCAATTGCCACAAGGGTTGTGCAATGCTCCCACATCCTTCCAGCGTGCAATGGATCACATATTGAAGGATCTAAAGCTTAGTTGCATATTAGTATATTTAAATGATATCACTGTCTTTTACCAAACCTTTGATTAGCACCTTTCTCATTTAAAGGAAGTTTTTCAAAATTTTTAGGGCCTCTCACATTAATCTGAAGCCCTCCAAATGTACATTCTTCCAAAAAGAAGTCGGACTTCCTGGGTCACGCCATCTCCTCAGATGGGATCCAGCCTCTCTATGATAAGGTCGAGGCTATATCCAAGATTCCTGCCCCCTGAACCCTCCATGATATTCAGGTGTTTTTGGGCATGATGGGGTACTACCATCAATTCATCCCCAAATTCGCTCAGCTAGTGAGCCCCTTGTACGCCTTCTAACTAAAAAACCCCTTTCCATTGGGGAGTGGAACAATACGCTGCTTTTGAAATGCTAAAAAAGCTTTAGAAACGGCCAATACTGCGCCACCCTGCTTATAGTAAACTTTTAATGCTGTTTAGTGGTGCTTCCATTTACGCATTTGGAGCTATCTTGGCCCAACTAGACGAGCAGGGGTTGACCTCGTTTCATATTTTAGCAAGATGCTTTCAAAGGCAGAACGGAATTATAGCGTCAATGAGATGGATTTCTGGCCATCTTGATTGCTGTCAAACACTATCGCCCTTTCTTATATGGGACCTCGTTTAAAGCGATTTCTGACCACGCCTCTTTAAAGTGGTTACAAAATATGAAGGATCACAAAAGGCGGTTTTCACGCTGGGCTTTAAAGCTCCAGCAATAAGATATGACCATTGTACACCGAGCTGGGATGAGCTACATGAATGTTGATGGGTTAAATAAGCTTCCCGTCCTTCACTTAGATAATAGTAAAGCAGAGCAGCTACATAATCTTCAAATGACCCCTGATGCTTAGTAAGATGAGGACGAACCAGCTCTGAAGATGCTAGCTCACCATTCCCATAACATGAAGGTGGATAATGGCCATCTATACAAGAAAGTGGGGGTGAACTGGTTACACTACCTCCGACCTTCTGAGCGATTACCTGTCATTATGGAATCTCATGCCCTCCTAGTGCATAGCAGAGTTTGGAAAACCTATGAGTGGGTAAAAGAATGCCACTATTGGGAGAGAATCATGGAGACCATCGTTGAAGTCTTGGATGCCTGTTTAACATGTAAAAAGCAATCTAACTAAAAAAAATATCAATATTAGCCTACCACCGCTCAAAAGCCTTTTCACACAATAAGTCTTGATGTGGTTGGCCCTCTCCCCCACACTATGGTTGGAAATCGATATATCTTGATAGATTTTGATCATTTTACCAAATGGGTCAATGCTTTGGCTATCCCAGATCAGATGACAAAAGCCACGGCCACTTTCGTTCACCAGTATATCTTTACACAACACGGTTGCCCCAAAAGCTGCTTTGTGATAATGGTAAAAACTTCACCTCCCAAGTGGTGAAAATAATTGCTGCAATCATGGGCGCGCAAAAGCTCTTTTCCGCCCCCTACAACCCTTCAACTAATGGAACCGTGGAAAGAGCCAATGTGACCTTAGTCTCTATATTACGAAAAATGGCCGCTTTGGATCCCTTCACTGGGATCAGAACTTACCAAGTGCACTCATGGCCTACCACATCAGTTACCACCAGATCCTTAAGATGTCTCCTTTCCATGTTTTGTATGGATGGAACCTGGAGTGCCAGAATTATTGGCAAAAGACATTTTCACTAATAGGAAGACCCTGAACAAGCCATGAAAAGTTGGCTCAGCACATCATTCATCTATAATCCGATGCAATGACCAACTTGGCCAAGACTGTCACAACAGAGAGTCAAGCCGCTAATGAGCTCTGGGCCCCTCTTACTTCCTTCCAAGTATCTAACTTGGTGATTTTTTATTACAATCATATCATTCCTAGAAGGGAGAAATTCCGGTCCATTTTGGAAGGCCCTTTTGTAGTCAATTACAAGTGAGGAGAGGAGTACTCCATCAATTCTCTTGCTACCAGAGTTACTATTGAATGAGTTCATGGCCAGTTCCTATGGCCCTATTTTCCTCCCATCATCCTTGAGGGGGGTGATGGTCAGACATTTGCCCTCTAAGCTAGAAAGATATGAATTTTTTGGGTTCAAGTTAGCTCAGAGGTAAAAATTTCAGACATTTATTAGTCCATAATAATGATATCAATTGTAATATGAATAATAATGAGGAAATTGGCCAAAAGATCAACGCCAATTCTTGGTGGAGCACTGCTAATCAGGGTAACACTAGTTTTGAATACCTTGCATGCAATTAACATGAAGCTTTACAGTCAGATTACTCTGACTTTGCAGCGGACTATGGGACGTCCATCAGAGGGATCTCCCCCAGCCCCTACCAGTCCCATTCCAACACCTACACGGGGACCACCTTCTTTTATAGGAGTTGCCAGGGTCCCCCAAGGTAAATAATTTTTGAGAAAGGGGATTGTCTCGAATATTTTAAGTCAAGACCCAACGGTTATGACTTACCCAAAATATTTCCCCATTCATTGCTCCTCCTAAATAAAGCGATTTCCAAACTTTGATAGGCTAAATTCACATACCTTGTTTTTTGGTCTAGTCTAAGATTTCTGAACTTATTATTGAATTTCCCTCTAATCTCAATGCAGTTAAACACTGAATGATCTGATATTGAAATGGAAGTTTTATATCTGATGTCTGGCGGCGCCTAATAAAAACTTTAAAACCCATATCTATCTTCTTTTAGCACTAGGTGGTCCCAACCTAAAAAACCCATATCTATCAGGTATCTAAAATTTAATTATATTTCTTAAATTAGTGGAATAATTCCCTTATTGTTAGATTTTGGAAATACAAGCACCAAGTGAGCTCAATATGCCAAAATCCAACATTATGGATCGCAACATGTTGTTTATGGGTAAGAGACCCATTACCTAAGAAGGTTTTACCAAACAAGAGTAACTAGATGGGAGTTTAGCAAAGACGTTGGGACATGATCTTCATTTCTACTCTGAAGATGTCACTATCTTTTAGGCAAGAGAACCTGACTAATTCAATGGAGAAAACAATTGTTTTGGGCAACCTTAGAGGGTTGATTTATTCAAGACAGCTGCTGTTTCCAATTGAGGCTGCCAATCAAAGAGTTGTAACCCAAAATTCTATTATAAAATCCCTTGGGTTTTTATAATAAAACATATAATAAAGCTGAAATACTTTTTATAATTAGACTTTTTGCCTTTTGATTAGAGGTGTTGGAATGACGAGAAAATCCTTTGTCTACACAATGATATCATGGCGGACTCTGCATGATGAGAAGGAAGGAGAATGCCTTAACCTTATCTTAGGTTAAGTTATACCAGATGAAATTTGGACGAAGTCACTACAACTTGAGGCGAATTCAAGATCAGGAAAGCACAGGTTGACGTTGGACCTAATTACTATCTTGTCTATCAGAAGCTTAACTAGAGAGTAGTTGTATTGATACTATTATTACTCATTTTAATTATTAATCTATTAAACAAACAAAGAACATACAAGGAACCTGTGAAATTGAACAAAGGGGTCAAAGCGAGCTATGTCCAGAAAGGGGAAATAAAAACCAGATTTAACAACTGGTACACGATTGAGTCACTATTAGCTTCCAACTATTACAGTGTTTGACTCTTTGGCTATTCCCATGTTACCAAATCAACGAGCCTGGGATCAGTTAATGGCGGCACCAGTCAATAAACACTGACCTATAAAGAAGAATGTTATCCTTTTATTCTAAATCTTATTTAGAAGATCATCTCTTTCCCACAGTTTATGACAGGGAATGCAGTGGCCACATTAGTAGAGTATTATTCTACTGATGTAGTGCTTGACCTACCTACTTAACCCGGATTTTGGAGCTATTTAAGATAGTTTTTTAGGATAGAAGCTAGTTATCTTACAAACCACTTGGAATTCATATGAACTTCCATTTTACAATTGCCCTCTTAAAATTAACTTCCTGTTTATCCATACTTGCCAAAGAAGGTGAAGTGTTAAAAACATATTTAGATGACATTATGGAGAACAAAAAGTTGATTATATGAATATATATCTCACTACTGTAATTTCTCCTGAATTCCAATGGTAAAGTGTGACCGTACATAGAATAAGGGCACTGAATAACATTACCTTCCTGATTCTTACCTAATATCACTTGAGGATGCATTATCCAAAGCAGCTTTAAGAGCCTATGTCTTTCTCATAGCTTTATTTGGTATTCTCTTTCAAAAAGTAGTGAAATTAATGGCCAGGATTAGCTGAGAGCAATTTGGACTCATTATAAAAATTATAAGTACAAGGTCAAGCCCTTAGGATTAAAAGATGCTCTAGCCACACTTATGGCCTCATTAACAACGTTCAAGAAAATTTTCGGCTTACATGTGGTATTGCTTACATTAATAAAATCTTGATCCACTCTCCCAACGCAGAAAAACGCACTAAAGATTTAGGGATGTGGTTGCTTACCTACATAAATCTAGGGTATATGCCAAGCCCTCTAATTGTAATTTTTCAAGCATGAAGTTCAGTTCATAAGATCCATTACTAAAAGATTATCATGCTATTCAGTTTTCTAACCTGGATGCTATTTTTCTGTGGCTAGCCTTACAAGGAAGAACAACTCTGTGACCTTCTTAAATAGGTCAAGTTCTAAAGAAGATCTCACCAGCAATCTTAAGCGTACATCATCCTTAACCCACTAGCTGGCAAAAAGCGCCACTCATCTGAACCTATATAATTCAACAAAATTTTAAAAATTATCATAAACTTTCATTACAGTCTCTATAATATACCATGTACATGGGGATACTTCTTTATAAGGTCTTGTGACGCCTCAGGCATGGCTGTTGCTGCGCTAAACTATTGAAAGAAATTTTTGGCTAAATACTTCAATAGACTTACTTTGAAAAATAAGTTGGACCAAATATATTAATATTGGGCCATTAATTAAGAGAAATCTGCCAATACCTGGACTTTGAAGCAATTACGTTACTTTTTATAGAGTGTCTAGAATACCATAATTATGCAAACTGACCATTTATACATCACTTAATAATGCAAACCGCATAAGGTAAAAACACAAAGGACCAGATTTCACTGAGACTACCTTATTACTGACATCCAGTTATCAGTTTGTCAAGAGAGCTGTACATTTCTTGTCATATATGCTTAGCTGAATACATTTAATGGTCCTGAACTAAATGATGACTTAGTGTTATTCACTGTGATCCCATCTGAACATATTCCTAATTTCACCACTTTCTTAAGTAGACGTAGCTCCCACCAAAACGCGTCCCAACTCCAAAATTTCTCTTAAATTATTTGAGGTGGGTCAACCTTGGGTTAAATATACCACACCAAGATTTTTTCTAGCCATTACAGGTTTCAAACTCAAAACATGCACTAGGGTGTAAGCAGTTTTACCTGCCAGGCTAACCTCCCTTCCAACTCCAAAATTTCTTGTTACAATAAATCTGAGTCTCTGTCATCTTCTTTAAAATTGCTAGTCAAGTGAAGTCATGCAATACTACCCAAAAACCATTTGAAGCTAAAAGTTCCCTCCTTGACGTCGTTTTGGAGGCAAAATCTTTGGCCACTGAAGGTCTTGACCTCATGACTAGCATTGGCGTTGGAAAAACTACATTTCATATGGTATTCCATATAGTATAGGTTAATGCTTTGATAATACAGTATGGGACCCTCTTCCCTGTGTTCTCGTGTAACAAGGGAACTTCACAATCCCTACTATGGGTCCACGGCTTAAAAGTTTCACCTTTATAAAGTGCGGATCTTATTGCAATGGACTCACAAATGGTAATCTTGGCTTAATAACAATGTTTAATCTGTTTTTGTTCCAAATCTGACAGGGCAGGAGCTCATGGTATCACACTCCCCCTTCAAGAAGTGGAAGGGCCATGGAATTCAATCTTTATAAATTCATTGTAGAGTATCCAATTTTTACAGCGTTTGATGTTAACATGTTGATTGAAATAGACAAATAAAGCACTTCATATTCAACACTTGTTAAATACGATGTCAGCTGATAATATGGCATAACTTTCCATTACTCACCTCTTTTTCTTATTTGGAGTTCCATGGGTAATAATTCTTAATCATAGAATAAAATTCATAACAAATATAAAAACCCTTTGTGGTATTATGGGCAATACTCTTTTAGGTCATCAGCTTATCACTCATGGTCAAACAGACAATCAGAGAGTACAAACCATTCTAAGAGCAATATATTCATTGCTATTCCATCATGATTTAAGGCACATGGGACGCTGATCATCCCTAGCATATATCTCAGAAAGTAATTTTCTTCATCCATTTAAAGGAGTATCTTCCTTAGGCCAATTTAGGATATAAATAACTATAACTATAATTCTCAAATTCAAAGTGGGATTTCAGCAAAAGTTAACTTTGCTTCTAAAGACTGAGAAGTGCACCGATTAAGTATAAAAATAATAGATAAGATTCATTAAAGGTACCAAGAGCTCTGTGTATATAAAATTTCTGCACGGCTACTAAAATATAAAATTGATGAATTATTATGATTTATAGTTAGAACATATAATTGAAAGTCCCCAGACGAAAGTTTAAAGTAAAAGAGCAGGCCTTTTCCATAATATCATGATACTGAATAATCGGTCCTTCCATTTGAAGTCACTATCACCTTGAGAGACAAGATAACTTTCAATATATCTTCTTTTACCCTTCAAAAGGACTATGTGAGTAGAGGTAGAGCTTTTATGGTAAAGGCAGCATTGAAATCTGAAGTAGATAAGATTACAGATATGGATTGTCAAATGTAGATTCCACCACATGGTGTTCTGGAAAGGGTACCCAATTCTATGAAAACAGATAGGTTTTCTCAAATAATGTGCAATTGTCACCTAGACAATGTAGACTTAAAGAAAGACCTAAAGACACATTGTCACCTCAATCAATGACTGCCGCCATGACTGCCATCAAACACCCAACCTAAATTTAACTACGCCCTAGCAAAAGCTCAAAGGGGTGTGGAGCTTCCCTGTCAAAATAAAGACTAATGTAAAGCCCTTGGCTCCATATACCAAGCTGGAATGGGCCTTGTGTCTCTTCAGGACTGGTGGGTACTAACCCCAGCTTTGTCTCCCACAAATACTAATGATGTAATATAAAACCCAGACTAGACATGGCTAGCTGCTATCTCTTCTTATCTATTCATCCCAACACCAGAACCTACTATTAAATCATAACCCATAATGTTACTTAATCTGCAGAGAAATTATGTACGGAAGTCAAAAAGCTATGTCTATGTAAGAAAATTTAATCAAACTAAATGCTACCAGCGCAGTTCCCTTTCAAATAGTTGGCCAATCAGAAGCATCTTAGAATGAAAAATCTGAAAACTTGGCTATTTTTTAATTTTTTTGATTTTAGAAAGGTTGAAAATTAAAGAATGGTCAATTGGAAAAGAAATTCAATGGTTTTTGATCTTGTCATTAAATTCTAAATTTGCCAAAGCGAGTAAATAATGTATTTAAACTTTCAAAATATTTTTGATTGTATAGGTAATCTCTCCCGTTATTAAAGTTATGGAAGGTTGATTCTATAAGGAATACTCATATTGATTATTCAGTGTTTAGCGTTAAAAGCTGGTAATTGTGGTTATCTAGAATAGTGTTCCATCGCCATACAACCAAAACATTGTTTAAGTTCAAAAAACTTTTTGCAATAAAAACCAGTTTTGTTATTATAGTTATAAACCACCTTTATTCAGCTTTACAGATAAGTACAAATCCTTCACCTTTCATATGCTTAAACCCTATGATGTAGATTGCCGCCTTGTTTTCTTTGGCTGCTTTTGTGGGTGCTCTAGTACATTCAAATGCAAACTTGTCTATTCTTAGCACTTTTTAAATATTACTAATGATAAGGCATTGCATATTGCCATCCATGTTTTACCTTAACCTAATTCTATTCAATTAAGAATTTACTTTGTAATCTTTAAGGGCTTCTTTAACATAATAAGCATTAATAGAACAATCTTAGTGCAGTAAAAAAGTATTGGACACTCAAGTAATTATTGTTAGGAATGTAGCGTGATAAGAGAAGCTTGAGCTCTGACTAGGATGCCCAGCACCGTCAGTATGGCTTAAAATAGCATGGCACCAGGTACTTTCATTATTTAAATAGTTGAGTGGGAAGCTGTTTTAAACTGTGATGTGGAAAAGGTTTGATGAAAACATGATTGATCTGCGCTCTAACCCCCTTGAAAGACTTTGCAGATGACTTTTTGGCCGTTGCCTTTGCCACATCTTGATACAAAATGAGAAGCACCTCCATGGCTTCATAATACTATTTCAAGATATGGTTTTTTGCAATATAGTTTAGTTCTAAAGATACAATATTTTTTAAAGTATAAATATAAAATATTAGCTAAACACCCTACCATTAGTAGGATGCTTGGTTTTATTGCTGAACATTAGGGGAAAGAGATTAAAATGATATTAGGATACCTTAACACAAATCATATTTCAGTACCTAAGGTTAATAAGCGCTGGATCCCAAATTGATATTATCTGAATAGATACTTTAATTGATTTTTCAATATTACATTAATCAACTGAGTTTCTTACATTATCATTGAATAGTTTTTGAGAGTCTTGACGTCATAATTTGCTCTACCAACTTTAGAGATTCAATTTCAGAATCAATAGCCATTTCTACTCTTTACTTTGATACTTTGCTCATTTGCAACTGATATTGTAAACTATTTTACCTGACGTGTCCTGAGTATCATTTTTCCACTTAAGGAGGTTACTAATCATACCACTTGTTTTAGCGTGAAACTGAAGTTGTTAATCTATTTTTGATGAATCTCTTTAATATGAATAGTTTTGTACGCTTAATACACATAGTGCTCTGCAGATTTGCTAATAACTAAACCTTTGTAATTGGGAGTGGGCTGTGAGGTTAGCGAGAAAAAAAGGATGGACTGCTGCTATCATCTATCACATAAGGACCTCTCTTGATTTTAAAAGTTGGCAAACAAATGGGCCCTGGTTTTTGCACCACATCGTAATCTTGAAAGGGGGCATAGTCTAGTCATACTTAATATAAGGAGCCAAGTAATATACAATAAACTTTACTTCAAGGATATGGTCCACTTATCCTTCAGGGGCCTTTGCTACGGCATAATTAATGAAAATGTTATTAGTTTGCTGTTAGTGATGGTGGTAGTCATGTTTAAAGTAGCGAAGGTGATTTATGACTAATTTTATATAAGTCCACGATGAGCTCATAACGCTTTTTCAGTCTTTTACAGGACTTATCTGTTCTCATAGGCCGGGTAACCATTCTATGACACTAAATATTGGATGCTACTCTTGACCGTTCAAATTCTGAAATACATAGCTTCAAATTCAGATGCACCCTCCATAACAATGGGTTTTACTTTTGCCTGTTTCTGATAATCTAAGTAGAAAGAGAGGATGCAAGGATAGAGATGTTTATTTTCTAATTTTATGACAAATTAGATGTGAGAATTATTAAGCAGTACTTTGGTAATTAGCAAAAGGGCCATTACATTAAAATTTCTTTTAACTAGATGGGAAACTTCATGTAGATGTTCTTAATATCTTACCATGATTAAGGCACAAATATTATATAGTCAAGAGCTCTTATGATTTTTATCTGCAAAGATCTAAGCATCATCAATTAATTTTTTAACTACTCTAGTATTTTAAATGTACTTTCTGGAGGTGAGTGGTAAAGGTTTCAGCTGCAAGAATTTCACTGTGTATTTGTGGACCAGTGTTAAAGCGGGGTTGTACCATAAATTGGTGTAGATAGGTGATAAAGCTATTATTACATTAGGTAAATTACTGTAGATGAACTAGGTCAGTGGAAAAAACTCAGCCCAAGTGTCTGAGGCGTGATATCCTGGCAAAATAACATTAAAAGGAATGGTTTCTCCTCTCCACTTCCCCATCTTATTGGGATGATAGGCTTTTGGCCTACAAGGCTTAAGCCAAAAACCACAAAAGTTCTCTTAAAACTCTGATGTAAAATGAGATCTACGATCATTAACTATATCCCATAGACCCTGAAAGAAGGTAAAGACCTTAGTAATGAAGTATTGTGCCGTATCCTATAAAGACATTGTTGTCAAACAAAAAATGAATATGTCAAACTTAATGATTCTATACCCACACCATTTTAGCTTCAAACACTTTATATATAATTTATTAAACTCACAATGATGCTACCAAGATTGTGATCCATGTGCCTTGCTCTTTACAAGGGATGAAGAAGACTTTTTCGTCCTGTTTTGTCATACTTAGAGAGGTCACAATTTATCAAAGATTTACCCATGCAGGTTCTTCTCTTAGGAGTCCCAACCAATAATACGCGTTCTCAGCTTTGCGCTTTCTTGGCATCAATATGAGTGTAATTTATTGATCGGCTACTTGGAGGTGCAAGGAAGGACATCATAATGAAAACCTAACCTTCTCTAAGGTTCAGAGGTTCATAATAGTTCTTGTGGCTTTTACATTTTTCAGTCCTGAAGAATTGACTTTAAAATAATAAATATAATTTTTGTAATAGGTTTTTATCTAAGTAAAGTAATATTTAAAGTACCAAATGAAAAAAAGGAATGTGATGAGAGATAAATAAATACCACGTGTGAGCATGAAAGAAGGGATCAGGAATTCAGGAAGTGATAGCCAGTCCAGGTTCAAAGTTGAAGTAGATCAGGTTTATTGTTAAAGGCTGTACTGAGATCAGATAATGGTGATACATTTAAATGGTTTCCATTATCTGTTAGCAAGAAGCCAAAAGATTTAAGATATAATATATGGCAAAAGGTGGTTAATGAGGTGAGTAAAGGAGTTAAACACTGTTTAATCATCAGGGCAAATATCAGGATTTTTAGAAACTCAGGTCAGGTTCTCTTCACTATACAATCTGCCAGTGGAGCACTAATGGAGCAATTTATCCAGAGTTTGTTAGGTCATAAACATGGCTTTATTATGAGAAATTGCTTAGTGTATGAAAATATAAGAATATTAGCTATTTTGTGTATTAGTCAGATAAAACATAGGTAAAGAATTATTATAATAATTCATGATATAACCTTACTAAATATCAATTAGTAATTATAAACTGATGTCAAAAATAATAGTTAAATTGACATCGAATTGAAAAATGAATATGGTAAACCCATCGTTGAGGGTTCATCTAATTAAGGCAAAGTCTGACATAGCCCCCTCCTTGCTTCAACTTAGGGCGACAATGATTTCGCCAGGGAAGCCATTTATTTAGGTTCTAAAACTACAAAGTTGGACTGGATGTGATAACCCTAGGTAGTCAGGTTAGGTGTCAGCTTGGTGACAAAGAGTTAGGGTTCAGTCTCATAATATTTATGCAGTTATTAGTATAAAAAAGTATATCATAGTTTCATTCTTTTGGAAAGATCTGATCTTGAGGAGGTGGGGTCCAAGGTGTAGTTAGTCTACTCAGCTTAAAAATGATGAAATTAGTTTTAACGTCAGGATGGGTGATCTGGGTGTGAGGATAAAATAGTCAGTATAGGTTTAGGTTCAAAAATAGGTTCAGCATTGCAAATCTTTAAGTGGTAAACGTTAGTTCTAAGATAGTCAACAACACTGTCTTAAGAGTTGAGGTAGGCAAGGGACAGAGGATCAGAGGCGTCACTATGATATTTCTGGTAGACGGGAGCAACATTGAAGTACAGGGGAGCAAAAATTATTCTGAAGAAGGCAGCATAAAGCAACTGTATGGATATCTTCAACTGAACCTGCAGTTGATCCCAAAAGCTGCTTTATGGGTTGAAGGAGCGATCTTCTAAAGGGAGGAATTTTGGCATCCTCTTCAGGAACTTTGAGGATGATTACACAATTAAATGGAAGGCTGGGTAACAGGGGGAGGTTCCATAACATCAAGGTTTAGATTGAGTGGTTTGGTTATAAAAATATGGTGAAAATAATTTGTAGCTAGGCAATTAAAATAAAGAAATTAGCCTGGATATCTAGATTATCGAGGTCCAAGCATTCCTGGGAAAAATGCTTATCAGTTAGCTTTAATATCTAGCTTATGAATCATCTTAAGTTCCTGGGTCAACCTCGAGTTGTTTGAAATAAATTGATCAAAAGTAGGAGCCAAAATGGCAAGGGGAAAATGTTTGATTTGTTTGGCCCATTTAACATAACATTGGAATCGAGGAATTTTGTATTTTATCATGACTTAAAATTAAGAAAGCAGCTAGGCAGGTCATAAAATGATTGCAATGACAAGTAAAAACAACTCTAAGTCAAGTGGTTCATCTCAACGCAGAGATTATTTAACGGATGCAGGTTTACAACACTGACATGAAAAATAAATTTAGATTGGGTGCGTCAGGTTAACAGATTGATAGAATGGCGAGGACAGGAGATTTGGGCACAGCCTGACTTAAGATATTAAAACAATCAGGTGGTAACTTAGTAACCTGCCCTGATTTGGTTGAAAAATTTTGATTCCTAATATTGACAGTCAAACCTAAAAATTATTAATCATAATAAATAATTTAATCATGTAAAATAATTAAATGTAAAAAAAGACAAAAATAGATTTTGGAGGCTTTAGTTTTGTTGTTAGATCAGTGAGGAGCATCAGCACTGAGAAATGATGGGTGCTGAGGCATTTGAGTTGGCTATTTCTTCAACAAAAGCAGAGAGAAACATCAGCACTAGAAAATGACAGAGTGTCAAGGTATTAGTTCAGCTATTCTAACTTTGTCATTAATATAGTGTGAAGCGTCAGGGCCATAAATGGGGGAGCATTAAGGCATTCAATTCAAGTATTTTTATTTAGTGTTAAAATAAAAAGAGGAAATTGTGCTAGAAAATGGAGGAAGCTTCGAAACGTTTGTTTCAGAAGTTATGATTTCATCATCTAAACAGCGAGGAGCTTCAACACTGGTAAGTAAAGTAAGTTACAGAGGCATCTGTTCAGTGAACCTGATTTTATTAAGAGGAGACTTTGGCTCAGGAGCTGAGTTAAACTTGGCCTCACTAATAGCAGGTTTCTAGTTTATGTATGGCTTAATTTCTGAGTGGTTTTCTTCAGTTGAAGAAATACTAGGTTCATTTAACCTGAGTGTTGGAGAAATTTTCGATAACTTCAGCAGAAGAGATTAGTTTTGGTGCCAAAACATTTGTTTCAGTTGGTTTGTTTGAGCAGAGCGATCCTCAGCGTTAAAACAAAACAGTGAGTCAATTATTTGGTTCATCTAATGTATTTAACTCATTAAAAGGTTCTGGCTCAGCCATAAAAGTAAACTTGATATTTTCTTGAAATTGGTGTTGGTAACAGCCAAATCCTAAGCTGTAGCAAATTAAGGTTCACCTCAGGAATCACGCAGTAAATTGGAAGGGCGGCAAGGATCCTTTTGGCTTAGCAAAGATAAGCCCAAGTTATAGTAACTTACCACAGGTTTTCTCTGAATTAGGTAAGTAGATTTGGCGGGCACTCTCAGGAGTTGTTCTAGCAATGTAGTAAAAGTATCATGGCTCATAGCATCAAAAACCATACCTAATCACTTATCTGCTGTTTCATCAATCTTGAGTTTTTAATCAATATCTGAAATTAATTAAACTGCATCTTCACCCTAAACCTTGATTAAATCAAGTGTTTTACACAATATTGTACATTGCGTACCCATTTGAAATCACTATTGACATCTTTTATTGCTGACATCATCATTTCAATTAGTACATGGCTCAACCTGTCTATAGCACTTGTGATATCCAGGTAAGTTCAAGCTAGGTCAGATTTCCAGGATCAGACACAGCTCATATCTGCAAGGTAGAGGGACTTCATCTTTACCATTGTATAATTTCATAAGTAGATAAATCATTTGTTATATGAATGTTTGATATTTACACAGTGGCAACAAACAGACCCCATAGTGTGCACCAGATCTTAGCTTTGCGCTCTATTAGCATCAAGCCAAAAAATTGTATAAAGATTGGCCATTTGAGGTTCCAGGCAGGACATCTTAATGAGACTTAACCTTTTCTAGAGGTTCAGAGGTTCCTGACAATTCTTGTGGCCTAAAAATTTTATCAGTCTTGTAGAATAGCATATTAAACTAAAACAGAACAAATGTTGTAAAAATAATTTATCAAGAAAAATCTTTGTATTATTTCAAGTACCAAGGGGAAATATGTTTTGTGATGAGTGATAGGGGAATACCACGTATGAAAGTGTAAGGAGGTTTAGGAATGCGAGAGGTAATGGCACAGTCCAGGTTCAAAGTTGGACTAGATCAGGATCCTTATTAATGCTGGACTGAGATCAGATAATAGGGCACATTTTTTTCATTTCTATAATCTGTATATAGGAAGCCAATAGGTTATAAGGCATAGTATGTAGCTTGAGGTGGTTAATGAGGTGAGTAGAGAAGTTGAACACTGATTACATCCTCAGAGAGATATCAAATGATTAGTAACTCAGCTCATGCATCATTTTATCTCATTGGCATTGGACACTAATAGAAAAACCTTTACAGAGTTCATTTGGTCATAAACTTGGTTTTATTATTAGAGATTGCTTAAGACTTGGAGAATAGAATACTATTGAAATTTGGCCTTAGGCCCAATAAAACATAGGTAGATATATTATTATAGTATATTGGGCTATATTTATGATTAAGTATTAAATAGTTGTCATAAGCAGTGTCAATAACTAATAATTGTAATGTCTTTTGAATCTTGGTGATTCCGTATATATCCAATGAAGGGTTTTTCGCACTGAGTTATGGCCAATGAATAATTGGAACAGCTGATATAATGATTGCCAGTTCCTCAACTTAATTGTAAACAATTACTTTAATAATAAAACGGGAGCAATTCCCCCCAAGACACTTCTTTTATTTTTAATATAATAAATCGCGGATCTTCTTCTAGTCCACTCCCTCTTTCTTCCTATTCTCTTTTTTTCTTTAAAGACTCCTTTTGTCAATCTCCTTGTTTCACTGATATCACAGCGACCCCCATCAGTACTGACTCTTTTGCTTAGTTTATTCATTCCACCGTAACTTCATTGGTTTTGGCTTGTTGTTCTTCAATTCTATATTGACCTGATTTGAGGTGATCTAATTCATCTTTTGTCAATTGTTGACATCGCCTTATCACCCTATTTTGAAGGAAATCTGATATGCCCATTAAACCATTATCACCCCATCAAAAGGCGATCAATTACTTATAGCTCTAAAACATCCTCGGCAGATTATGTCCATTGAATCTTCAGCAGAATTCCTCTAATGATTCACTTGGTCATAATGGTGGCTTGTCATCCAATCATATAGATTCATGACATTACCCCCCCCTTTGGCTGGACGATAAGCTGTATGTCTCTTTTTCTTTCAACACCATGCAAACCATCACACGCCAACAGCCGCAAGTCTGTGAGCTCATTTTTTTCTACCATCTGTGGCTTGGTGCGGAGTTACCTGACCCAGGCCACATCTCTCTTCCCCAGTTTCCTTTTCCCCAGGTGTTGATGATGAGCTGACATGGACCTCACAACCATGCTAACCCAGGAAGAGCTTCTTCCCGATTTGTTTGTTATTTGGCTTCAAGGTACGCCCCTTTCAGGGACATAGTGGCCTAGCTACGCTGTGGAGGGGAGTGGACCAAAGGGCCTTCATATAACAAAGTGGCCTAGCTCCTGGTGAGCTGCTTTAATCTCCTAGTGCTTCTGTGTCCTGCTGAGCCTTATCCCATGGCTCTGTCTGTTCAGCGGATGCTGTGCTTTGTGCAGTGGGTGATAGCCATCTGGTCAGGGTCCTTTCCCCGCGCTCCTACCCACTTCCAGTCCCTGGGGGTAAACTTCCACAACAACCATTTAGCTCGCCTTTGCTCTGGGGCCACCACAGCATTTACCACCCTCAGTTCTAATGATCCCTCACAGTACCTTCCCATCATGGCGCTCTTAGGTAACTTAATTTTTCATCCTACAACCACTTTAGGTTCAGGAATAGAGCTTCACCATACAGCCCTCAAGTGGGCCCAGCGAGTGGCATTCACTGCAACTGCTCCTTTTCCAATAGCATATTTGAGCATGGAGGACTTCATTATAGATTGCCTGGCGCAGGGCGCAGCCTTTTTCCCTCGAGCCAGAACTCACCTGCTTACTTGCCAGCCCTTATTACTCTGACCCCCTCTGTTGGTGTACTTGTTGATTTCCTGGGATCATCAATGCATGTAGTTGCAAGCTTTGCTCCTATTGGGGCAAGAACAGTTTCAACTCAATCAACCAGCCGAGCTATCACCACCTCGCCTGTTACCATGGAACCCCAGTCCATCTTCCTCTTACAGTCCTGTCACACCAGACTCTCATCCTCAGACTAGCACAGTGGCCCCAGAGTGGATGTCAGCCCCCTTTCTCTAACCTCGGCAGCCTTTGCCTCCACCCTCAACCCCAGAAAAGCCATAGAAACCATGGCACTCTTGAAGCAGCGGAAGAAAAAGGTCCTTTCAATCAAAGTAAAGGAACATCACAAAAAGCTGAGAAAGACTGGAAGGTGAAGACAGTAAAGTGAAAAACCTCAAGTAACAACTCCAGATAAATGTAATAAAACTCACAAAAATATTGTCTACAATTGATTCATCATCATCAGCAGTTACATATATATATATTCATTTTTTTATATTTTTAGAGAGGTTATATTACTGCTTTTATGACCAGAGGAATTTTTCATGCACCCAATTCATAATCTGACCGGTTGCAGAATCCTTGATAGTTTAAGTGTCAACTCCCATTTTTTCTATTATCTCAAATGACCTGATTTAAATATTCATGAGCTTGTGCTTCTACTCAACCCCATGCTGATCGTGTTATAGCACCATATCTCCATCTTTGAACTGTGCTAGACCACTTCGCCATACCTGATTGGCAACCTGATTTTTGATTTTCCTGGCTAAGCTTAACGAGTATGCTTTGGTTTGTAAACAAAATTAACATATTTGTAAGGGTGGTTAAATAGCATTGCAGATCCAATCCGCCGTTGACCTCTACACAGGCATATAGCAGCGCAGGCAGAGCAGGGTGCCATCCATAAAACAATTGGAAGGGGCTTTTTCTCATGGCATAATGGTAGCTAATATTGTAGGCGAACACCACTGTAGAAAGAAGGGTACTCTAATTGGAGGGTCTATCTATAACCAACTTCCGTAGTATTTACCAGAGTCCCATTAGCCCATTCAACCATTCCATTGGACTCAGGGTGATATGTGGCTGTTAGGACCCCGCAGAAGGCCATCAATTCATTGAGCTCAGGTAAAAGGTGAGAGGTGAAGTTGGTTCCATTGTCAGTAAGGATAAACTGTATGCAGCCATGACGCTGTATGATTCATTCTATTATGAACTTAGCCACAGTAACTGCCCCCAGATCATGAATGGCTCGCACCTCAACCCACCTGGTCAAGTGGTCAATTGCCACCAGGATATACTTAGACCAGTTAGCTCCAGTCAGCAGAGGTCCCACGACATTAATAGAGGCTTTATGCCAAGCAAAGCTAGGTTTTACTAATTGGTATGAAGTCTTCTGGTGGAATGGCTTCTCCATCTGGCACTGGTGGCATCAAGACAGGGTCTCAAGCATGTCAAATTACATGCTTTCTCAATATCGTGGCCTCAATAATTCAAGCGTTTTCTGGACTCCACCATCACCAACTGCTCGGTGTGCGCTCATAATAATATTTGGGCATGTGGAAGGTCTTGGGATATTTATTGTAATGTCCCCTATCCGCTTGTACATTCCCTGTTTTTAGGAACGTGTTGGTCCTGAGTCCATCTATTAACTTGATAACTTGAGGCGGTTCATCATCGCACTTTCCGCTGAGCACTTTGTCAAACATTATGTCGCTTAGTCTGCCATAACTGCAATTGTTGGCAATCTTTATAAGCAATTGGCGTTTTGGTGTTTTGTCCTGGTTGGTGCAGAATTTCAAAGTCATAAGCTTGCAGCTTAAGAGCTCATCGGGCCAGTCGCCCCTCAGGCTCTCTAAATCTCTGCAACCAGTGCAACGATGCATGATATGTCACAACTTTAAAATTTACTCCATGCAAGTAGACTCAAAACTGCTTATATGAATAAATCACCACTAAGCACTCCCGCTTGGTTACAGTGTAATTTCATTCATGGCAATTCAAGCTATGGCTACAGTACGCCACAGGGTTCTCCTCCCCCTCATCGTCCATCTGAGACTGGACTGTTCCAACAGCGGAAAGTGATATATTCAACTGCACTATAAATTCTTTATTGAAATTAGGGTAGCGCAACATGGGCGCACTTATTAATGCCATTTGGAGTGTATCAAAGGCGCATTGTTATTGTTCCATCCATTTGAACATGGCATCCTTTTTTAGTAGTTTAAACAGCGGGCCTCCAATTCAACAAAAATTGGGTATGAATCATCAGTAATAACTCACCACCCCAAAAACGCCTGAATGTTCCTCTTATTAACTGACATAGACATCTTCTGAATAGCCTATACCTTGACCGGTTGAGGTTGTAGCCCAGTCACATCCACCACAAACTAAAGGTACTCAAGCTGATCCTTGAAGAAGTGGCATTTCTGAGGCTTGATTTTTTGATTTTGGCCTCAGACAGTCGGCAAAATACCTCTTCCATATGGGTAAGGTGCTCAGTAAACGTGAAAGAGAAAACGTTAATATTGTCAAGATACACAAGAATTTATGAAAGCTTCAGATCATCCAGTATGGTGTCCATTGCTTGTTGAAATGTAGCTGAGGCATTAAATAGCCCTTGCGGCATACGAGTTAGTTAGAAAAGTCCTTTTGATGTGATTACAGTGCATTTTTCTTGTTCCGCCGCTGGCAAATCAATTTGGCAATAACTGGATATCAAATCCATCGCAGAGAAGTAGTGGGCTTTACCTAACCAATCCAGTGCATCATCAATCTGCGGTAGAGGGTATGAATCCTTTTTGGTGATATAATTGAGCCTCCAGTAGTTGATTACCACGCAGTTAGTGCCATCCCTCTTTTTAACAATTAGAACAGGTGAAGCCCACAGACTCTTAGATGGTTTGAGCATTCCCTGATTTAGCAGCTTTTCAATCTCCTTGGTAATGACTTCTTCAGCTGCCCTTGATCAGCGAATTGGTCAAACACTGATGGGGGATGATCCCCAGTGTCCAGCTGATGAACAACCCCCTGAGAACACCCCAAATCATGATCATCAACTGCAAAAATCTCTTTATATTTTTGAAATAAAGCTTCCGCCCGCTCCTTTTGGTCTTCTGATAACCCCATTAAATTTTCCCATGGTACAACCACCATTACACCAAGATGCAGTTCGATGATCAGACCAAATTCATTCAGAGAACCAAACTCATGAACCTGGTTGATCTCCTCAACCAGGGTTAGATGTAAATATGCATAATCTAATGCCGGCGATTTAAATTGGTTTGTTCTGAGGATTTTCTATCAATACCTTGATCTCCCCATGGCCCAGAAGTATGATGCCTGGAGCCACGTGGGGCTAAAGCTGTGATTACTGATAAGGACCAATGATCTCCCCGTAGACCCAGCTGGCACTTCCACCTCTAACTCAGTGTCTACTATTACTTGATGTCCAGAGGGAATGGATATATCTCCAGCTGCTCTGAGCAGTAGCCCTTGATAATCATATATCTGATGGGGGAGAGCCTGAGTTTTCCCTTTTAATTGATGATAGCGCACTGGAATCACCCCATTGCTGTAGGCAAGGTTGATCTGTCCCATATTCCCTGAGCCCTTCGGCACTCCACTAGAGGTGAAATATATTGGGATTCGCCGTCCCAATTTGACTAGGGTCTCTTCCATCATGTCAACTAGAGCCCCATAGTGTCGCATAAAGGCAGTCTCAATCAACAGATCGTAGTTACTATTTGGTAATACCACTTCCAGAGCCACAACAACAATGGGTCCAAACTGCAAGGGAAGTTTTCTATACGCTCCCTCAGAGACTGTGGTTTTGGCTCCAGCGGTCCCATACAACATCCGTTGGTCTATGTCAGGTTTTAAGGACAACTTCGCCACCAATTTAGTGGAGATAATATTAACAGGACCGCCCGTATCAATTATAGCATGTACCTGAGTTTAGCTACCACAATGTCACAGTAAGCGCATTCTGAGTAAGATGAATGCCAGCTATTAACTACATGTACGTTCAGTGATTCATGTTTTCACAGAAAACTCATATTACCCGCACTAATTTTAGGATATTGTGTTATAATAATGTCCACTGAATGGGCGACATCTACTCCTCTCAGGGACAAAGCATCTGCGAATGGTTCTAACTGGTCTGACAGACTTTACTTGAACATTTGATAAGCATAAAGCTTTAGTCGCTTTGGAGATTCTTTGTCCGCCATTTCTTTGACTTGTCTTGGGTCAGCACATTTACTCCCCCAACTGGATGTTGGTAGAGGAATGTATCATAATACTGAGAAGCTTCTGCTACGATTAACACAGTAGATTCAGGTGGGACGTTTGAATTCAAGATAGCGGAAGTAGAGAGTCCCATCTCTACTCCACTCTAATTTTCCCTATAAGCCTTGTTCCTGTTGTATGGGAGGGATCCGTCGATTGGGGAACCATCGTCCCATGTGCCCAGTGCAGCTGCAATTAAAACAATTTAATTCATATGACCTACGGCTGTGCTTAATATAAGTTGATTACTTGGTAGGTGGTTTTCCAAAGAATTGGTGTAATCGGACCCTCATTGATAGAACAACTGCCTATGATATTTATATTTAGGCTAAAGCGGTAATTGTCAGATGTTGAGCAATAGTTAAAGAATAACCGTTGGATTGCGGTGAGTAACCTGATGGAACCTGCATTAACTGGTTGACTCCTCTCACCTGATCAGGGTTAACAACAGCGACAGCGCGAATCTGTTTGGTATTGGGTGGAGGGAATGTTACAGCTAAGTGACATACAAACTGAACATGTTTAAGAAGAGGTATGTCATCCTCCAACAACGGGGCCATGGCATTGTAAAGTTCAGGGTATAGCTTCACCGCTGAGGCCATTGCAATACACACATCAACTTTGGATAAAATCCCTGCACCAATAAGCATGTGTGCTTCCATCATAAAATTGCTCAGCGTATGCAGTGAGGGTCTCATTTCACTAAAACCCAATGGTCAAGAACTCGTCTTTCCACTGCGGCATTTTTATGTTTCCATTGAACAACCGCAGCACTGTCTCCTTAACTTCTTGGTATATAACCAAACTATCTGAAAGATAACACATGACTTGATCAGCACTCCTGACATCCAAGGAGGAGAGCAATAGTATCGCCCTTGGCTGATCCAAAGTTGTTTCAGTTGCAAACTCTAATTGTCAAAGGAAAACATGAATATTTCCTTTGTGATCAAATGGCGGCAACTTATAAAGATGTAAACCTTCTGAAGCAACTCATCTTGCCTTTTGAGCACAGTATCTAATGTGAGTATCAGCTCCTCATATGCAATGGGCCTAGCATTTTGTGCAGATTCCTTACCAAAGCAACCTGGATGTGACATAGCTGGCAACTGAGTTTGCATTGTATTGTTATTGGTCAATGGGCCCCCTGTAGTGAGCACCACTGTTGAATCTCGGTGATTCTGTATATATCCGATGAAGGGTTTTTTGCACAGGGTTATGGCCATTGAA
Organism: Massospora cicadina; assembly: GCA_022478985.1. Classification (NCBI taxonomy): domain Eukaryota; kingdom Fungi; phylum Entomophthoromycota; class Entomophthoromycetes; order Entomophthorales; family Entomophthoraceae; genus Massospora; species Massospora cicadina. The sequence goes on along the minus strand of JAKSZP010006633.1, from coordinate 95,904 downwards.
CAATTGGAACAGCTGATATGATGATCGCCAGTTCCTCAACCCACTTGTAAAAATTAATTTTAAAATAAAATGGGAGCAATGTCCCAAGACACTTCTTTTATTTTTAATATAATAAATTGGCGGATCTTCTTATAATCCTCTCCCTTTTTCTTCCTATCTTCTTTTTTTTCTATAAAGCCTCCTCTTGCCCCTCCCCTTGTTTCTCTGATATCCCAGCAACCTCCGTTGGTACCAACTCTTTTGCTTAGTTTATTCGTTACACCATATTCTCATTGGTTTTGGCTTGTTGTTCTTCACTTCTTTAAGGCCGGATTTGAGGTGATCCAATTTATCATTTGTCGAATTGTTGACATCGCCTTATCACCCAATTTTGAAGGCAATCTGCTATGACCCATTATAACCCATTATTGCCTCATCCTAAGTTGTTCAATTACTTATAGCTCTGAAACATCCTCGGCGGATTCTGTCCATTGAACCTTTGGCGGAATTCCTCCAATGATTCACTTGGTCATAATGGTTGCTTATCATCCTGTCATATAGATTTGCAATAATGTTGACATCAAATAAAAAATTAATATCAATCCCTAAAGTCATGCTCCACCTAGATTAAGGAGAAGTTCAACACCTGCATCTTATCTTAGTGCACTTATTCTTGGCAGGATTCTCCATGGTGGGAGGTTCATGATGTTTTCTTATTTTGCATGAACTCAGGGCAGAATGAACCCACACTCAAGCATGAATGTGAATACCCTATCATTTTGGTAATTGTATCTGGACGTCCTAGCTAGAATAAAGCTTTGAATAGGTCAGGACCTTCAGGGCCTGAAGTCTGGGGCGCCAAATAGCATTAGTATAGATTCCTCAGCTTCAGGTGAGCTTAGGAGTGTTATAGGCGAATTGGCTTCACAACATGCCCTAAAGAAGTATTAGTGACATTGTAAATAAATCTGGGGTATTTTTGGGATGTGGAGAGATTGGAGTTACCTTGGCAATAGATGCTGGTAGAAAGCCTCTATTTACTTAAGTAAAGCTATGATGACTAAGTCATAATCGCCTTTGAAAACAGAACCTATAAGCGGATTGAAGCCTTGGATATCTTTCAAGATGAGGGAAAACCCCTGACAAACTTATAAACAGAGTAAAGATAAGGTATCGTTAATGAGTTCTGGGAAGCCTTTTATACAACTTATGCTTCTTGAAATAGAAATTAGAAGATGTTTAGTTACTAAACACCTTTGGTATGCTTAGCACCCTGTTAAAGAAGACGTTAGTGCATTACAGACCAGGAGATGACAACCAACTATTTTTTATATCTGAAGATAGATCAGTTTTTTAGCCTTAAAGAAAGTAATCCACTGGACACTCACCCATCATGCTCCTGTAATAGTAAAGCGTGATTAGCCTTCCCTGAGGCGCCATAAGCCACAATAAAGGGCTTATCTTCGTCAACATAGTGGATGATATTAGCAGTGATAAAACTTTTCCTTTTTTGAGTCAAAAGCTTAAGCTTTTTTTCTAGCAATAAGATGTTAAGAACCTTGCACCCCTTTATACCAAGTATGGCGTTAACCTCAAGACTACGCCTCTACACAACTACCCAAATTAGGGAGAACTATAGATGAGAGATGGGTAGCAGTAGTTTATCCATGGTTGCCCACCTCAACCTCCACTTCATTTCCTTAATTAAAAAGTATTACATTTCTGAGACATCAGAAAAGCTCTTGTAGAAATTAGGTCAGTTTTGCGTAGGTCTTAAAAAACAAAAATATGTCCATTTTAGACGCTGAATTCCTTTTCATACAGAGAGCTTTAATAAGACATCTAATTTCTAAAAATTTGATACCTGGGGTAACTACAGGTGACAATTTTCTAAACAACTACCAAATAAGTCTTAAGCTTGGCGGAAAAAAGGGAATAAATATAGTCATTAAGTTTGAATAGTGTCAAAGCTAATATGATGCTTAAATAACATTCAAATTCTTCCAAAATAATTCAGTCATTATTTCTTTCCTATAAACATTTATCAGACTGCGCTTTTAATTTCATTTATGGATTCTTCAAAAATAGTTATAATTGAAATTTTAAACATTTTTTTTATCAAATCCTGGCTCCCCACTTGGCCAACCCTAATACCCAGAACCCTTATAATGACAAGTTGTTAGAATTTTTACTTAATTTTTCACTGTTATAGCTTAAATAGCATTTTAAGTTTTTTATTTGATTTAATATAAGATTGGTATTTGTTCTGTTTTATATTAAAGCATGGAGAAACCTACTTGTTAGCACCAATTTTAAGAAAACTTTTATGAATATTGAAATTCAATCACCAAAAGTATTAGTATAACAGTACCAGAACTCTTCACTATCACTTGTTTTAGAAACCTAAACCATCTTTCCATGTTACATGGCTTAATTCTCACTGCATGGACGCCATTTGGTAGTCTGTGACTTAAATTTGGCTGCTGAGGCACCCACATTCATAGGCCTATTTGCTTTTGGAACTAACCTATCCTGAAAAAATGCTTGCTGACATATAGGGGTCCATTATATGGAGCATTTTGTCTTTTAGTGGGTGTAGAGATGATGCGATCTCATATATGTCTGGTATAAAATTTTTTAAAGAGTTGATAGATCTAAGGAAGCTAAGGAGTTGTTTCTGGGTACTGAAATGGGATAGGAGTAGTTGACATCCTGTTTTGAGGGCGAGAATATTGTAAACTTTATTTTTACCAGATTCAAAATGAACTAAATTTCATACTATATAATTCACATTTGGAGGTTCTGAAATATAGCCTGGACTTATGCAGGGCTGCAACCACACCCACCAACTTTTGGAGTGTTACTTCACATCAAGTGAGTAATAAGGATGTCATTTAGTTTTGATAATACTCAGGTGAGCCTGAGTTCCCTGACCAATATCTATGAGCTGCTGGAAAACTGCTGGAGCGTTCTTTAAATCAAAAAGCAAGACACAAAACTGTTTTTTTAATTATAAGTCCAGATTTATATCTGCAAAACTGGCAAGGCTTCACCCATCCTTGATAAAAAGTATTTTAAAGTCTAGATTTAAAAAGCTTTGATTTAAAATTGTCCTGAGTTATATCAGCCTCTAGAGGTAAGGGGTATTGATCTGAGACAATAACATTATCTAGATGCATATAAGCTATGTAGGGTTTCAGTGAGACATTTAGTTAACAAATAAATATAACCAATGTGAGATATGGGAGGTATGCTTAATCATCCCACCTTTTTCTACCAAGTATTCTATCTAAGTTTTCGATGTTTTATCATCCTTTGTTATATTTAAGTACAATAAGAAGTTTATTCTAATAGAGCCAACTGTCAGACCGAAAATTTTTACAGATAACTGAGTGACTTGGTAGATGTTTGACATCATTAACATCAAAAGTCTTAAGTTGACTCTAAAATTGTTCCAAAGTAGGTATTTCAGGCATGTCATCATTAAGTGAATACTCTAACGTAGCTTCCTTACCTTACCTGCTGACAAAGTTGGTAGGATAGGTAATTTGGCTAGATTAGAATCTTTAATTGATTGATATGGTTTGTTCAAGGTTTATGGTCACAAATTGATAATTCCACTACCTACCCCTCAGGATCTTTTAGCATACCAATTCAATGATGACAGCAACATTTTCATTAAATTATGGCATAGTGTTATATACTGTAGTGTATTAAAAAAGGGAAATGTAATAGACCAAAGTCTTTTATATCGCCCAAAACATTAAAAAAGTTTTGGTTGAGCTTAATTTCAGCCCTAAGCTTAAAAACTATAAGCTTACCTAAAGCAAAAACTAGCAACAAAATTGAGGCCAAAGATGCTTATATAGTCAACCAAGGTGGGGTTATATTAGTTTTAAAGAAAGAATTATACCAATTATTGGGTTTATTATGTGCATTAGAAGAGAACAAGATGGAAGGGCGTCAAAGCTCATTTGTGGCTATCAGATTAAACTTTTCTAATATGAGTAGCTAATAATATGCAACTGAAACGTTGAAATTGCAAAATACAGTGAGTCTTCACCACGCTACTTGGAAATTTTCTTTTTTTTCTAAAATCAAAAAAACCTAATGTTGAGAATTGTACAATATGTGAATTAATATTATCATTCCTAAATCAAACATTGTTGACAAATTATTCACCCTCTTGATCAGAACCTGCTTTCAAAGGCAGATTTGGGAAGTTCAATTTGGGTATATATCTCATAGGAACTAAAGGAGATGCCTTCTGGATTAATCCCCCAGTTTCCTGCGCCAAAAAAGTATTTCTCAGATCAATGCGGTCATGAGGTCTTCTCTAAAGAGAACAAAAAAGGCCTCGACTGGGCTTTCAATCTGGAATGACTTAGGAGATCCTGACTATAGGTTACCATAGAGGTCTTCTCAGTAATGTATCCTAACTCACATATATGTATCAAATCATTATTTAAATGTTAGTATAGTCTGAATAAATCCATTTACTTCATCTTATATGATCAATAAATATTTAGCAGCTTCAAGTCCTATTAGGACCTCGACTTATAGTCAAGTGAATTGATAAGCCAACAGAGATAGTGCTTATTACAGGAGGACCCCAAGCTAAACAGTGAAAATATTTTACTATGGGAAATGGAGACCAATTGCAATTATGAAAACACAGATTAGATAAGAAGTTTAACCTGATGGATCAACAAGTCATGATATGAAATAATTTTAGACAGCCTGAAAGCTTGTATTCTAGGTCACTTTTGAGTTCACACTACCTCAGTTGATCAAAAACTAGTAGATAATTCAGCATAATAACATAAAAGAGATTATTCAGCAATTATTGAAAGGTAACAACTCTTGGGATGCTGTTCTAGTCAATCCTGATTCAAATTGTACCTTCTTTAATGCAAGATCTGAGTCACTTAGCTTAACTACCATATGAAGATGTGGATCATGGAGCCAAGTGTTACCTACAGAGTTTTTGTCAATCCGGCCATACAACATATCCTACAAGTGGTGAGACTATATACTTAATAACTAGCTCAATGACTGGACTTAAACAAAGCCTAAATTAAATATTTTATGTTTTGACAACGCAGTCTCCTTGTTTGCCCATGACAACTAGAAGGCCATTGTGGAAAATTTCCTGAGATCATTGAAGTTCAGGGCCAGATCAGTATGCTAGATTATGGGATCTTATATTATCTTGAGGAGTGTTAAGCAAGTATGTGCTATTCATTAAGTCCTTTATGAGTCACCATCTTGACCAAACTTAGGCCATCCTTCGGTTTCTAAAACAACAACAATAATAATCAGCCTCATGCGATAGCAGTCCCAGAATTGAAGGGCCATAGAAGCAAGAGGGCCTAGAGAGGTGGAAAGACCTGAAGACGCATAGCTCCCTAGAGTTCAGATGTTCCTCAAATACCAAAGGGTCATCTGGTTTAATGTTTCAACTCCTGAGAATCTGTTGAATAAAGGAAGCAAGACATCCAAATGCATCGCATCCCTAAGAGATCAGATAACAGTATGTTCTCAAGGATGCAAGAATTGTCTCAGCAGGGTCACACTTCATCCCAAAGACTCGCTCAATGCTTTTAAATGAGATTTACAAACTTAGAGCGTTTGCTAAACTCATTGACAATCATATCACATAACTCAAACCTACTTTCTGTGCTTTGAGACCAAATCAAGAGATTGTGAAAGCCAGCTTATTTACCAACATGACGAAATACAAGCTCTGGTGGAACAATTAGACCTCAAGGCCTCCGTCATCTCTCTAAACCCCTACTAGGGAGATGTTAATGAGGGCTTAAAAGGATTGCGCATATGATTGCATCAACTTTCCCTTGAAGCTATATAGAAAAATTATTTCTAAGAGTTAACTTGTCCATGCCATGGATACTATTTCTACCCCTTATTGTGATTATAATGTGATCTCAAGGAAAGATTCACTTCAGGTTCAGAGAGCATCGTTTCCTTTTTAAATGCATGTGAGAGTTAAATGGATTAAGCCACAGACCGTCATAAAGCGAAGCATACACACTTATGGTTGTAAAAGTATAGCATATGTGATTAGACTTCCCGTCTATAAAGTTTGCCAAACTTGGAATCAGTCCATACTGCCATAGCTTGTTGACTTGGTAGTAGCTGGACCTTGGCAAACCAAAATCAGGATTTCATTGCTTCTAATGATAACAAAGAAAAAGTCCCATGGAGTTCACAATTTGGTTCTATTATCATACAAATTTTTGGTTAAACAAACCTAATTATTCTGGACAACGCTATAACTTCCGTGATTCTGCTTTGGGATATTGTACTGAGGTCCAACTAGATATGATATGGTGCAAGAGTAGCTGTCAGGGTTCCAGCCTGAAATGATTCTTTAATCTCCACTGAAGATAAGCTCTAAGCCTGATCCAAAGGATTGACTAATGCCCTGTTAGATTTTATAGTTGAATCATATAGTAAACCCTTCAAAAACAATCAATGTTGATTGATTACTCCTATTGAAGAATTATTGATCTTTCCTTAATAATCAACAAAATCTGATATATTAGCATACTTTTGAAACCGGCTAGATTAGATCTCCTACTTCCAAATTATCATTGATAAAATTAGCTATAATATAATATATTATATGCCCAATTAAGCGGCAACTGGGTCCAAAGTGGTCTAACGGCATTAAATTATTTGCAAAATCATAAATTAGTGTACTAAGATAAATGCACTGAGGCAAAAACTTTGATGTTGATCATATGAGATCAATTTATTAATGTAGTTGAACATGGATTGCCCAAAAAGGAAATACCTAGTGCTATGAGATGCATTCTGACAGCCAAATTTGAGGTTCATCACTTTTAATATTTTTTTCTTTAATGTTTATTTTTAGTTGTAGTGTGACGAGCTCTAATATGTGTAGTTTTAGGGCACTTCTGCTTTACTAAAATGTCATAATGTACTCAATATCCTTCAAATTGTGAGAGAATAAAAAATTCAATTGGGTTGATACAATTTTATCTAGTCAATTAATAGGCCAAATTGACTTGAGGATTTATTTATAGGCAGTGCTATGAACAGCAGAGTATTTACTTAAAATGAACTCATCTAATAGATGAGTACAGCCAGGAGATGACTGGGAGGTATATAATAAAAGTACTTAGCTTATTATTAAAATCCAATTTTACCATTGACCCTAAATAATGATCAATTTTATCATCTATTAATCATCGTTTGTCATCTATCATCTATCGTTTGTCTCTGTCTGCTATCTACTGTCTGTATTAGGTAGTGTGTGTGTACTATACTTCCCAAAGAGGAGTACCTAGTTTTTATCAGCCAGAGGAGTAGTCCTGATTGTATAAAAGGAACTTCTATTTATTTTTATGAAGACAAAAGGTCTCATTTATTAAGACAGTAAACTTAATTAAAGTGAGCTTAACAGTGTTACATGTTTGTATCTAAATCATTGTTGTATATACTACCTAATTATAAACTTGGTTTTTATTAAAGCGAGTTCATATCCTCATTTTCTCATAGCAAGTAATTTTGCTTGCATCATCGGCTAAAAATTTAGCATTTTGGTGCTCATTTTAACTATACACTCCATAATATGGAGATGAACAAACAGCTCTCAGAATTTTTTAAAAGAGTACAGCAACATTGAGATGTAAACTTACAATACTCAGTTCATTAACCATCTTTTGTCCAATCATTCTAACAAAAAATAAACAAGTGCTCTTTAGAACTAATTTTAACAAAAACAGGACCAGTTACACCTTATAACCCAGCTGGTTGCATGGACTTACATTCAGGAAATGTTGGAAACCCTGTTTGATGTTGCCATCTTGGCTCCTCAGCAGTAAACCTGAGATTTGGTCTTTTCTATTACATTAAATGTCAAGCTCTGAAGCATGAACTCTATTAGAAATATAAAGAGGCAACTATGTCTGCCTTGGGATGAAGGCTTCAGGAAACTAGACTTATACAAACAATTATTTGGAAAGCTTAGTGCAATCATCTTAAGCATGCTCAACATACTTAGCTCACCTAATCTCGAGTTTCTTCACCATCACCATTCCAGGAAAATAGTCAGCCTGATCAAGCTTGAAGGAGAATCTTGACATGAGCTTTGCAGAAGTGTGAAAAGCAATTTTTGCTAACAATGGATAGCAACAAGCACTCAAGGCTGAGTTGATGAATAGTAAACCAGTTTAACAAAAGTGCTCCAAAAAATAGCAACAGTGAAGTTAAATCAGCTCATATTTTCTTGTCATTAAAAAGTAGTAATTTCAACCGCAGCATTATACTGAGACTCAATACAGTTATATTTCCTCTAATATGGAGAACCTTTTACAGCAGAGTCATGTAGAAAGAAAAAATTATCTAGTTCTGGAAGGAAAATATTTAAAATTGGAAAAAGATGTTATTGCCAAGCTCACTTCAACTCAAAAGGATGTTTAAGCATTAGCACAATTAACCCAGTTCAAGCAGAGCAACCGAATAACTCAGATATTAAGGCTAAATTGACTTCTTATGGGACTATCTCCAAACTATGGACCTCAAAATCTATCCTATACAATGAGAAAATATATTGGTAATTGATTTTGCTACCCTAACGCCAAAATGCAGAAAATGTCTGAGGAAATGGAGGTTCTTTCAGCCAAATAGGCGATTGGTGAAGCCAGTGAGGCTAAAATAAACGAAAACATTGATAATCTAAAGGCTAATAGTTGCAAATGTGCGATTGATTCTAATTGAGGTAGGATGAAAATGTGGCCCCAAGACATGCAAAGTCATAATTAAGAAGTCGCATCAGTCCAGTTGTGATAATGAATTCTTGTTCTTTGGAGGCATATCATGAGATGAAGGGAAATTGTGGACCAGACGTGTCAACTACATGAACCATCCCACGCATACTTTTTTCTATCCTACTCTAAGCTGCACAAAGAGTCAAAAACTGCCATTAAATTTCACCAACTCAGTTAAACCTAAGTAGATAAATTGACTATCATAATACATACTTAGACAGAGATGATGTTAAAACTTCTGAATTATTCAAATTTGATAAAGAAGGTATTATCTATTCCTTCTAAAGCTTTTTGAGATCTCCATGATAGGAGCATTAGATCACACAAAGGCATCATCGTCTATCAACTCTTTGGATTAATACAGTTGTGACCTTGTAATGCCTAACTTAGCTGATGGATGGTCATATGCTGATGCCAAAGGAGCCTTAATTCAGGAAATTGGAGGGCTCAAATATTTTTTAACTCACAAAAACTTTTAAACATCAAGGTTAGACCAAATAAAATATAAATGGCAATGTAGATCAACTTTATCTGAAGCCCAAGCATTGTCTAGATCAAACATAATGACTGGTTTTGATGCAAAAATTGTGATGGAAGAGATTGTAAAGACCTATTATGTTTTGCCTTTGTAAGAATCAAACTTTTATCATAATATAGAAACACAAGAAATTTGGAAAATATGCCACTGCAAAAACAGTTTGTGGCACTGAATTAGCCAAGTAATCAGTGATGGGTATGCTATCCCCCAAAGAATAATAATGCAATCTACGATCAGGGAAAAAATGGAAAGCCTTAGGGACAGAAAGTAAGATCTTCCTCTAGAACGCCATAAAATGTCATTGGTATAGCAAAAAAGGGCACTATGTAAACAAGTGTTATAGCTGTATTAATGAGAAACCATGAGTCACTGTCACTTTTAGAATTGCTAAATGTTGTGGATCAGAAAAGGACAGATGTACTAAGGCGGAATACTTCGCTGCCGCCAACCATGATGCAACCATTTCTCCTAATCCTGACAAACTATTTGTAGCAAATCAACATAATGAATATTATTTGCATTAGATTAAGACCGATGATGTACATCTGGTCATGACTAGATCAAGAAATAGTCAAAAACCAAGAGAAGCTTCTGAAGAAGCCCGAATTTAAGCAGATAAACCATACACCAAAAATTTTTAGATCACAGCATTGGTCCCAACACTAATTACTCCTGCGACCTGCCATCTCTTAATGATTTCAAGGTTATGATCCCCATGCAGACTCTAGTGGAAACTTTTCTAAAATATTACCTTCCTTAAATCACACTTGGAGGCAGACAATTCGGAAATCTATTCACCTAATAGACACTTTGAAACCATGCTCTGAGTGTACTTATGGCAATAGTGCTTTTAATAAGGTCCATGTTTGGAATATTATTGACAGAGGCGCTCCTATAATATCATCAGTAGTAAGTTGGTAAAGAAGTTGGGAATAGCTCTAATGTTGCACACGACTAAGACCATGGCTTACAGGATTGCATACCACCAGAGCTCATGGTTTTTTTATTCCTTGCCTATAAGGTTTGGATATATAATGGTATCCGTTCTAGCCATAGTTCTGCCTAATCATAACTATAAAATTCATATTGGTGCTGATTTCATGGTATGATATGGAGTAGTTGCTTGTCATGAGGAAGGCACCTAAACTGTCCTAAAGAAGACAATTTCTATAAATAAAATAAGCGTGAAAATGGAACAGAAAACAAAAAATCTGTTATTAATTTTTCCTATTAAGCTTGCATAATCCCTATTAAATAATTTAAAGTCAAATAGGCTTTTAACTCTTTGCTGACACAAACCCATGAGTCAAAGGAGATACTTATTTGAGCAAATAAAGAGCTAACTTTGGACTTGTGAATTCAGGCAATTGTTCTGACTGTGTTAACAATTTGGATCCTGGAAGGTCTTTATGGTGAACTTAGCCAGCCTTGGTCCTCAACATGACTTGAACCCAATGTAGCACCTGAGGTAAAAAATCCAGGGCATCAAGAAATTAGTATCCAATGCATCAATATGTAAAATTTTGCACATTTAGACAAAAGGCACAAGGTTGTGGCCTATATCCACTTAATTCTTAGTGGGGAGAGTAAATCTTTTCATGGATTTAGAAAACTGAATGAGATCTGACTTTTCAAAGATGATTTACATTATGTCATAACGTCGATTCTATGACTGATTTAAGGAACTAAATGGGAAATATAAAGAATGAGCTAAAGATATAAAATATATTGAAATTTATCAAAGACAATTTTTATTTGATATATGTGAAATAAGTAACACATGAGAGAATCTATGGATCATTTCTCCTTTTAACTAAGGGTGGTTAGACGTTCAAAAGCAGCTGAAGAGGTCATGTTGAAAGACGTAAGGAACTTTTCAATTATGGTTAGTTGATACCCTCAAAGAGTCCGTGGGATTTCTACATCTTAAGTAATAAAAAGAAAGACAGGAGTAACAAGGTCATTATTAACATTATAGGCTCAAAAACATTATGAAGAGAGACTATTATCCTCTCCTGAAAATAGATGACGCCCTAGATAAGCTTGGGGGCAAAATATTTTCTCAGCGATGGATTTAGTTAACAGGTATTGGAAGATTGGCATGCTAAAAATGGAGGGAGAAAAATGTGCTATAATTACATAAGAAGGGTTATTTTACCCAGAGAGGATGCTCCAAGGCCTCTGCAGTGCTCCGGTGAATTCCAGAAAGCCATGGGCACCATCCTGGGCGATCTTAAGTTCTCATGTGTACTACTGTACTTAAACAATATAAACGTTCAGTTGCACATTTGATGACATCTGGAGCATCAGAGAGAGGTTTTCAAGAGGTTAGCAGCTGCAAACTTATAGATTAAGCCATGCAATTGCCATTCTTCAAGGACCATCTGGAGTACCTTAGATTCTTTAGTGATAAGGAAGGTCATCAGCCACATCTGGCAAAACATAATGCTATTTCAAACATTAAGAGGCCCAATTCCAAAAAGTATATTCAAGTCTTCCTGGGTTTGATTAGTTATCACCGCCAATGCTTTGCAATAATCTGAGATTAAGGAACTTTTAATTTACTTACTTAAAGATAAGGTCCCTTCCAAGTGGAATTTGGCCTGCCAGGAGGTATTTGACTTGCTTTGTTCACCCATGTTAGTTGCGCCAGTATTATGTTATCCTGATTTAGACTGAGAATTAATCATCCAGACAGATGCTTTAATAACGGTGATAAGTGCTGTTTTTTCCAAGTTAGGGAAGATAGCGATGAACACCAAGTAGCCTATGCCAGTCAGACATTAAACGTCTATAAGAGAAATTATACATGATAGAAAGTTAACGCTTCGCTGCGCTATATGTCTATAAGCAGTTCCAAGTCTATCTACCTGGGATACATTTTACCATGATCATTGATCACGAATCTCTCAGTTTTATCAATAATTTGAAGGAGCCAGAAGGATGTGTGGCTCGCAGGTGCTTAAGCTGCAGGCTTACAACTACACCATCAATCATTAGGCTGGTGCTAAGCATCAGAATGCTGATAGCTTGTCTCAAGTCTCATTGTGGCAAAACTATGCCAGTCTTTGGACGCCCTATATAGAAAATGAATAGTGAAGCACCTGGTGATGATCCTAAGCTGGTACAAAAATTTCTCTCAAAACTAAGAAAGCACACACATAGAAAAAGCAGTCATGTCTAAGATTAATGAATGAAAGAAAGATATATCCCAATTATTTTGGCCAAAAAGGAAATAAATTTGGCTTCCCTTAAGGCCACTGGCTTAGAACTTTAATGAAGAATAAAGGAACAACATAAGCAGAATAATTATTTGGTATCAATGCATTTCAATATCCACAAAACCTTGAGTTGTTGTAAATAGTGTCAAGGTGAAAAGCATTTCCAAAAAGCTACTTCATGCAAAATTGTTCAGTCAAAATTCACTTGCCACATCATTTTCACAGATATGGTTGAACCCCTTCCAATGCAATGCAAAAGCTAAATATATTATTGTGACAATTATTCACTTAACCAAATGGAACAAATCCAGAGTTATTTGGGACATATGAGCTTCAACCATAGCCAATTTTGTTTTGGAGCAGGTCATTCATATGCAAAGATGTCAACATTTATATAGATGGATAATGGCACAATTTTGACTGTTATTGCCCTCCAGAAACCTAATAAGATAAATAGATACAAAGCGTTCTTTTGTTTCCATATTACCCAGAAACTAACGTCACAGTTAAACAAGTTAGTAGAAATTTAGAACACTTTTTAGAGAGTTATCTTCTCAAATCCTTTGGAATGGAGTACATTTCTCAGTTCAGCATTAATAGCTTGCAAGTTCTCATACAAATCAAGAACAAAAATGTCTCCATTCCAACTGCTCTATGGGAAGCATCCAGCCTTACTGCCATTGCTATACGCCACAATTCAAGAACTTCAAGGTTTTACCCATCCACAGTATGTCAAGCATCTTACTTAAACTTTGATCAAACTAGAAGCCCAAACATACATATTAAAATTTAAACTCTGAAAGGCTTAGCATTTGAAAACAAAAAATCTGTACACTCTTCAAAAATTCATTGTGGTTAATGAAGTATTTTTAACACTCATGGTTAGGCCAAACTCACAAATTAAAGCAATTTATTGCTACTCATTGTAACTAGGAAAAATTAAACTTCATTTACTCAATTAAGATGAAAAATTCAGGACACATATATAACTGAGTCCATGCTAGATTAATGTAAAAATATATAAAAACTGGTTGATTAATGAAGAAATAATTATAGAAAGACATATATATATATAAAGGAAGAAGATAGAGTTATATTAGCGAAAAAAATAATATAATAAATGTGTAAGAATTTAAGAAAGAATCTTTCTTTCACTTTGATACCCAAATCAAAGACATGTTCGGCTTTAAAAAATATAAAAAACAACCACTCAATCAAGCAAAAATTAACTGATGTTAATGCAATTGACGCCTGCTGCCCCAGTTTAGGGTGGTGGTGCGCCGCCATCTGGCATCTTTCAGCCTCCTCCAAAGCGCACTCAGGCTGGCTCTGCTAGCCCTCCCAACGCTATCAGGCGTTATGTCCCCCCTAAGGACTTGGCCCACCACCTCGCCAGCTCTCAGGAGGTGCTCCGGAGCCCTTTGGTGCTCCCACAGAGCAATTTGCGTTTCAGCTTCCAGGTCAAATATGGGAAGCTCTTCCCATATGCAAGTGCAGCCATCATTGAGATGGCCACGGAAGTTTTCAAACCTGCCAGCTATATTGACTTCTACCCCTTTAAGGGGTACTTTGACCCCAGCTTCCACTCTGAAGCCAATGCAGTGGCAGCAGCCAAGCTGCAATTAGTTTTTAAAAAGATTCCTCTGCCCACCATTCACACCTGGCTCCCAGATGAGGCCACTTTGGTGGTCCAATTCGCTGGGTTGCCCTCTTTCCTTTCCCCCAAATGCCTCCGCCACAAGCTTATGGGGGTTTGGCCATTTATGGTGCAAACCCCGTGTTGCAGTTTGTGATTCCCAATGGGGCAGATTGGTTGGCAGGGCCTTGCGCCTTTTCAACAATCTGCCCATTTCATTGTGACTCTCACCTCGCGATTTCCCCCCGCACCATGATCAAATCTGCCCCTGATCACACATTCTGGGCATGCGTCATAAACAGCTGCGCCATTTGCCCCTTGTGCTTTAAGCTTGACCACTCAAAGCGCAAGTGCCCCACAGTTGCCACTTCTGTCGCATCCGCCGCTCAGGGCTTAGCACCACCCTGTCAGCTGCCTCACCCCAGGTTTTCAAATGAGGCTCAATCCTCCCACCCCCAACGTCAGGGAATTCTAGTGCTGCTTCCAAAGCGGTGGCCAATCAAAAGTTAATAAAATTTGTAAATTCTAAAAATTTGACTATATTATGGAAATCCTGAGTTGATGGCTGAATCAGTTTCTGCTTAGCTGCCATAGTTGACAACATGTGGCCAATCAGCTCCAGCCACAGCCCCAATTCCTGTGGCTGACCCAGCGCTGGGCCAAAACCAATACATTTGAGGCTCTCAATTGGATTGATGAGGACAAATGGACGTACCATGTGAAACCTGATGCTTCTTTGGAGGAGTTCTTCAATTACCCTCCCAAATCGTGTTCCCACAGTTTTCATCCAAAAAATGGGTTTCCCAAATTTATAAAAGTTTAAAAAAATGGCAGTTGTGGCTGCAGCTGCCCCGTCCAACACCCTCCTCCGCCAGCAACTCCATGGGGCAATGGAGCCCCTTGTTGAGTGTATTCCTATCACCAATTTCCCTCATGATTTTGAGGAAGATGTGAAGTACAAAATTGAGGAGCTTGCTTTCAGTGCGAGATGTGCTTACATCAATGCATCAAAAACTTCTCTTTTTAACCCCAATTATCCTGAAACCTTCCAGCGTATCAAGACATTTACTTGTGTGCTGGCTCACATCATTTTTGCTGAGCATCAACTTGCTCAATACAATGAGGTGATGGACACCGCTGGCCTCATTAACAAAGAAAACACCCAACTATACCCCCTTATGCCCATTTTGCTGATGCTCCCATCCTAATACTGTTCGCCATGGTCCGCCAGCTAAAGCAGGCGCCGGACAAAAGTTTCCCCAAAGCCTCCTCGCCATCTGATATAGCTTCTAGGCTGATAACCTAGGGGCTATATTAGAAATTTTTTTAAATCATATTAATCTCTTTGTTTGGCCCATTTGCTAATAAAGATGCATGGCGAGTCCTCCTTTTGGGTTGGGCACCACTAGTACTAAAAAAATAAATTAAGAAAGAAAGAGAAAAGCCGTCTAGTACTAAAAAATAGAAAGAAAGAGAAAATAATAAGATTGAAGAATATATCTGAACTAATGAACAGATACATGATTGATATAAATCTTTATTCCTCACTTTTAAGGGGAGAGGATATTCAGACTCCAACTCTTATTATTTATAACTCACTTATGCCCAGTCCAACCATTGGAAGACAAGAATGAAATTCATGATAATATAGAACCTTAGCGCGTCAGGTTCTGGTAGCAGCAGTTTCCTAGTGGATAATAGGAACGAAAGGTATGAAACTGTTCATTGTAATCCATTTGAGGCAGTATTTGGGTGTAAAGCAAACACCTAGGTTAGACGATCTGTGTTGAAGTCAGTTTGGTACTGATAAACCTCTGGGGTCAAAATGACAAACTTGATAACTTCTGACCGCCATCATATGACAAGTGGTGGCACATGAGGTAATCTGCTAGAAGGCATTAACTTGGGTTAAATATGCATAATATGGCTGAGCAAGGCCGTCTTGGGAAGATAATCATTAACACTATCATTGTATATGTCCTGTAAAGCTGATTTAACAGCCAAATGAAACTGGACATCATGAACATCATGGGGTATCAAACCAAATGATGAATATATTTAGACTCTTAAGAGCGACTGACCAATTTTGAGCTTCTCTTCTGCTTATGCTTCTGTTTGAAGTAAATAATTTCGCAAAATAGATATATCCTAGGCCAACAATTGTTGGACAGGGCCAAAAAGCTATTCAAATTTTAAAATTAACACCTTCAATTAATTGCCAAACTGAAGGTTTTTGAGGACCATAAGCTTGCTTACTAGGGCTGGAAAATTAGGAAAAAATGGAGGAAAAAAAATAATCTACCAGAAGATCCATAACCATAAAAAAGCCTCTAAAAAGACTTTTAGTCTTCAGGATTAAGGATATGATAATTACTCCTGTTTGAAGACCTAAAGAGAAGCATTATGAAGTTCATAACCTTTAGATTCTACAGTAATCTATCTGGCCTGAGTGCCTACCTCATCAATAATGGTATTTTGCCAAGTAGAGGTAACTATTGTCAGCACAGAAAAAGATTGGCTTATCTTTGATTACTTCATGGAACCCAAGATAAGCTGAATCCTCATTGTATGAGACATGTGGGAAAATTTCAATGTGCTCAGTGTAATGATCCCCACCACTGCTATTAGGCTGGATAGGTGGTTACACCTCTTTTGAATAAAAAAGGAATGCCCCCTGAGCGTAGCTTACTGAAAAGTAGCAGAAGTTCTACACACCCTTGATAAGCGATGGGTGGCCACTGCTCTCCCAAGAATACGCTGGTCCTGACCCCACAACTCTGGTCTCCTTAATTCTCCCAACATCATGGAATCCACTTGAGCGTAAATTAAAAAATCAGAGGACATATGCTGACAAGTAGCTCCCTTTCTGCTGTATTTTGGTTAAATCCCCAAAAGGGGACAAATCGTCATGCCCAATCAAGGTAAAATCCCGGAGAAAATAAACAAAAACCCCTCAGATGTGATAGTGCAAGAATTTCAAGTGTGTGAAACCACAAGGGTGAAGACTCTAACACTCAAAAAATTGAAGTATTCCCCAGAAAAACGACAGGTGAGCCATCCACTGTTTAATTCTGGAGGTCCCAGAAAACAAATGAAACAACTGGCAAAAAAATAATAGAACTATGACGATGTCTTGGGTATATTCGCCAGCAGTTTCTCAGATGTCATACTAGTGCAAGCCCTTCACCTCAGTTCATATAATATACATCCAGTGCACTGCCTACAGTAGAGTGATGGAATATTTTTTAATTGCCTAGTAAAGAAATAATTTTTGATTAACCAAATATAACTAGTTTTTAGTTTACTCAATTTTAAAAAAGTTCTGTCCCCCAACAAAACTACCATAACTGATTGAAGATCCTCAATCTCTGTTCTCCATAACACTGCCAACATTTTCTTGTTGATTTTAGCGCTGGTTTAATCAGCGGATGAACCAGGGTCCATCCTAAGGATCTGACTTACCAAACTTCCCCAAGGATATGAGGGAAACGATCCTAACCCAGAACTCTGATCAGATCGAATTGAGACGACCTATCAGGCTCAAGCCCTAATGGAAGGGATTACCACAGTGGAGCAGAACGCTAACAACACTGCCGACAGACTCAAAAATGAGGAATTGTAGACCTCCTTCGCTATCAGGTGCATGCTCAGATCAACTCTGATGCCAAACCCAAAACATAATGATTGCCAAGAAACTTCCCCAAAACCCCATTGGCTTTCCCACAGCTCAGGAAGCATGAGAAAAACTATTGCCAGTCCTCAGCTTGATAATCAGGACAGATTAATGTTTATCAATAAGTCTTTCCCATACCCTTCCCTAGCATATCTTATTATTACATAATCATAGTGGTGATGTCATGTGGGATATGAATTCTACCATGAGTATTGGAATACACCCAATGGAAGCCAAGTCTTTTGTTAGCACGTCATATTTCTGACAATATGGACTGAGATTATCAATAAAATGGCGATAATTAGATTTTGAACTTTTAAAAGACACTGAGGAGATAATAGAAACTCAGGGTATATAACTAGTCCTTTGGGAATATTTTATTTTTTGTTGATTGGATCAAATAGTAACCCTTTGAGAAACCCACCAATGCTGATAGATCACTCCCATTGATGGATACCTTAATCCTACCTGATTTATCCACATAATCTAATATAATAACTACCTTAACCGCCTTGATTAGAATACCTCCTTCCAAATTATTAGTGATAACTTTAGATATTATCTAACTTATTATGCCTTAATTAGGAGACAACTTTGGTGGAGTGGTCTCACGCATTAAATTAATTATACCTTCAAAATCATTGCATAAACATTAATGCGCTGAGGCGAAACTTTGTTGTTTAATATATAAAATAGATTTATTAATGCACTTAAACATGGATAGTTAACATAGGGCATACCTAGTGCTATGAATGGCATGCTGAAATCCAAATTTGAGGTACATCATACTTAATATTATTTATATGTTTCTCTTTTCTTTTTTATTCATCTATTTAAGAGATAGCTCAAATCAGACTAGTTTTGGAGTAATTCTGCGTCAATTTAATTTCATTATTACACCCAAAATGCTCCCAATTGTGAGAGCAATATTGCCTTCAATTAGGCTTATATGATTATTATCTATTCAATTCTTTGGCCATTTGACTTGAGGATCTAATAATAGCTACTGCCAATACTAGTAGAGTATCAGCATAATATGAATGAACTCAATTAATGAATGAGGTCAGCTATGAGATTCCTGAGAGGTATATAATAACAGTACTTAGCTCATTATTAAATATCACTTTATCATTGATCATTAATAGTTTATCAATTTTATCATCTATTAAATTATCGTTTGTCATCTACTGTATATCTTTTGTCTTTGTCTGTTATCTACTGTCTTTATTAGATAATTAGTGTGCATACTATACTTTCTTTAAGAGGAGTACTTAGCTTTTATTTGTCAGAGGAGTAGTTTTCATATTATAAGAGGAATTCCTATTTATGTTTATGAAGACAAAAGGTCTCATTTTATAGTCAGAAAAACTTATGAATAGTGAGTTTATGGGAGCTCCTATGTTTTTATTGAGATTATCAAAATAACTACTTCCCTAACATGAGCAGAAGTTTCTTTATGTATCAATCTTAGACTCTTTAATTTCCTTGTTAAGTAGTATAGCTTGCACCATTGGCTAAAAACTTAAACGCCCCCATTGGATATCATCCCCAATATAAAATTGTTCACTACTGATGTCAGAGTCCAAAAACAGTCCATACAATCATATGGTAATATCATGAACAAGTAACAAGATGATGTAGAAACCCTTAATAGCAAATCATTATAAATCTTGGCTTGAAAGTGCCTGGCGTTTGTTCAATGAATATTACTTGGTTTCTTTTTAAAATTGGTCATCAAATAAGCTGGATTAAGTTTTTCTTCATAAAATACTTTTGGTTGCTACTATTATAGCAAGCTTCAAGGATATTTCATTAATCAAGGAGCTTTTACTTTAATGTTGGTTCTAATTTTTATAGGATAAAAACCCTTGCGTGGTACATTCAGTTTCTCTGAACTCTTCCCTGACTTTTGGATTTCTTCTACCTTGTCCCAATACATAGCTGGTGCTGTCTGCTAGTTTACCCCAAGTCCCCAGCAAACTTAAAAAGCAGTGAGTACTAAAAGCTTGCCATCAATTACCTCATTATACAGTGATACCGCCTGCCTCAGTGATTGGGCAGCTAATACAAATGTAGGAGAATCCGCATCTAGTCGTCATCTTTTATTACCCGCATCTTTGAAGGTTTACCTTCCCACCCCTTCCACAAAGCATTGCCAGCTACAAATCTCAGACTTCAAGCGCCTTCCGACTACTTCTCAATGAGGCCTTTGTCCCAGGAGTATGAGCAAGTAAAATTTGCGCAATTGTGGTACTGAACTCTATGATGGGCTTAAACTCTAGTTTAACACTTGATGGTGAAAAAGATAGAGTAGGATGCTTAAAGTGCTACTTTAGCAATTCAAGCATCCCACCCTGTATCATTTGTTACAAATAGCTGGGTTGAACATCAGAAAATACATTGGCATCTACAGCCGTCAAAAACCTTGCACTTACAGCTCATCCAGCTTAACACTTTTCATCCCTCTTTGGTGGCGAAAATTTGAAGCTCATCTTGGAAATTCGCACCTCACCAATGAGATTCAGGTTTTGTTAACACGTCCTGATGAATATATAAAGATATTTGTTTATTCAGATTTCTAATTGTTTTGGCAATCTAGTAATCATCATATAAGACCAGATTGGGGTTAGTACCACATGTATACAAACTCAGATTGACAAATCAAGGGCAACCATGAGTGATTGTCTCTGTGTTTTGAGGAAAAT
Organism: Massospora cicadina; assembly: GCA_022478985.1. Taxonomy (NCBI): domain Eukaryota; kingdom Fungi; phylum Entomophthoromycota; class Entomophthoromycetes; order Entomophthorales; family Entomophthoraceae; genus Massospora; species Massospora cicadina. Next base: position 75,336 of record JAKSZP010006633.1, on the reverse strand, counting down.
GATTTACAAGACTTGGAATACCCAGGACAACGTTTGTTCCCCTGGACCGCCAGGATCACTAGGTGAGGTTGGTCCTCCTGGAAGCATTGGATACCTGGGGCCCCACGACCATCAGGAGCACAGGGAAAACCTGTATACAATGGAACACCTTGCTATTTGGGCATCCAAGGCCCCTGGCCCTCATGGCCCTTCTGGGCTCAGTATTGGATTGAAATCCCTTATAAATGACTTAAATAAAATGATGCAACAAATACAACGTTTCAATGGCCAGTCAGGACGCATGACTTAGGAAATAAAGCTCACTTGATATGAGGTGATTTTCTATGCTGAAGTTCCTTAAGCGCCCAAAATGATTGACTCAAAACTTTGACTTCCCTACCCTCCTCAGTAAGAGGGTTCATAAATCAAATGCTCATTATTAAAAACACTAACTCAAGCTTTGGGAACAACCGGAAGTATAAAGATAAAAGTTGGCCCAGCTTTTCACCTTCAAAACGGGCCTTCATGTTGCATATGAACGAGTTGATTTGGTAATAGAAGAATAATACAATTTGTATAGTCAAGTGGATGCAATCCATCCTCAAGAGTATTCCCAGAGTACTGAAACCTCCTCAGTTAATGGCGCACCTTTGGTGTATGTTCATGTCATTTGTCCACCAACCCCTTAGGGCAACTAGCTCAAGCCCCCTTCTTGAAAAGTATATCAGTGAAAGGAAGAGTTTCTACTTCTATACAGCTTTGAAATTGCAGTGGAGGAAGGTATCAACTACCAATGACTCAAAAATCTAACAAACAGTATCAGACAAGTATAGAATGATATATCGGTACCTCATTTACTTTTGCTGTTGCACTTGAAATGATGTAAATGTTGAACTCCTCTGGGAATTCTGGAGTGAATTAACTCTCTCCAACCAAAAAAGGTGTTTATGGGATCAGCCTCTATTGGGTGAAAATATTAAATGATTTTATTCAAAGATTTTATCTCAAAATCAAACCTTAAGTGTAAAAAATAAATTTATCTTAGATGGCTCTATTATGGCTGTGATATAGACTTATAAATATGCCTAATATCCAGCTTTACTTTAAGAAAGTGAAGCTCAACTTAACATTTGTCGATCTTCTAGTAGGTAGGATAAGATCTAGAAGATTGTTGCACACAGGTTTAACTTCCTGATACAACTGAAGGACAATATGAGGATTGTCACTCCTTGAACAAAGATAGTAAAATATACGAAATAGAAGCAAAGTGCTTCTGGTATATAATTATTATTATTACAAATAGCTTCTTACTGCCAAACCTAAAGGGTCTACACCAGTGATCAAATTTGCACTACAGAGTCAGCTGCAGCTTACCAACAAAAAATACTATCTTCTTTACATTTTCTATTTCTGTTATCTCACTCTCGCTGCAGTCACTCTTACTACTCTACTAAGCAGGTAACCTCAATCGCTATTCGCTCATTGCAATGTTGGAAAAATCATAAGCCATATCACCAAATTTAACATTATTAACCTTTAGCATTCAGCCCACTGATAAATATCAGGAACTTATTAATATTACTTTTAACTATTTTTTGCTTCTAGTCGCCGGTAATCAAATTATGCCAATTGTTTTTGAACTGCTTTCCAAGATAACAAGATCTGGAAGATTCCTATTCGATTGCTTAGCTGCAAATACTGAAACTAATTGAAACCTAGTATCCAGCATAGCGGGAGGAAACCATCTGGTTAATTTCCCCACATCTTTCTCTTAACCAGAAAGTATTCTCCAATATATCGCCTACATCTCAGCCTTCTATAATAGATCTGGAGGCACCTCATCTATACTGATAGTGAAAAACTTTTATATTCTGCTGATGGTGTATGGTCCTCCAGGTAATTCATTTACTGCTTGTAAGCCTGGAATAACATAGTGTACAATCAATTAATAATCTGACTACTCGCTGGGTCCGTGAGAGTTTAAGTGTCAGTGCCCGCTCTCCCTATTATCTCAAAGGGACCAATTCAGTTGCTAGCTAGCTTACTTAGCCACCTAAATCCATGGTGCTCGTGAAACAAGACATGCTCTCCTATTGTGAATTGCAGCAGTCCGCTACATTACTTTGATTGAAGTCATACTCCTTAATTTTTCAGGCCAAGCTGGTTGAGTATGCTTAACCTGAAGTTTAATAAGCTTAGATATCAGATTCAACATATAGCACTGGAGGTCAATTCCACCTTTGTCTTCTATACAAGAGTAGAGTAGCTGAATTAGAGCTAGGTGTCTACCTTGGAGAAACTGAAACGGAATTATTCCTGTCCTGAGTGATATATGATGTTATTCATGAAAACTGATTTTGAGAGAAGGGTACTTCAGTAAGAGGGGAAATCCCTAGCAAGCTTCCAAAAGATATTTACTAAAGTTTTATTAACACGTTTAATGGTCCCGTTGGATTCTGGATGGAAGGGCTTAGTAAGCACTCTGCGGATCTCTATCATTTGTTCAGCTTAAGAAGGAAATGTGAGAAGAAGAATTTAGTTCCATTTTCCATAAGTATGAACTGCGGGAAGCAATGCCATTGGATGACACACTCCATTATGAAGTTAGCAGCGGTTTCAGCCCCCAGATCACAGATGGCTCTCACTTCCACCCTTTGGGTTAGGTTATCTATCATTACCAAGATGTACTTGGCGCGATTCACGCCCTTTGGTAAGGGACCTACAATGTCAATGAATATTACATTCCAAGAGAACGTTGGATTAACCAGATGCTAAGTTGTTCTCATATGAAAAACTCCTCCACTTGAAATTGATGATAACATGTGATAGTTTCCAGAACATCAAAGTGCATGTTTTCTCAGTAATATCTTGGCTTCAGGAATTCCAATTTTTTCCGAAGTCCTCCATGCCCCATCACCTTTTGGGATTCAAAAAAATCCTGGTCAAGCGGAGGGCGCTGGGAAGCTCACTGTAACCCTCTAACCTTTTTAAACAACTCACCGTCCCTCAAAAAGGTATCATCTATCATCTCGTCTAGTGACCACATTATTTGAGGTGACTCATTGGCATATTTACCGCTAATCATTTTCTCATACATTATGTTTTCTAGATCCTCCGTGATCATGACTGTTGGCATGCGTTATAGATAGTCAGTGTTCTGGTGTTTGGTGCCCAGATGGTAAAATTATCTCAAAATGATACTTTTAAAGCTTGAGCGCCCACCATGTGAGGTGGCCCTCAGGCTAAGATTTTGTAACCAGCGAAATGAAGTGTGATAAGTTACAACTTTGAACTTTACTTCATGGAGATATATTTAGAAACGTTTATTAGTCTAGATTACTGGTATGGTCAAATTCAGTCACCGTATAAATATGCTCATACAGTTCAAATCAAAGCTGCAATAAGTGAAAGAATGCTACACCCCATTGTCATACTGCTGTGACAAGACCACTCCAACAGTGATAAAGAAACACCTGTCTGCACGAAAAATCTTTCTCAAAGTTTGGATACATTAGCACTGTAGAACTAATCAGCGCTGTTTGAAAATATCAAAAGAACTTTGAAATCACTATGTCCACTCAAATGTGGCGTTTTTATTCAAAAATCATAATGAGCGGGGCCCTGATACAGCTAGTATTGGGGAAAAAGGACAGTAGTACCCAACCATACCCAAAAGCTTGGATGTCTTGTTTACCATGGGGTCAGGTATCTTCCTGCTGGCATTTACCTTACCCAGTAAAGGGAAAAGACCGCTGGCGTCTACCACAAACCTGAGATATTCAAGTTGCTCTTTGAAAAAATGACATCGCAAGGATTGATTTTAATATTATCCAATGTAGCTGGTGGAACATTTCCTCCAGGACTAGGTGCTCCAAAAACTTTTAGTAAAATATGGTAATATCATTAAGGTATACTGGAACACATGGATGTTTGAGATCACCCAGGATAGTGTTCATCGCCCTTTAAAATGAGCCGGTATGTTACAGAGACCTTCTGGCATCCAAGTGAATGGGAATAACCCTTTGGTGGTGATCATAGTGCACTTTTCTTGTTCTGCTGCTGCAACTAAATCTGCCAGTACTCTGAAATCAGGTCAATAGCTGAAAAATAGCGAGCACCGCCCAGCTGTTCTAAGGCATCATTAATTTGTGGTAGTGGATATAGATCTTTTTTGTAATCCTATTAAGGTTAAGTTATTTTATCACTACCCAATTAGTGCCATCATTCATTTTAATAATTAACACCGGCATTGACCAATGAATTTCTGATGACTTGAGCATACCCTGCTCCAGAAATTTCCTTATATCATCAGACAGTAGCTCTTCCGCAGCCCTCAAGCAATAGATGAGCTGAGACAAAATAGGAGGATGTTCTTTATTGTCTAAGCAATGAACAATGCTATGAGCGCACCTGTGATCATGGTTGTGGGATATGAAATTCTCTTGATATTTCTTGTTAACTCAATTCCCAATCGTGTTTCTCCTCAGACAGCCCCATTAAAGCTTCACACGGAACCAACGCCACTACGCAGGCCAAATTTTTGGGCTGAGAGGCCAAGCTCATCTAACGAGCCAATCTTATGAATATGATAGACTTTGTTAACAGGAAGCAGGTATAGATAATCCAACACCTGATGCCTTTGTGTCATAAATGGCTCCTCTTGCAGGTTGTCCAGAAGCACTTTGAGATTCCTAGGGCCAGATACTAGTATGCCTGGTCTCACATGGGTTTCAAGACATGATTGTTGATAATGGTCAAGGACCTTCCCAAACAACCCTTCCAGTATAGCCACTTTGAGCTCTGTTCCCAAGATGAATTGGTGTCTGGATGGTTTCATGAATGCACTCCTTGATCATAAAGGTATTTCTTTGAACTTGGATATCTTATTGAGAAAGCCCTAGTCTGCCGCTTCAACTTCTGGTAGCAGAAGGAACTACCCCGTCACAATATGCAAGGTGATTTGGCAATCTTGAGCTGACTCCTATTGTACCCCCTTTGATTTAAAGTAGACAGGGATCCGCTGACCCAGGATCTTGAAAGATTGTTCCGCCATATTGACTGAAGCACCAAAACGGCACATGAAAGCAGCGGTAATAAACATGTCATAATTGGTATGGAAATACAATTGCAGGAGCAGAGACAGTGATTGACCAAAACTAAAGAGGAAACGCACTGTGCACTCCTTATAAAACAGTACTTTCAGCTCCTACGGTCCCATATACCACCTGGCGCTCCACGTTGGGTTTCAATGGCAGCTTAGTTATCAGCTTTATCAATACTATGTTAACAGGGAACTAGTGTCATTGATAGCTCATTTTTTCCATTTTCTCTATAAAAATGTCACAATAAGTACTTTTGTAGTAAGAACTACAACTGTTTAATACCTGAACGTCCAAGGAATTCCTCTCATAAAGAAAGTGCATAATACTGGACCCTACCTGTGGTTACTCCTTTACAATCTGCTCCACTGTAATGGCGACATTCACGCCCTCCAATGAAACCACATCTGAGGAGGGTTGGGGTCTGTTGGCTGAGTTACACTCCATGATTTGGCAGGAGTATGGTTTCTGAATCACTTGGCGGATTCTTTCCACGATGCCCTCCTTGGCTTGAGAGCAGGTTACCATGTTTACATCATTGGTGGTTTGTCAGTAAAAAGATATGTTATTGGAGTCATGCGCATTAACATAGGCTAATTCTTTATGATCAGATGGGAAAAATAAATTTGATGCAGCGGAAGTCTAGTCCATCTTTACTACACTTGGTCTTTTCCATGCACGTCCAAATTTGGTGAAACTGCATGGACGTTCCACCTTGCAGAGCAACTTGCCACGTAATGACCTTGCTGACCTCACTTAAAGCAAGAATACCAAAGGATCTCGCTTCTAAACATTGTAAAACCTGGTCTGAGGGTTATAACCTGGGCAGGGTGGGGCGAAGCTTTAAAGAGTGGTCGAGAAAGAGCGAAATGATCATAAGTCAGTTGTGGGTTTGATGACATACTGTAACTCAGTTGAATATTTGCCAGGGAAGTTTAAGCTGGACGCTGCTGGCCAACTGCGGATTAACTTCCAACAGTCTTGAACAAGTTCCAGTCCCCGTTGAGTGATTTAAATATAACGGCCAATTACCGCAGGTATCTGAAAATCTGCAGTAGGGGATACAGCAGAAGAACTGATTCCGTCGCTTTTTAAAGCTCCCAATGGGGTTTTATAGTGGCGGTCATAGTAATACTAACATCTACAACCAACAGGGTTCCCATTCCTACTAGCACATGCGCTTTCATGGTGAAGCAGTCACAAATGCTGTAAGAGTTTCGTTCCATTATAACATAATAGTCAGGAAATCTTCTTTCCTTTGCAACATCTTCTCTACCACACCAAAATAAGCTGAGCACTGTATCTTGACCTCCTATAGGTCACAGAACTATCTACCAGGTAACAAGTAACCTTTTGACGCTTTTCTCATCTAGTGTGGAGATTAGAAACTTTGTCTTATGGCGATCTGAAACTTTTTCAAGGGCAAACCTGAACCGCTTGAAGAACCTATGCATAATGCCTCTCCAGTTAAATGGGGGACGACTTTTTGACATGCGCATTTTTTACAATCTGGGCTACAGTTACTAGAATTGAATCATGCCATCTCTGGTCTGGCGAACGTACCCCCACATGGAAGACATAGGTGAGCGTGAGACGGCTCTTGGGGCCGCCATGGTCTTTTGGGAAGTGGTAGCCTTTTCAGCTGGAATATTGGCGATGACTGGGGGTAGCTCACTTGAAGAACCATGAATGTCCACAGAATAAAGACTATCTGAGACTTGCCTTAATTCATCCACCTGTTCAGCAAACAACTCCTCCATGATGCGCTCCTCTTTAACTTTTCCACAAAGATAGAGACCTTCCATGGGTCCTGTCTAATCTTGATGAGCTCTCTTTAAAATCCCGGCACATTTCCTTCTCTGCGGCCATTTTTTACTTGAGAGTTTTAAGATGCTCAATCACATCTTTGAGAGTTTCTTCTAATCTGGAACTCTGATGACTACTGTCTTCTGATTGATGAGAACTATCGTCTAGTTGATAAATAGTGCAGCTCGCCCTCAAAAAAGCTCTCATTCTACCATTGAATACTTTCCACCCTAACCTAGAGATTGGGATATTAACCTGACTCTGCAAATGGAAAAGACACAGCTCATCCTCAATTGGCATTTTTAAGGTATCTAGTTGAGCTATCCAATCTAATAAATGACTATATTCGGTGAGTCTGAGAAATGAAACTTCATAATTTTCAGCGGTCTGTTAAGTGATCCACTTACTTCTCAAAACTAAGGTCAAGAGCATCGGAGTATGCTTGGTCATTTACACGCTGAACCAACAGAGTAACGAGGTCCCTACTGTGAACCACAGTGGAGTTAATATCTGACATCTTTTTGGTGATTTCTTGCATAAATCATTTGGTTTTACCTCCCAAGGTAGTCATGTCCCTAATACGGTCAAGTGTTAGTCCTCTCTGGTTCAGTATCTCACACAAAACTTGGGGTAGTGTCCTGAAGACAGCAAGTTATCTTAGACTGGCCTACCAGTCTGAATGCAGAAGCACCCAAATGACAAGCCCAAATTCCAGAGGCATTGCTGCTTGAGCGACTATTATTAAAACAGGAACAAATTTGCCAACAGGTGCTCCAGGGCCATAGCTGTGTATAGAAACCTAGTGACAAACCAGGCAAACATGGCCTCAAGGCCTGTGGGTTGTTGAAATATTTGAATTGAAAGGGCGTTTTAAATTTCATAATAAGGTTGGGTTCAGAATTTTGATTTATTAAAAAAGTGAAAGAGAGAAAGATTGACCAACAATTTCCTCAGTGTGATGCAACTGATTAAATAGTATTCAATTTGGGACAGCTTTTCAAAGCATGGGATCAGGGCCCTCAAACTTTGACCTAACCCAGCGAATTTTTGATGGAGGGGGAAAATGAATTCAATTTGATTGGACATTGAAGGAATTGGTGGCAGGCCGAGTTTCTATTGGTTCAACCGCAAATGCCAGACTTAAGGCTTCACTGAATTTCCAACAGTTAGTGTGACATCATCTGGCCCAACAGGCAACAGCATCCCCTAAGGCCCCCCCACATAGGGTAGTCCCAACGGGTCAGAAACAGGTTTAGATAACCAACACGCCTGTGCCCAGTTGCTGGGGCGTTTATTCAGCCAAGTGACTAACTAAATCGACAATCCATATTTTGAAATGGGGTTTTAAGCTATCAACAACAGTCCCCAATGGAGGTAAATGCCTGTCAGGATTTGTCTTAGACGATTTTGAGGGGAGTTCAGAGTTGACAACCTCAATACTCAATGTCTTGATGCATTTGTGATGTTGACTAAAAATTGTTGCTTGACATATTCTGATTATGAGGTATGCGCCCGTTGGGCTTTGTTCCCATAGATTTTGGAGTTAGTTTTTATTTGACGACATTTTTAAGGGCTGATGCCATTGTCAAGTGTTACTGAGGATTTGTTACTTTATTTTCGCATATACCAAATGTGCAAGCCCATCAGGCCTCATTATCATGGGTTTTAAGGCATTAAGACTTTGATTTTTTAGGGCTCAGCGCAATTGACTTCATAGGATACATCCAGCTCATGGGGGTTTCGGTTTCTAATGATTTCAGAGCAAATTTCCTCAATTTGCCATACTAATTAGGCTGAGGCAAGTGTGGGGACAGGGGGAGGAATCTTCAGAGGGATAGCTGTTACCTAGTGCTCATCTACCACATGGGCAAGATCACCCTATGTGATGAGAGGGTCAGCCGCCCTCTTTGGACCCTTTGTATTGGGAAGTGAAAAAACTGTCCATTCTAAGCAAAAGAGACACTCCTCAGGCTCACATTACCTTTCCCTTTTTCTAAGAGAGGGGCGCCACCACCAAGTAACTGTTTGAAAGCCATATTTTTGTGGGCTTTAGGTAATTTAATCGCCATTAAAGCTGCAATTTTTGGGGGAAGACGAGGAGCTTCTGGATTGGAGGCATGGAAAGCCTCAACCAACTTATAGCAGTTTGCGCAATCTTGAGCCCTGACCTAACTGTTCTTGTAGGGCAGATATCCTTTCCAACTGACAAATTATGAACCAATCAACAAGATTTTTGGGAAGCCAAAACGCCCTCCACTTCAGCCTCCACCACATCCTCAATCACAATTTGCTCTGGATCCTAGGGAATTGCCCCCTTAAATGGGGAAAAGTGAGAGGCATGGAAAACTGGGTGTTGCTCCCAGTGAGGTGGCAATTTCGACTGGATAGTGAAATTACCTAAATCTTGCCTACCAATTGGGGACCCAAGCGTTTGATTGCAAACTTATGTGAGTGCTCCTGCATCCATAAATGGTGTTTGTCGAGTATGATATATTAACTGACCTTGATTTCATGGCCTAGGAGCTGCATCCAATCTGACAACTGTTTATAGTCACTTATGATCTTAGTGAGATGCTCCTGAACTAAGGACTTCATTGTACATATATGTTGTGCATGATCAGTGGCAGCTGGTACCTCTGAAGGCATGTACCAACTAAGAATGAGAGGTTGTACCCCAAGGTCACTTAGTATGGAGAAAATCCAGTGGAGGCATGAGATCATTATTGAATGTAAACTGAGCAAGGGGGAGGTTATCAGATTAGGTATCTTGAGAAGCAGCTATGTAACAGTGAAAATAGTGCTCAAGGATCTGATTTACCAGTTTAGTTTGGCCATCAGATTGGGGTGGTACGCGGTGGAGCAGCAGGGTGTAATCTTCAAAGTTGCTAAGAGCTAATTACAGAATTGTGCTGTGTTCTGAGGCCCGCTTCACTAACAATCTCCTATGGGAGGCCAAAAATTGAGAAAACTTAGCGCATGAAAAGCCAAGTGGGATCCTTAGAAGTGATAGCAGAGGAACACGGGATAAAGAGGGAAAGTTTGTGAAGTATTTCAACCACCACCATCACCATGGTAAACCCATTGGAACTGGGAAGTTTAACAATAAATTCCACGGACACCAATGTCTATGGGCCTTATGCTTGTTTTAAAGATGAAGAATACAATTCTTTCCCGATCAATCTGAATTAGCACAAGCGCAAGTGATGCAATCTGAAATCCATGCTGGAACATCTTTTGAAAAGCCTTCCCAATTAAGGTACAATTGATAAAATTGAGGCACTTATTGTTCCTAGGGTGTCTGACCGCGGGAAGGTTGTGGTGAGCCTAAATTACTTCAGCTCAAAGGAGGGGAGGAACCCAAACCTTTGACTAAAATTAAATGAGACCCTCACCAAGGGAATACAAGAGATGTAAGCGCAGGAAGGGCCAACCACTCCAAAAGGTCCACTCCTTCTGAACAGGTTGTTTGGGATGCCAAAACTTAGGAGATTACGGGTGCATCCAGAGATAAGTCCACTGTTAAAAACACAGGAGGGATGATGGATAATGTATGGGTGGGAGGGATAATTGTAACCAGATCCGCCTCATCTGGATCTACAGGGCAACGTGCTGAATTATGACTTAAGAAGTCGGGAAGAACATTCAATGCTCCTTTCACAAACTCATGTTCTAAGTTAAAGATACACAAATCCTGGTAGGTTTGAGCTTGCCTGTGTGCCAAATTCTGTGGTTTGCAGAAGTAAAAAGGGCTTTATGATCCATTCTCACTATTAACTCATGTTGAGAGCAATGCAAAAGATACCACCAGTGAGTCAGGGCCCACGCCACAGGTGCCAGCTCCTTATTGTAGATGGCCAAAGACTGTTCCATAGGAGAGAAATTGTGGGAAAAGTAGGCGGCGGGGATTTAACCCTCATGCTCCTGAAGCAATACAGACCCCACTGCAATAGATGGCACATTGCATGCTACAAATTAGGGTTTTGAGGGGTCCGCATGCTTTAGGATAGGTGGAGACAAAAAACTCTTTGATTGACTTGAACGCTTGCTGGCACTCAAGCATCCAATGTAAGATTACATTCTTACCCTTGAGTGGATGAAGTGGGGCGGCTAACTGGGATAAGGCAGGGGAGAAATTTTTTTTAAGAAATTTATAGTGCTCAAGGAGCTTCTTAATTGCTTTTGGGTTATAAGAGTTGTCCACTTGCGGATGGCGTCCAACTTGTTAGGAGGAATGGTGTACCCATCCTTTAAGCTGGATTGCCTAAAATGTGACTTCCTCCCCATAAAACTCGCATTTTGAAGGCTTGACAAACAGGCCCGCATTATGTAAGGCCGCCACAACTGCTTCTAGGACTTTTGCATGTTGTTTGAGAGTCAGAGAGTGTACCAAGATAATTTTAATATAAGCTACCACGCAGGTGAACCGGAGATCACCCAGCACACTATCAATAATTCTATGGAATGTGGCTGGTGCATACTTTAACCTGAATGGCATTACCTGAATTGAAAAATTCCCCTTTTTTTGTTCAGATAGTGGCAAGCCATTACTGACCTTCCATCGCCCAAATTTGATTAAAGGCATTAACAAGATCAAGTTCAGAGAACACATTTGAATTAGAAATTGCTTGGCCAATTTTCTGTTCCAACAGAAAAGGGTAGGGATCATGGACTTTTATCTTATTTAGTTGACCATAATCCATTCAGGGACGAAGGGAATCATCGACCTTCTTGGCAAAGATGATGGGAGAAACAACTGGTGATGTCTTTCTAAACAGCCACCCTTTCTTAAGCATGTCATCCAACCATGCATTGAGAGAAGCCTCCTCCTCTTATGTATGCAGGTACAAAGGACAGTTAATATTCACTACCTGCATTTTTGTTCTAAATCTAAATCAAATTATGTATGAAGGGGGATATGGTCTTCCTTCTCATAATTGAAGATACTTTGATATCCCATCAATACCTCAGGGAAATCCAATGGGAGTCCTGCAGGGGAAACAAGGGATGTAATTGAACTGCAACCTTGAGTTTTAGTAAAAATATCCACTAAAGGAAACTCTGTTTCTGATTGGTTATTAGAAAATAAAAACATATTAAACTTGAAGTGATTCAAACATGCTGTCAATGCCACCAAATCCATCCCCTAAATTATTGGAAACACTAAGTTTGGCATTGCGGAGAACCAATCACAAAAGCTAAACTGGTGAACTGAGAAGGGTATTGGACGTCGCACTAGGTACAAGGACTGGGAAGCTAATGAAGCGACCATCACTGAAAAACCCAAATCCAGGTCAAGTTCTAACTGGTGGGCCAGATATACAATCATAAAATTTCCCGCTGCTCCAGTGTCCACCAAGGCCTCAAAGGACATGTGGCGAGCTCCAATACATTTTTTCATGGGCAATAAAAAATAGGCAAAGTTCTCTTTATTGGCAGCTATAGTTGAGTCTGTAGATAAAAAAATGATTGTACTAGGATTTGGGGAAATCACATGGTTGATGACAGTTGTAGATAATTCATAAGTCAGAATGCCAGAATATACTGCCACTGGTGCAGGGGCCATGACAACTATTGGGATTATTTCAGACAATGATTCAGAGTTGGGATTTGACACCGAGGCCACCTTGGTGGCTAATAGCATAAAAACTCATTTTGGAGGGTGGACTCAGTAAATATGGGAAATACTAGGCTATGGTGGCTATGGTTAAGTTCTTTGAAAAAAGATTTATCTGAAAGAAAATGACCACTACTACGCTCATCTCAATGAGAAGGGCGGAAATGCTTAATAATAATGGTTGGTCATTAGTTTTTGAAGACAGCAAGTTAATCTTAGTTTGGCCTGCAAGTCTGCGTGCTGAAGCACTCAAATGACATGCCCAAATGCCAGAGGCACTGCTGCTTGATCAACTATTATTAAAACAGGAACGAATTTTGCCAATGGGTGCACCATGGCCATAGCTGTGTATAAGAAACCTAGACAAACCAGGCAAACATGGCCTCAGGGCTTGTGGGTTGTTGAAATAGTTGAATTGGAACGAACGTTTTAAATTTCATAATAAGGTTGGGTTCAAAGAATTGTTTAATTGGAAAAGTGAAGGAGAGAAAATTGACAAACAATTTCCTCAGTGCAATGTGAATGATTAAATAGTGTTTGATTTGGGACAGTTTGTCAAAGCATGGGATTTGGACTTCAAATCTTGACCTAACCTGGCACATTTTTAAGTGAGGGGGAAAAACGACTTCAATCTGAACTGATATTGAAGAAATCGGTGGCAGGCTAGTTATTATTAGTTTGACTGTGAACACCTGACTTAAGGCTTCACTGAATTTCTGACAGTTAGCATGATGGCATCTGGCCTGACAGGCAATGGAAATCCCTTAAGGCTACCCACATTTGCACAGTTCTAATGGGTCAAAAATGGGATTGGGATGGCCAACCTGCTTGTGCCCAGTCGCTGAGGCGTTTGTTCTTCCAATTGAACAACATCAATCAACAATCCATATTTCTAAAATGGGGGTTATAAAATATTGGCAACAGTCCCCAATGGAGGTACATGCCTGTTGGGCTTTGTCTCCGATGATTTTGAGGTGAGTTTGGAGTCAGCAACAGCATTATCCAATGGCTTAATGCCATCAGCAATTTTTACCAAAAATTTGTTGCTTGACATATTCAGACTATAAGGTATGCGCCCAATGGGCTTTGTCCCTATAAATTTTAGACATAGTTTTAAACTGATGACATTTTTTTATGGCCCAAAGCCATTGTCAAGTGTTACCAAGTATTCATTACTTAATTTCGCATCTACTTAATGTGTGAGCCCGTCATGCCCCATTACCATGGTTTTAAGGCATTGAGACTTCAATTTCAAGGGCTTGGCGCCATCAACTTCATAGGATCTTTCCAGCTCATGGTGGTGGCAGTTTCAAAATTTTCAGAGCAAATTTCCTCAATTTGCCATACTAATTTTGCTGAGGAAAGCGCGGGGAAGGTAAAGGAATCTTCATAGGGAGAGCTGTTACCCAGCGCTCATCTATCACATGGGCGAGAGCACCCTGTGTGACGAGAGGGACAGCCGCCCTCTTTGGACCCTTTTCATTGGGAAATGGAAGAACTCTCCGGTCTAAGCAAAGGGGACTTGCACGGACTTACAGGTAGCTCCTGATATAAATGGGTTATCAGTTGATCAATATGACCATAGGCTTCGGCAACATGGGTATGTACTTGAACAAGAGCCCCCCTCATCTCTGTGAAGTCTGTTTGAGGTGTTCCAACCATAACTAATTATCGTTTTGGGCACTTGCTTTGAATTACGCTACGTCCCCAATTTTAATATTGTATCAAGCTAGGACTAGCAGGAGCCGCCTAATAGATGGTTGTACATAAGCAACAAGATATTCTACTGGCTTGTAGGAATTGAGAAGGCACGTCTGGCTGATGGTAGTCACATCCAGATAGGACATAAAATTAATAGCACTGGACTTGGTTACTCTGATTGAAGAACATATCCTTAAATTTCTATGGGGTCCTTATCATAAAGAAAGCACCCCAAAGGAGCCACTTCATAAACTATGAAGCTGAGTGGCGTTGACATTCATAGGACATCCATGCTGTGCCACCTCAAGGGCCAGACAAACTAATAACTGAAATTACATTAGATTCATTGAGTTCAGCTAGATCAATCATGGTGAACAGGTATTTTGTTGGAAATTCCATAGGGTCGCCACTATATGTCACAAAACCCCAGAAAAAAGTCTTGGAAAAAATAATTATTTTTTTCCATGGTTATAGGTATTTGAGATTGAGAGTTAAATCAGTGGGCCCCCTGTAGTGAGCACCACTGTTGATCTTCCAGAGGATTGGATATGATCCAGAAGATTGTTGCACAGAGGCTTAACCCAATGATACAACGGAAGGACAATATGAAGATCATTGTTTCTTGAACAACGATAGTAATGTATGAAATAGAAACCAATTGCTTCTGGGAAACAATTTCTATTATTTCAAGCAGCTTTGTACTAATAAACCTAAGGGATCTACACCAGTTATCAACTTCACACTACAGAGTCTACTGCAGCTTACCAACTAAAAGCAATCACCTTTCCATACTCTACCATTGTTATTTTTTTCTCTCGCTGCAGTTAATATTACAACTATACCATACAGGTAACCTCACTCACTAATTGATTGGTGCAATCTTTGCGAAATCATAACCATATCACCGCATTTCTCATCATTAAACTTCAGAATTTGTTCCGCCAACAACTATCAGGAACTTAATATACCCACTTTCAATAATCCTCAGCCTATAGTCACCAAAAATCGAATTATGCTGATTGTATACAAACTGCTTTTTGAGGCAAACAGATCCAACTGATTCCTATGCAATTTCAACTGCTATAATGAAACTGATTGAAACCTTTATCTGGCATAGCGGGAGGAAAACATCTAGCATAATTTCCTGACAACATCCCTCTTGCATATTAAGGCTACCCTTCTGGAAATTACTTTTTCTGTTTAAAGCTTCTGGGACTCCTCATCCTAACCAAAAATCTTGGTCTCAAATTTATGCGGTAATTTTCTCAGATCTACTACCCAAAACTGTACTGAAAATTTGAATGATTCCCAACCATACAGTGGAAAGCTGTTGATGACACGCCAGAACAATGCAGAAAAAGATCACTCAGCTTAGGGCAAAAGTCTTCTTCTGCTGACGAAACACAAATACCTAAAATTTCTAGTTCTATGCCTAGTACTTCCAATTACTTTGTATCAGACCCAACCAAAGTCTATGTATTTCCTCTATTTAAGGAGTTATTGCACTTAAGTTATCTTACTTTTATAACAGTCATTTACCATAAAAAATCTATAGTCAGCTCTTTTAGTGAGAGCCAAGCCTTAATCTACAAAGCCTCTAAAGATATAAAACCATAATCTTGGCTTAGACAAAAAACCTCCACTAAGATCGCTGCAAGTATCAGAGATATGTCTTCCAGTTGAAAGTTCCCGATCTGATCCTTGTTTAACCAAAAGTAGTAGCCCATAAAGTTAATGTTTTTTCCGTTTTTGGTACTAAATACCTAGTTATTTGTATATCCCCTGAACTGTACAAAAGTCAATAAGGCTCCTTACTTAATCTATGAAGCTGAATATTGAGCAGTGGAACTTAGCCCACTAAAGTTATTTCAGCATACTCTGTCTTGCCCTAATATTTTTGAATGTTTTAATCTCTGCCTATGATATCTTCTTAGAAGACAATAGTTAAAAAATTACTTTGGAGTCCAACTAATATGAGAATATAGCTGTATAATAAATCATGAGGAACAATAAATTTCTCTCCTTCAATATCAGATACCACTAATATTTGAGCATTCAACCAAAACTAAGGGGCCACAAAGAAGTGTACCTGTCTCATTGATTATCCCTTCTCAATCTGTGGGATAGACTATCAAGTATTAAGACTTAAAAATAGTTGCCTCCCAAGGCATTGGATGCTTAGTATGTAATACCTCTCTATGCCCCCATTCCTTTAGTATATCTCCTGGATATAAGTAGTGATGGAATCCAGAGTTAGAATTCACATTTCTTGTACCTAATTTCTAAAGCTTTATGGACATACTAATTCATCTATCAAGGAAACCATGGGATCTTGGACCCTGTCTATAAAATTCATCTCCGTTTGTTTTTAGATTTAACCAATCAGGCTATTCAAGTTCCTTGGCATTTTTGGCCACCGTCTTTCTAAAACCCTGTTCTATTGAACATATCCCATTGTAAGTAGTTTAGACACCCTACAATATTTAGTGTTAAATCCCCAATGACAACTCCCTGGTTGAGAGTAAAATTGGGGACACCATCATCCCTAACCAACGCTAAGATGTTAACACTTCATTAAAAAATTGATTATATCTTCTCCAAAAGGCCTAACAGTTATAGCAAGGTGTATATAGAAATTTACCAAGAGGAAACTGAGAATCGTTCACCTTTAAAGCTAGCTTACAAAAAATTTAAGATGAGGATCTTCAAGTAGCTCTTGAGTTGATACGACTATTCAAAGGCTAGCTTACAGGTATCTTACAAAAGCCCTTGGGCCTCCCCAATACTATTGGTTTTAAACAAAGAGGAAATAAAATTGTCATGGACTCTTTAACTAACAGCCATTACTCAAAAGGATAGTTATCCCCTAACTTTATAGAAAAATTTTATGTCTAATGTCATGATTAGTATATTTTAGCAATGGCTCTTACCAGCGGTTACTTGCAAGTTGACATATTCCCTGAGAATCAAAAAATTGTGCCCTTATCTCTAGTGAAGAGCTTTTCAATCCTTTATAGACGCCGCAAAAGCTACAAAATGCCCCTGCTACTATCCAAAGAGCAATGGACGGGTTATTAGGGAATTTAAAATAACCCTGTGTGTTAGTCTACCTTGACAAAAGGGTGATAGCCTGAAAGGTAATTCCTGCTTCCACTCTAGTGCAGGTTTTGTTCAACACATGTTTAAACTTGTACTGGCTATAAAAAAATCTTGGTGTGGTTTTTGTCCCAAGGTCGACCTGCCTTGAATACTATAAGTCAACCTTGGAGACATAGACATCTTCTTATGAAGTTTCATCGCTCACCTAGAATAACTTAGGGATGTCTTCCAGCAACTACGGCAATCATTTTTATACTAAAATTAAATAAATGTTCCATCTTCCAAAACTTAAAAATATTCTAGGACATATGGTAACTTAAGACGAAAACCCCCAATGGATGCTAAAAAATACAGCCATCTCCAAAATGTCACCACCAAATCTTTTTGAGATGTACAAGTTTTCTCAGACTGGTTGGATATTATCATCAATTCATTACTTATTTTGCAGATACAACTGATCCCCTAGTTTGTTTGTTAAAGAAGGATATTTCTTTCCATAGTTAAGAAAAGTAGCAATAGTCCTTCAATTAAGTTATGTATAGCTCTGTTCCATGCCCCTGTTTAAATACACCCCAATTATGACAAACCATGCATAATTTTTAACAATGCTAGTGGCATTGCTATAGGAGGTTTACTGTCACAGTATAATAAAAATTCAGTATGTTCACCCCATTGCCTATTACAGAAAAATTTTATTCAAAGCTGAACATAACTATATTGTAGCATTATGAAGATATCTGACAGCCTCAAGGCCATCAAACATTTATGACCCAATTAATATGTTGCACACTTCACTATATTTACTCATCATGTCTCATTGCGATGGCTCCAGCAAATAAAAGATACTGACAGGCTTTTGTCCCAAATGGCCCTAAATCTTCAAAATTACGTTTTCAATATCATCCATAGCCCTGGGCCAATTCATAAACGCGGATTTTTTGTCTAGGTTACCTATCCTTAACTTAGCTGAACCTGGGGAAGATAACTCTATTATATCCTGTTTCAACCACATCTTTGGCTGACTAAGTCCTTTATTAAAGAAAGTTGTGAAGAAAGATCAGTAAAAACTCAACATTGGTATGGTACTCTCTCTAAGCTAGCGTCCATTTAATGTTTACCCTATGTCTGATCTTTAACACAAATGGAAGTTATTTTAAGTCATCTGCAAGTTGGCCAAAGAGGTATTCAAAAAACCTATTAATAGCTCAAAAACTAGTGCTAAGGGAGAAGATAATTTCTCTATTCATAATAACTTTGGAGTCTTGTCTGGTGTGCAAAAGTCAAGCTGTTCCTACTCTTTGACCACAACACCCAGTGGTTCCTCTCTGTGAACCCTTCATATAGTTGTTATGATTTGTGGGCCCTTTTCCTCAAGCATCTAAAGGCCATCAATTCCTCATTTTGGCTAATGACCATCAAATGAAGTAACTAAGAACATATTTCTTTTCTCAGCTAGGAAAAAGTTACTACTTCTTTTCTATAAAACTGTATAATCAATATGGATGTTATAACTATAACCCTCTGATAATAGACAAAATTATAAGTCATCACTAGTGCAAAAATTAATTGAGTCAATAGGGTCCACTCAAGTGTTCTCTTACTCTTACCATCCTGTAACAGTTGGATGGTGAAGCAAGTGAACGCAGCATTTAGACCCAACCTTTTGAAAATAACCGTGACCAATTCTTCAATTTTTCCACAGTACTTACCATGTTTTTGGGGCTTTAGTATGTACATATTACCCAGCTGCTAAGATTAAGGTATGTGCTTTTTAATAGGGGATTTGTTCGATCTAGTCGATATGGGAGTTATCATTTTCAATTGCTAAATATCATTCAGCGGAATTTTCCAGCAAGTATTAGGTAATTTGCCGAGGTTGTTCCATGGGATTAATACGCCAGATTGCTTAAATCTCATTGAGGATGATCCTCATTAGTAAAAAGTATATTATGTTTTCAATTTTATATTGTTATTTTAAATCTATGTAGTCATTTGGAGTTTGTCATCAATAGAAAGGAGAGGTTTATGAAGTTGAAGTGCTGACAATACTTCTAAAAAACTTCTGGTTTAACTAATAAATGGGTGAAGCAAAAACGATAATCTGGATAAGGTTTCAGGGCTAGAAAATGATGAAACCCAACTTGATTAATGAGGATAATTTGTCAGTTTAACCCAAGGAAGTTTAATCAAACGGCAACTAACGCCGTCTCCTCAACTAGGGTGCCAACAAGGGTTGGTTCCAGGTTCACTATAAATACCCACGTTTCTCCCTCAAATAAAGTAGATAGATTTAGCAATTACTTTTGTAGTTTTGACTTTCTATAAATTGGTTGTATAGTTGGCTCTTAGGATAAGAGTTTAAGGATAGGATATCCTTTGTCTAAAGTATTTGGCTATCAAGATCTTAACAAGCTCTGTGAGAAGAGAATAGTAAGATTTTTCTACCAGATTAGAGAAAAGAGGAGGTAAGAGTTCCCTGCCATTTCAGAGATACCTTCAAAGATAGGAAAGGCGTGCAAAAATTTGGCATTAATCTTCACAATCAGCGTGAATTTAATAAAGCTCACCTTAAGTAATAGATTCATACTATTACTGCCATATTTTAGTCTTTAGGGATAATTGAATCAACGCAGTTATCAAGAACTTATGCAGCAGAATTGGATGTCAAGGCGGTCATCCCAAAGGGTTAAAGTTATTGCTAAAAGTGATTGATAACATAGTTCTAAAGGATATTCTATACAACTTCATCGCTTGACTACTGATTTAGTTACCATTAAATTTTAAAAATGTCTCCCTTCTAAGCCTGTATGAAGGAATCCCTATTTTGCCTCTAAAGTAAAGACCCTTCCTCCCCCTAATCCCATGATGTTAATGTGAGATTTATCGCTACCAAAAAATTTGGCTTTAAGATCTAGCATTGGATAATTTGCCTGCTGCCGCCAGAGAAAAAAGTCAGTTTAATAATAAACATGACTCCTTAAATACCTCTACCCAGGTTACTTGGTCCTCTTTTACCATTACTGACCAGATGAAAGAGACAAGTTAAGTTAAAATTGGTTAGAAACCTACTAAATTATATATAAATGGGTATATGACCACTTGATGGTTGAGTTTGAACGTAGAATGATGACAGATTATATCTAGTCGATTTTATGCCCCTTTACCCCTTATGCTTGAACTAAAAGCTTTGTTGTTGTGACCAAACCCAAACTGAAAATCTAATCAGATCTGATGATGGGATTAAAAATTTGATTCCAATTGATCAATTACTGTCCATTGGATATGATTCCTAATTTCAAAAATTAACGCTCCTGTTGTTAGAGTCCAATCCCAAATCCAGAAAATCAGATTGTTACTGCCTTAAAAAACAAGATGCCACAGGGACACCATATAGTGAATTAGTATAGATCTTGGCTTGAAAAAGATGGTTATTCCTCAATGAATATTACCTGATTCTTCTTTTGGTTTAATCTCTCAATCAAAATCATATTTTTTTAAAAAAGTTAAAAATCTCAACCACCTTTCGCACATGCCAAACCTAGCCTATGTTGACCATATTGATGCCTGCTGCCCCATGTGGGCGACGGTGTGCTGCCTCCTAGCGATTATTAGCCACTGCCAAAACGCCTACAGGCTAACCCAGTTTGCCCTTAATATCTTCCAGTCACTATATCCCACCTCAGGACCTAGCCCTCCACCTTGCACACTCGCAATTGGTGATCAGAGGTCCCCCGGTCTTCCCTTTAGCAACCTGCATTTTTGGCCTCCAGGTCGAGTATGGGAACCTCTTCCACTATGAAAACATGGCCATCATTGAGATGGCCACAGCGGTGTACAAACCTGCCAGATTCTTTGATTTCCCCCTTTATAGGGGTACTTCAATCTTAGATTTGCTTGTGAAGCCCACACCATGGCGGCAGCACAACTGCCAAAAATTTATAAAAACATACGGTACCAACCATTATAACTTTCTTGTTGGATGAGGCCAAAAAAGTGGGTCAGTTTTCTGACTTGCCCTCCCATTTCTCCACTGAACGCCTCCGCCATGAGCTCATGGAAGGCTTGGCTGCCTACAGCACTGAACCAGTGCTGCAGTTTATGAGTTCAAATGGCACTCTTCAACTTTCTAAGCCTCATGCATTCATGAGAATCCACTCCTTCTTTTGCAACACCCACCTTGTGATTTCCCCTGCGTTGTTACAGATCCACCCTGATCATCCCTTCTGGTCACGCGTTAAGAATGGCTGCGCCATTTGTCCCTTGTGCTTTCCCATCAACCAATAATAGCTTAATTGCCATGAGCATTGTGCCAAAGCTGCCTCTGCTGCTCCTTCATATAGCGTAAGCCCTTCTACTGATTTCACTGAGCTTTTTGCGTGGGGATCAATTCTCCACCCACCTCAACCAACGTGAGCACTTCTTCCTCCATTTCACCCAACGAAAGTTTTGCTGCACACCCACTCATGAGCAGATGGCTTCTCATGTGCTGGCGGAAATTAAAATAGTTTACTGTGCCCAGCCAATCATTATCTGCAACCTTACCAGCTCCCGCCGCAGGCCCATTGCTAAAATTTCTGAACTCTTTTGACGCCTTTGATTGGATTGATGATGATGAGATTGCTTATTGATCTAAACATGTTTTTCCTAGTTAAAATTTTTACACTACCCCCCAATTTTTTCCACCACCATTTCCATCCTCACAACGGTTCCCTGTTTACAAAACTACTTATCAAAAGACTGTCAATGCAGACAATGCTCTCAGGAACTTACTCCTCCACCAAGCCTTTAATATGGAGATAGAGCGACTTTATGAGAGCTTTCATGTTCTTAACTTAACTATAGATTTCCCTGAAGATGCCAAATTTGATACTGGTGATTAGCTTTTGCAGATGGCCGCACATGCATCTATGCAGTGAGATCTTTTTCTATATGACCCCATCTACTCCAAAAACCTGCCAGCGCATCAAACCTTTTACATATGTGCCTGAACTAATTACCCTTGATGAACACCAATTCCACCAATATTTCAAGGCGATACATACCACTGGTTCATTGATGAGGAGAACGCTCACCTCTTCCTCCTTCTGCCCCACACCACTGACGCTCCAACCCCGCTTATGTTGCCTTTGAATGCTACATGAAGCTGGTGCCAGAAGAAAATACTCCTCACCCCTCTTACCCTTCTATAATGGATGCTTAAGCTCACGCTGTGGCACCATGCATGTATTTTTTTATTTAACCATTCATTTTTTAGCTTCCATACTTTGATGCTTGGAGGACCCCCATCTTGGGATAGGCACCACTAGTAAAAAAGTACTCTTACATGAATTCTCTTGAAAATTGTTTCAGGCAAAAATCCTGGCGTACGTTCTTAAATTAAATATCACTGGTTTCTTACTATTATATAGAAACTTCATAGATATTTCAACAAATTAAGGTGCCTTAACCCTTAATTGTTTGTTATCTTCTAAGGATATAAAATTTTTGTTTGGTGCTTAAGTTTGCTCTAAACTAACCCAAACTGTTGGATCTCATTTCCCTTATTTCTGACAGTAACTTTACCAGAATTTGGTAAGTCAAAAAAGCCCTTGATGAGATTTCAGCTTTTACCTTAAGTCCGAAAGTCTCTGACGCAGCCTCCCCTAGCCAGCTTCATATTCACATTGTCAAAAAAAACAGAAAATCTGACAACAAAGCACTTACCAATATTTCTGCCATAAAATCGTGATATATTGGAAGAGACTTGCTGAAAAGGCGGAAAAAGGGTTTTTGCATGAAGGATGAGGTGCTCCATGCTGACTTTTCTGTACCGCCTCAAAAACCCTTAATGACACCTGATAATGCTGATGTTATGTACTTTAAAGGAGAGAATTTGTATTACTTGATAATAAAGAACTCAATACTGATTACTCTTCTTCATATGAATTTCCTATGATTCTTACCTTTCACCCTCAGTATGAAAGTTATATAACACTTGTTTCTGTATGAGTTCTTAATTTTCTGTTCATGTCATAATTGATAGTAGCTCCCGCATGAATGTTATCTCATGAAATTTGAGTAAACGCATCAAGAAAGCTCCTGACTTGCCCCACTATTTAGAGTATGGCACTATGAAACCACAATGCACTTGTTTTAATGAGACTTAACCCTCATTACCTATTCATTTTAAGAAATTTGGCAATGAATATCTCAGCAAACTTTATAGATAACCCCAGCTAACCCTTCTCCTTGAAACCAATCTCTCCTCACTTACAATGCTGTCATAAAAAGGACAGTGGTTGCTTATCTCTATTGGGACATAGGTACCACTAATATTTGAGACATTCTTAGGTTCCAAGTCAGATTAATTCTTTTCCGTCCTTCTGGATAATAAAAATTAGATTGATTAGATTAAATACCATGAGAGGGCCTTGCGGGTGCAGATACCCCCTCCTGTGGCAAGTGGACAAATGGTCATGCTTATTTATTATCTAAGATTGTCTAACAGACCACCTAAGTCCCAGGATATCGTTGACACCACTGTACATTTCAGTATCCCTCCAGGAAACTCAATAGAGATACAAGGCGTAGACACTTAATTAATTAAGAAAGTACAGACCTGCCCCAGATTTTATAACCCTTAATGCTGGAAATTATTAGTGTTGCTGGCAAACTTAACTGATAAACTTAGGACAGCGGGCCCCAAATCTAGCCATTTAAATTCACTTTATTCTTTTTTAAACGGTCAATTTTGAACTTGACTCTAGGATTCTAAAGGATATTGGACTTACATTGATGAATCCTCCCCTTGGGTTGGGACCATCTAGTACTAAAAAAAGGATATTGGACTGAAGTTTCCTCCTTTGGTAGCTCTAGTATATCCTTATTTGACCCAATATAACCGGTTAACATCGGGCTAAGTTGATTGATTGCTAGAGGAGTACTCTGACGTTTTTACAACCTCCACCCTTAATTAAGAAAATTGAAGGGCTTCTTACATAATGTTGAGACTAAAGATTTTAAACTTATCTAATCCAATCTCTATAGGAATAACAAGGTGAAGAGCTCAGGTGGCTGTTTTGCTCAAACAGTTTTTGAAATCTGGATTACTGTTGACTTTCTATACCCCTTGGTCTTCTACTCTCTTAACCATTTGTAAGATGGTAGCTATAGGGTGATGGACTACCAAAGGCTCAACTCTATTACAAAAATGGAAAGTTACCCATTATTTTAGATCAATGACTTACAATGCTTACTTGCTGTGTCAAAACATCTTTCTGCAATAGATCTTGTCAGTGGATACTGGTAAGTAGAGTTAAAACTTGAGGATTAATAGAACTGCATGATTATTGCAAATGAAGGACTAAATGAGCCAATCAGGATGCACCAAGACCTTTACAATGCATCCGCCACGTTCCAATGCACCATGGACAGTCAAAGATAGTGACATTTTGCCTGCGGTAGACATCCCCTCCATAGATAAGCATATGAAGCCACTTAGAGTATGCTTGAGCCCTTGAGTGACACCATTGAAATCTCCAAGGTCATTGCCCATAAAATGGTTCTTGCTTTATTAGTTAGCCCAGATGCTAATGGTGCAAAGGTGCTGAAAATCAGGGAAAAAATCGGTTTTAAAATCTGAAGATTCACTAGATATAATGTAAACAACTTTTTCTAGGTTCCAGTAAAGTTATATCACATTGAAAAATGAAGCCTTTTCAGCTTAAATCTATATTTTTGATAATCAATCAATTAAGCATTTATTTCAATTTTTCTATATCTTATTATCAAAGCTGAAATTGCTTTTTTAACTCAGATATACAGCTCCCTTGATAGACTTCAAAATAATTTCTATATAAGAGTTCCCCTGTTTTAATATAGAAATTACAATAAATTTTAGTTAAATACTTTATCAAAAGTGATGATATTAGTTCAAGATTCTTGTTTAACCTACTGTTGGGCGCAAAAGTTGTAGCTTTCACCTAGAGCGCTAACCCAATGAGCTGCTTGCGCTCCACTTTCCTTGATTTATATTCTAAAAAATGCCTAAATTTGTTTGTGATGTTATTTTGTTGTGGTGCTGGCTTTAATCACCCTTCTCATAGTTGAACCTTTTTAAAAACCATTAATGGGTTAATACTGTTGTCTTACTCCTAGCCTTGGTCCTTGCCTTTATAAAAGGGTTCTATAACTGCATTGTGCAGCTCTCCAAACTTTTCTAAACTCATACAGTGTGTAGTACCTGTCATTAAACACTTATATTTTATTTTACTCTAAAAACTTAAAATATAAAAAAGAATTTAAAAAAGCTGTCCAACCTTAGGGGATCGTCATGCATCTTAGGGTAAAGAGCTGGCTGACATATTTCTCTTCCAACTTCTTTGTGAGATCTTTGAGAGAGCTCATAAGTGGTTACTCGCTTAAAATGAGATTAATAGAACGTTCTTGTTCTTTCTCCTTGCTTTGTATGCCTTTTCAAGCCCTTCAAATTCCCTAAGGCTACTTTTGAGGATCTTAACTCCTTCATCCATATGTCTCAAGGAGACATCACTACTGAACAGTAGTTACAGTTGTTTCAATAAAAGGCTTTAATGCTAAAATCTCTTAGAAAGTTGAAAATGGCCTCCTCCTAAAGTCCCTAAGTAATTCTGGTGCCTCCATCTTAATTTGAATATAATATACCCTCCTTGGTTGAAACTTTTTCCACCCTCACTTCTATGCTTTAAAAATCATTTTCACCGCCAAAATTAACTTTAATGTTAAACTTCATACTATAGAGATTAACAACTCTGTCTCAGTTGTGAACTCACAGGAAACATTTCTTTTTATCCTGACTCCTGTTAATTTTCTCACCTCATTGTGAACTATCCCGTTAAAAATATGGTTGTCATGGACACCTTTGACCAAGTCATCATTTATACCTCTCTGTGTTGCAAATTACTATCTAGATTCAGTAGTGAGCTCGCTGGCAGATGAGGATAGAACTGTTATAGGTGGGGTCTCTTCACTGGCCCATCACAGCCATTCTCCACGGAGTGCCCTTACTTTTAATCAAAAGTATAGGGGTTACTAAGTATATCTCGTATGATTCATGCAATTACTTTAGTCTAGATCTAAACCTCAGTTTCCATTTTTGACTGTAGGCTCCCCTCTCAAACCTTAATATCCTTTGGCCAGGGATAGCAGATCTTTCCTATCTTACTAGAATCACTTTCTTAGCTGACCCCATTTAGAAACGAGTATCCTTAAAAGATGACTGAAGACAGAACTCCTTGGTTGATCCCTCCAGAAGCCTTTCTATTCTCACTGGCGTATTTGCTTGTGACAAGGACCTTCCCTCTTCTTAATATAAATAATCATGTTACCTCAACCCTTCAAATCCCGTGGGCAACGCACTATTAATGTCAATTCATACTCAGCTAAATCCTCTTGGTATGCTTATATACTCCCCCTTCTATGCTCAATCTATCTTATCTTCTTTTGGCTCCTAGTTAGTAAACCTTAATCTGCGTATTTCTTGGAAAAGCTACTTTCGCCTCATTTCGAAGGGACTTACAAGCTCTCACCTTGGTGGACACTGGTTCCATGGAAAACTTTAACCAATCAAAAGCTTGCTGAAGCCTTAGACCAGACCTTAGTATAAGCAAGTTTTTATGATTGGATTGGCAAGCTATCCCCAGTTACTAAGTACTAACTCTTGTTCCTTCGTTGCAGGTGACAGAAAATTTGTTGAAACCTTCTCTGCGATTATTACCTCGTGTGCCACGTTATTATGGGTGTAAGCTGGTGGCGACGCTTTGACATCCTCACCAATCTTGCAAATGCCACTCTCCGTGCAGTGGCTTTGGAGGAGTAATGTTTATCATCCATTGTTTTGATGAAAGTGTCATGGCGCTACCAAAGAGGTGAAGCCTTTCTCCAAGGTTGGTCTGTCCTCGTTGCAGCTGAACTCCACTCCCCTCCCTCTCTTATTATGGCAAAATTGTATAAAGACTTATGCAAACATGTTTGATCCATCTAAGGCTCGCCCACTTCCAGAGCGCATTAAAGTTGATTGAGTTCAGGCTAAATGCTGAACTTGTCAAGAGGTACTTTCCCATCTACCCCTTATCTTTGAGGGAGGAGGCCGCCTTGGACGTTTGAGTTAATAACATGCTCTCCAAGGGCCAGCTCTTATATAACCTGCGACTGTGGGATCCCAACTATATTTATAAATAAATTGGATTGCTCCCTTTAACCCTACATTTACTATGTTAATTAGAACAATATTACGATATCTGACACCTATATTCTGCCTCTGGAGCAACAGATAGCTTGTTATGTGGAGAAGTCTAGAGCTTTAGCAAAATAGATTGTATAAAGGCCTTAAATAGATTCATATTAAGGAAGGCCAGGGGTGATTGACTGCTCTCCGCATCAGTGAAGCTATCTATCAGTTCAATTTATGCCTTTTGGTTTGAAGAACGCTGACTGTTTTAAAATGATCATTGACGCTGAACTGAAGACCTTATGGGTTCCTACCCAATATCCTAAAGGACAATATACTGGTCTTTCATGATGCAGAGTCCCACGCTCGCCATCTTGTAGCTGTCATGTAGCGGCTTGCACAAGCAAAACTTACTTTCAAAGCTAGCAAATGCAAGTTCTCTCAACCCAAATTGAGTTCCTAGGAAATATTTTCTTCTCATATGGCCATATGATTGCCCCTGATGATAAAGTAGCTATTTAAAATTTGACTAATTTTCTTCTCTCACAGAGCTGTGCTGCTTCATTGGATCTTATAACTTTCTCAAGATGTTCACCCCACAGCTATCTGAAGTCTCTGCCCCCCTCTACACCACATCGGGTAAGAAGTGTTTCAGCTGGACTACATAGTGCAAAGCCGCGTTCCATTATGGTAAGTACAAACTCCTGTCCAGCCCTATACTAGCACACGAAGACCAAATACGTCCCTTTATTGTTGCCAAGGATTTGTTTAACTTTTCAGTGGGTGAGTCTCAGCTTTAAAAAGAGGAAGACATTTTGAAAGCCCAGTTGCTTATTTCTCTAAGAAGATGTCCCTGGCTCAACTTAGCTAGCCATCTAAGACAAAGAACTCCTTGCTGTGAAGAAGCTGTAAAGCACTGCCATCACCATTTTCATGGCTCTAGGTGGCCTTTTATTGCACACACTGACCACAAGGCTTTGAGGTACTACTGCTCTCTCCAGAAGCTGATCCATTATAGTCTAAGTTGCTAGAGATTTTGTCCATGTTCAACTTTTAGTAAGATTTCACTAAGGGTACCCAAAATTTGTTGCCTAATGTGTTATCATGAAACCCTGACTTTGACCCAAACCAAGCTCTAGATTACGCCCATTATACCCAGTTGTAGATTAAACTAGAACAGGTGAGAAAAGTCACCTGCAAACCCCTCATTTTGCTTGTGATGGAGCCTTAGAAGGAGATACTAAGTCCTTCAAGAGTTAGGTTATTTCAGTCCCTATCTTCATACTACATTATGTTAAGCAAATCGGCCAGAGAAATGGCTTAATTAACAATGGCTGCCAGCTGCTTTGATAGGTCATCCTTTATTAGGGCAAATGGTGGGTACCACATGGACCCTTGAGAGAGGAGGTGATCCGCAAAGCCTATGACCTACCCACTCTTGTCCACCCTGGAAAGGACAAGAAGTTTGAGTTGGACTAACGCGCCTACATCTGGAAAGGCTTTGATGCTGATGTGGCCAAATTAACAAAGTCCATTCTAACATGCAAATAAGTTAAACCTAGCTCAAAATGAGTGCTGGCCTACTTGTCCCCCTACAAGATGATGAATGCCTTTGGACATTGTTGTCTGTTGATTTTGTCGTCAAACATTCCTTGTCTTGAGGTTATAACGCGTTGATGGTGGTTGTAGATATTTTACTAGGATGGCCTACTTTACTCATTGCAATTATAACATCACCTCTGTCCATAATGCGCACCTTTTTGTGGACCACATTTTCTTCCTACATGGCATCACAAAGAAAATTATTAACAATTGTATCCCTCAACTTACAGCCCAATTTTAAGAAGCTTTACTATTCATCTTGGAAACTCGCCCTGCTGCGCCACAGCCCTTCACCCTCAGTTGGATGGAAAGAAAGAGAGGGTGAACTGGAGTTTATGGCAATTCTTTCGTAGCTATTCCAATGCAGAACAAAGTAAGATGTTCTCACATCTACTGCTGGCACAATTCGCTTAAGATAACGTAACTCATTTTTAATGGGCACCTTTCCATATTTTTTAACTTAATTTACAATCCCTTCTTCATCCTAATCCAGGATAGAGTCTACTGTTGTTTCTGCAAATGAGTACATAAAGATCACAGAACATCCATCAGCAGTGCAGGGCCACTGTCTTATGCTGTGAGGATCTAAAAAGTGTTTGCTGACCACAAATGCCGTGAAGGCCCCAAGTACATTCCAGGCTTCTTATTATGGTTAACTCTAAGAACCTACACTTGAAGCAAACTTGCCGTAAGCTAGACCCCAAGCGTGTTGGTCCCAAGATTACAAGGAAATTTAGTCCATCAGATTAACAAGATGACCTACCCCCTTCCTATAAAGAGTTTAGTACCCTCCTAATAGCTTCCAAATTACATATAATGGTCCTAAGTGTTGGACTTTTGGAGATTTTTAGCTCGCTAATGCCTTTAAGCCTAAAAATCCAACAACTGGGGGAGAAAACCACTTAAAATAATAGGGTTAAATAAATATTAAAACTTAGGAATTCAGGGCTTTTTTTGTGTATTTATTGATAGCCGTGGGGGTTAAGAAAGGTCCCCTACTCTTAAGTTGATAATTCATATTTAGCATATTAGAGTTAAAGGTTCGGATTGCTTAGTGCATTCCAAATTAGGAAATATTTGAGAAGGACCTATCAAAATATTTTAAACTCGCATCAATTCAAGAAGCCTCAGAAGGTCTTAGTAAATTCAGCTGAGAGTTCAAGCAATATGACTGCTCAAACCCATAGAATTAAGCCAAATTGTGTTAGTACATTTAGGGCCCCGATTAATTGGATGCCACTGAGAATTGGCCAGGGTCTTTTGGCCAACTAATTCATAATAAAAAATCGAATCAATAATATTAGCATCGCGGACTTGAATATGTCTGACATTTCCCCGTTTCTCCTGAAATCGCCCCTCAACATTCTTTATCAGGCCCCTAGGAGGCAAATGTCCAACATTACCCCCCTCAAGAATGTTGGTGGGAGAATAGGGCTGAAGGAAGTGCCCGTGAACTCAGTTGATGGTGATTCTGGAAGCAAAGGATTTGATATAATACTAATCCCCTCCCTTGTATGTGACTGAGAAGGGCCCTTCCCAGATAGAGCCAAGCTTTTTACCTCTTAGAGTAATTCAGTTGTGGTAATAGAGGACCAAGTTGGATACCTGAAATGAGGGAAGAAGGGCTTTGAGCTCATTCGCGGCTTGGCCTTCTTTGGTGACAGTCTTTGCTAAGTTAGTCATAGCCTCAGACTGTAGTTGGATGATGTGCTGGGTCAACTTTCTCTTGGCTTGTTCAGTATTGGTCTTATCAGAGAAGACATCTTTGGCTAATAGCGCTGGTACACCAGGTTCTCGCCCATATAACACATGGAAAGGGGACATTTTAAGTATATGATGATAGCTAATGCGATAAGCCATGAGCGCACTGGGTAAGTAGAGATCCCAGTGAAGAGGGTATGAACTGGCCATCTTCTGCACCATAAAGACCAGGGTCCCATTAGCTCTTTATACAGACCCATTGGTGGATGGATTATAGGGAGCGGAGAAAAGTTGTTGCGTCCCCATGGAAGTGGCGAGAAGCTTTACCACTCTGGAAGTGAAGTTTTTCCGTTATCACAAAGGAGGACCTGGTGACAACCATGCCGCATGAAGATGTATTGATGTAAAAAGTTAACCATGGCTTTGGCAGTCTGAGAGGGGAGAGCCACAGCTTTAACCCATTTTGGGAAATGATCTATACCAACCAAGATATACTGATTACCCCCAGTAGTCTGAGGGAGAGGACCTATCATGTCCAAACTAATGGTGTGAAAGGTTGATGGGGCGTCGTAGGTTGGTACTGATAACAGGATTTGAAGCGGAATTTGTTTTTTGCAGGTCAGGCAGTCATTCAAGACTTCCGTTATGGTTTCCATGATGCCCTCCCAATAATACCGCTCTTTAACCCACTCATAGGTTTTCCTGACTCCGCCATGGCCCATGAGAAGGTGAGACTCCATGATCACAGGTACGCGCTCAGAAGGCCGGAGATAGGGAAACCATTTGGCCCCCACTTGCTTGTACAACTTCCTGCTCTCCACCTTGGTATTGCAGGAGTGCTGGGCTAACATCTTTTGTACGGGCTCATCTTCATCAGCCCATGCCCCAGGAATCATTAGGAGTTCATGCAACCTCTCAGCTTCACTATTATCAAGGTGAATAACAGGCAAACGCGTTAACCCATCAACATTCATGTGGCATGTCCCAGCGTGATGCTCAATAGTCATATCATAATGATGAAGCTTAAGAGCCCAGCGAGCCAACCACCCAGTGGGGTCCTTCATATTCTGCAACCACTTTAGAGAGGCGTGGTCGGTGATTACTTTGAAGGAAGTGCCTTAAAGAAAAGGGCAATATTGCTTAACAGCAAGCAAGACAGCTAAGCACTCCTTCTCAGTGACGCTGTAATTGCGCTCAGCTTTTGAAAGCATCTTACTAAAATATGACACGGGATGATCAACCCATTTTTGTCCAATTGAGCTAAGATAGCTCCAACAGTGTAATAAGAAGCATCCGTGAATAAAATGAAAGGCTTGCCATAGTCAGGGTGAAGGAGTATTGGCCTTTTTTGTAATAGCGCCTTCATGCTCTCAAACGTGGCTTTTTGTTAAGCACCCCAATGGAAAGGGGTGTCCTTAGCCAGGAGACGGACAATGGGCTCGCTGAGTTGGGCGAATAAGTGATGAATTGATGGTATACCCCATCATGTCCAAGAAGACTTGTATGTCCCGAAGAGTTTTAGGAGGGGGCATCTTAGATATTGCTTCAACCTTGTCTTATAGAGGTTGTATCCCATCCTGGGAGATGGCGTGCCCGAGGAAATCCAGCTTCTTTTGGAAGAAAGTACACTTGGAGGGCTTTAGTTTGAGGTTTGATGCCCGCAAGCGTTTAAACACCTCTTTTAGGTGCGCGATATGCTCATTGAAAGTTTCTGAGAAGACTGTGATGTCATCGAAGTAAAAAATGACACAGCTCAGCTTAAGGTCCTGGAGGGTGCAATCCATGGCCCGTCGAAAAGTAGTGTGTGCGTTGCACAAACCTTGAGGTAGCCAAGTGGGTTGAAATAAGCCCTTGCTGCAGATAAGGGCGCACTTCTCCTGATCCTGTGGAGAGAGGTCCATCTGCCAGTACCCGCTAGCCAAGTCCATGGCGGAGAAGAATTTAGACCCAGAGGGTTGGGCTAGTGCATCATCAATGCGGGGATAGGATAGCTGTCCTTCTTAGTGAGGTTGTTCAGCTTACAATAGTCCATAACCACCCGATGACACCCATTTTTCTTCTTTATCAACAGGAGCGGGGAAGACCAAGGGTTTTGGGATGGCACTAGCAACCCAGCATCTAGCAGCTGTTTGAGCTCCGTTCGCATCTGGAGCTCCTCCACTTTGGATTTGCGGTAGGGTTTGGAGTAGATAGGGTGAGCATCACCAACGTCAATGGTATGAGTCTACCCTTTATATGTCCATAATCATCATCAGAGGTGAAGAAAATGTCACTGTAGGCCTCCAGCAGGGTGTGTACCTTCTCCGGCTCAGCTGGAGTTAGCTCATCGGAGATATTAATGGAAGGTAGGGTACATATTGACTGGTCAGCAGGTAAGCCCATATCTGCCTAGACCCAATGCAGTGTTCTTGGCTTATTTCCTCAAGGGGAATCAGAAAGCTTCTTCCGATCTCCTGGTGCTTTTTATGACCATATCCTTTGAGGTGAGTTTTCAAGCAGAAGATGGATAGGCCATTGACACGCCAGGTCCAGCACGCCCGTCAGAACTCTAAGCTCCAAGGGGCTAACTCCATCAATGCTTGTTAGGTGTAATAAGAAGTTGCGGTGGATTTGCATAGTAACCTTAGTGTCTAGCACCTTCTGTTCGCCCGCTTTAATTACTACCTCTTCTGTATCATAGAAAGGGATACCCTTAAGGGCGTCCACTGATGGAGGCAACATCTCGGTTTTGCATCCTACCGTTGTGTAGTGTAGGGATAAGGCAGAAGAGGGAAATTCAACAGTACAGGTGAAATCTTTTTTATTGAGCTCTTCATTGGCTAAAATCAGAGGAACCTCGTAGTTAAGGAGGGAGAGATAGCCCTGTTTCAGATTGAAGATCCCCCCATACTCGAGTATGAACTGGGTACCAATGACTTTTCTTTCTCATAACAATCACTTTAGTTACTACAATTTGATTTGAATAGCAAATTTGGATAATCACACACAGGAAAGATGGGCAACTTTAATAACAAAAATAATACAATATGGTTGAGCGTCGTGGCAAGTGGTGCACTTAATGGTGCAACTAAGGGCAAGAAACGCCCTGGAGGGGGACCAGGAACCCAATCTGCAAAGAAATCGCAAACTCAGACACCGTCTGGGTTTATGGTATTTACTGTAAAGCATGCGCAATACATGTACATTCAATTCAATCAACCTTTGTCAAAGGTGGAACATGGGATCAGACTCTTCCTTGGGGATGAGTCACCAACCCTGTGGGAGAAAACATGTGAGGCACATCCCTCACTTTTCCCTCACGCGGTGTACGTAGCCACCAACAACATGGGCCATGGCTGGATCAATATTGGTTTTGAAACAGCCAATGAAGCCGATGCTGCAGCAAAAATCTGTGTGGAAATTGCCCTCCCTGAGGGCAAAAAAATTGTGCGCACCGCGCGCACCAGATGGAACAAAGCGAAAACTTTGTTCATCTCCTTTGACTCGCTCCCCACCAACCTTCCTCACAAGGTAATCAAGGAGGAGCTCTGCAAAGGTCTTGTGGCCTACGGAGAAATCCAACAACTCAAATTACAGCGATTTCTCTTAATGCCTGACCTGTGCACAGGCAAAGCTATCGCTGTAATCAACCCCTTCCCAGAAGTGGAAGAGGATTTATCCAGAATTCCCCACGCAGCAGAATTTCACTTTGCAGATGGGGCCAGTTGGCTGCATTCTGAGTTACACTGGAACGCGCACCACCCATTTGCAACCACTGTGGCTCACTGGGCCACAAGGAACATGCATGCCCTGTAAAAGAGGGCTTAATGGAAAATGATTTTTATGAAGAAGCTATGGATGAAGATAATGAAAACTTCGCCAAAATTTACTGATGGCCACCACCCATTCCGCTGGGGTGAATTTGGACTATACTCCATCGTAGACCCAATTACAAGTAAACAGCGTAAAGCAGCACAAAAAGCTCGCAAGAGAGCAGCGGCTGAAGCGGCAGCACATGCGGAATCCGCCATTAACCACGGACAAATTCAGGAGGATATTTCAGTTATTCACTGAACCAACCAATCAGAACAATATGCCCAGGTCGAAAATTTTCACAGTAACCAGACTGAGCCACAAAGCGTCATCAGTCATGCACATACTGAGGAACAATGTAACCGCAATTTGGGTGAAAATGCGGTGCACAATGCAACAAAGTTGAACCTCAGAAATATAAAATCCAATCAACAACCTGCATCAAATAACATGAGACCTGTGCAGGAAAAGTTGACGCAAATGCAAAAAACCGCAATTCCCTTGAATCATTGGGTCAGATCAAGGGAACCAACAATGGCAGTGAAAGAGTTGGAGTACATATGCGGAGCATGGCCAGATGAGCCGCGGTGGGATAGGACCAGAGGGTCCTCCCAACCGCTTCTGAGGCACCGCGGGCACCTCAGTGTCAATAGGGATGTTAAACATCGCGGGAGCCAGGTCTCATACGTCCCAAGCCAAAAAGCTGGCATTTCTGCGAAAACCTCTTGTAGACATCTTGGCCATCCAAGAAAACCACTGCCTACAAGGGGAAGAAGAATCCTGGTCAACCAGGGTCGCACCATCACAATCAGTATGGACGTCTCACTGTGGGGTGATAGTCCAAAACAACAAAAAATTTAAAATTACAAATTCATCATCACACTTGCACAGTCGAGTCCTGGCAGCAACAATAACATACCAAGATGAAATAAATTCGTTAGCATGTATCTACACACCGTGCACTGCAACTGAGAGAAAAAAAATTTGAAAAAATTTCTACTCTCACCCTCCCACCAGATATCATCATGTTAGGCGATTTCAACTGCTGGGATAACCCCAATACAGATTGATGGCCTAATCCCAGGGGATACCCACCTGGACACATTGAATATCGCACAATGAAGGCATCTCTTGGCTTACAGGATGCTCTTCCTCCCAATTTACCAATCTTCCCCATATGACAAGACCCAACATACATGAGGGAATGCTCATATCGATGAGTTGTATTGACCACATTCTCATCCCACAATCCCACCACTCAAGAATCTCCAAATTTACATCAAAGAAGATCAATTTTTCTGATCACCAATTAGTTATGGTGCAGTTAGCGCCAACCCAATCCCACACACAGGTGTCGCCTTGGAGAAAGCTTCACCCAGAAAATATAATATTGCCAAAGATATCTGACTGGGTTGAAAACAAGGCTACAAACCCAGAATTCACAGCCCCATTCACTTTGGATCCCATCGGAACATGGGAAAATTTCAAAAAATATTTAATCAACAAAACCTGACATATTGCATCATGCAAGTACACCGCGGACACAGCCACAATCAAGCGTACCTTGGCAGAACTATACCACCTGGAAATAAATACTCTGAGATCTGGCTATAGCCCTAATTGGGGACACAAATGGGCAGAAATTTCAGCCCGACTTAACAATCTCATCTTTGAACACCAACACAGAATCAAAGTATCAAACAAAGGTAAGTTCATAAAGGATGGCGGAACCTGTTCAACATACTTTTTTCGCCAATTCCACTCCCATGGAAACCAGCCCATGTGCACACAGGTCTGCAAGACCAACGGCACCGTGGCAACTGACCCTGAGGAGGTCAAGGCGGAAGTACACCGCTATTACACTGAATTATATTGTGATATGCCAACAGATCCACAAAAAATTAAAAAATTTATTCAAACTGCCAAGATACAAAGTACACCACCAAATCACAATATACTATCCTTTATCGCATGGGAGGAGTTTTGGGAAACAATTCGCGGTGCTCCATATAGGAAATGCCCAGGGCCTGATGGGATACCCTACGAATTTTACAAAAAATATTTCAACAAATCGCCCCCCTCCTATTGGCATTAATGAACCAGAGTTTGTTGGAAACACGCCTATTACCAGGAGGCCATGAATCCTACGTTATAACCTTGTATAAAAAGGTTGACAAGTTGGACCTGGCCAACTGGCGCCCAATTGCACTCTCCAACACTGACACAAAAATTCTAACAAAAATAATAGCAGCTAGATTAGTCACAATTGCATCTGACGTCCTATCACCCAATCAGTTTGGGTTTATACCAGGGCGTTCAATCTGGAACAACTTACACCCTGTTGCAAACATTTGCCAATCCAAAGCAACTGGTGCCCTGGTCTTCTTGGATCAGGAAAAGGCGTATGACCGTGTTAGCTGGCCATACCTAAAAGAATGTCTACATGCCTTCAAACTCCCACCAAGATTCATAAAATGGGCGATGCTCCTAACAGAATCTGCAACCATGGCTGTATGCGGCCCTGGATTCCTAACAAACAAGATTAAACCACACAGAGGGCTCAAACAAGGGGATCCCCTCAGCCCACTGATATACAATTTCAGCTTTGACCCACTCCTCCGAGTAACTGACTCACGTCTCATGGGGTTAACCGCACAAGGACAACCAACAGTCAAGATACTGTCCTTTGCAGATGACTGAGTAGCAGGCATAGCAAACAATGAAGATGCCCGACAGCTGGAACACACTCTAGAGGAATGCTCCAAGGTGAGCAATGCATTGCTCAACAAAAGTAAGACAGAAATCATCCTCTTAGGCAAATACACAAACAATTGGGCCACAACATCAGAACCTCATACCAACACACGAAGAAAAAACCCATTCATTTTGCCCTTTGCATCACCTCCCACCACCACTCCTATCCGACACCTTGGAATCTGGATAGAATCAGGGGGATATGCTAATGAGACAATGGAAAGTAACCTGTTACAACGGGTATCCAAACGCGTAGCCTCTCTCAAGGGGAGAACCCTAGGACTAACAGGACGAGTTACAGTTGCTAACTCGCTCATCCTCCCAATACTGTGGTACCAGGCCATGCGATAGCCTTCTCACCTACCTTTATAA
Organism: Massospora cicadina; assembly: GCA_022478985.1. Taxonomy (NCBI): domain Eukaryota; kingdom Fungi; phylum Entomophthoromycota; class Entomophthoromycetes; order Entomophthorales; family Entomophthoraceae; genus Massospora; species Massospora cicadina. The sequence goes on along the minus strand of JAKSZP010006633.1, from coordinate 37,631 downwards.
CCTCAATTTGCGCGCTTATCCAGGGCTGTCTGTGGCCTGGCTCTCACCCTCCTATACGGATGGAAACACTATTTGGCCCACGCTCAAGCGGAGGCATGGAACTAATAGATTTTGAGAGACACGCCAATCACATCCTAGGTACCTGGATAAAGGAAATCCTTGCTCCAGACCTCCCGCAACAACATTGGTCCAGAGCAGCAAGGACTAACTTTTCACAGGCGCTCAAATTAACCAATCCATATAGTCCACCCAGACTACTTTCATACCTTGCCAAGCACCCTACTGCAACAGGTCCGCATGGAACCTTCCCTCATTTCAAAAATATCCTCTGAACTATCTGCTGTATGGGATGGACCATAGAGAACATTGGTACTATACAGGGAAGGGGACGACCCAGCCCCCAATTCAAATTAAGAAAACTCAGAAAACCACCCCCAGAGGGATATGCTCGCAACAACCCCAAGCATAGCTAGGATAGAATACCTAGATATGTTGAACATTCCCTATGATTTAACCACACAGAAGGCAATGTGGAAAATGACTCACCACCCACTCCTACAGCCAAGAATAAGAGCAAACGCCTGGCGCTGTTTGAGAAGGACCTATAGGATGGCGGACCGCTCCAACTCCTTCCACAAAACATGTGCAGTATGTGGAGGGGAGGGATCCCTACATCACCGCCTAGAAACATGCCCCCAAACCAAAGCTATATGGCAGGAAGTCGCACGCCTGCTCAAGATTCAAAACGAACAGGAATTCTTGATATCAAAGAATATCTTTGCGCTCCAGATCGAGTCATTAATCCCATCTACCCTCCGCTCCCTAACAATACCCATTGCAATGTGGACAATACACACAATTGCATTAGATGCGTTCAAGGGCATGGTCCCACCCATTCATGGGATTATTAACAGATTCCATGTCCACTTACTAGAGCACTTCCAATCCTGGCTCTATGGATATATGAGACCAAGACAAAAAGCGCTCATAGAATCATGGTTCCCACTCTGGTTCCTCCACACAGACCCTTTCTTTCACACCTGCTCCATAGCAGGGGAAACCCCCTCGAGTAGTGCACCAACCCCCCCATACCTGGCAGTCCCGCTGGCAACAGGGGTAACTTGAGTACCCTGGGGTGCCCAAATTTTATATTTCTTAGTTATTCTCTTAGTTTCACATATATTCGGTAATGTCTGTCCCCTGGTCGGCTTACCTTGGTTAAATAAAAACTGGGTACCAATGAGCATGTCGTATGTATTATTGGTTAAGGCTAAAACTGGGGCTGAGAGGAGAAAATTCCCAAATCGGATAGGTAAAGATGTTTAAGCCCCAATGGCGCGGGCATTGGTTGGCCCCGCCATTCCAAACTCTTGAGTATAGTCAAGGTCAGGAGCCACCTTAATTTTTATATAAGCCTTGAAGACACAACGTTCACAGGAGACCCAGTGTCAAGAATAGCCTTAACCTGCACTCCCTTAACAACAACTTCTACTTTAGTTAAAGTTCCACCCAGCTTAGGGGGAAGAGCAAGAACCTCCTTGAGATCGAGCGTGGAGGCAACACGGTTGGCAGTCTCAGGGTATTTTTCCTGGATAGTTTGCAACGTATACACACTCTGAGGGAGCCAAAGCATTGAGGCAAAAGCTGATCCGCGTCACTGGCGGTATCAATAACCTCCAGGCCTCTCAACACCTGATAAAGATAGGTACGGCTGGGCACTTTAGCCCAATCCACTCGCTCTGGTTTTAAGTGATCAGGTACCTCCACTTCCCCTGGGGCTCCTAAGACATAGTGACTGTCATCTTCACAACCCCCTCAGTCTCATCATCAGATGGATTCTTACACAGGTTAGAGAGTCCATAGGGGTGTGGGGAGGTCAACGCTTCCCTTCTTAGGTGGAGGTATGGAATTGGCAACAGCTTTAACTTGAGCCTTAGGAGGGATAGATTCAGGTTGCCCCATGGTTATAGATTTAGTGCGAGGTACAACTAGAGGAGAGGCCGGTGGGGATAAAGGCAGCGCCTTATGAGAACGTGACGCTTCAGCTTCAATAGCATTAGGCCCAGAAGTGGCTGGGTGCTTTGTTGCACCAGGTGGTTTAGTTTTCGTGACCTGGCCATTTGACCCGTTGTTAGTGGGGGCAGTTGGTGCCCGAGGAAGGGGTTTAGGCTTAGACGCAGGCTTTAAAGATAAAGATGGGCAAGCAAAAGGGGCGTCTACTTTCACCAACGGGGTTTGTTGAGCTGGAGCCAATGAGGAGCATTTCCCCATTACAGCTATAACCATCTGCTTATTGTTATGGGAAGTAGAAGCAGTTTGTGCTGGAAACTCCGCAGGGTCAGGTTTCCAAAGGGAGACAACCATAGTACTTGCAACATTGGGTGGCGTGGAAGCTTGGCCTATCGCTCCTTGTGTAGGATCAAGCTCATATATATACGCCACCTCTAACAAGGCCTCCTTGATATCGTGTACATTTTTGAAAGTGCACTTTAAGGAAGCGAGATGCATGGCTAATGCAGGATAGGCCACCAAGCCAGCCAAGATAGCTGCAATAGCATCGTCTAGGGGTAGCATTTTAGCAAGCAATAGGGGTTGCACTTTCATATAAAAATGTTTGGCAAAGGAGGCAATTGATTCACTCTTTGATAGGGTAAGGCACATAAAGGCCTGTTTCTGCATATAAAAACTTTGTAATGAGCTGAATTCTTCATTTAGGGCTTGCTTCACCTCCGCCCAGGTGCTAAGGGTAGCCATGTGTGGAAACCATGATCTCTTGAGTGCCACAACTCAAGCAAGGAAGGAGGTGCTTAATTTTAAGATTATACATTTCCCCTTCCATAGCAATTTCATACATAAAGAGGAAAACAGCAACACTTCCCTCACACAGGGTAAGCTTATCCCTAAAAGGGGTTTATGAATGAGAGGGGAGGCCCCATAAGGGCCTGAGGAAGAGTGCTGCTCAAGCCTTTTGAGACGAGACAAAGCAAAGGCTAGTTGCTGCTCCAAGGTAGTTAGCCTTGGTTCCGAGTTAGTTGTCATTTTGTAAAGGAGTTTGATGGTATACAGGTGCCCCTGTAGTGAGCACTACTTGTTGGACTTTTGGAGATTTTTAGCTCGCTGGTGCTCTTAAGCCTAAAAATCCAACAACTTAGGAAGGAAACTACTTAAAATAATAGGGTTAAATAAATAATAAAACTTAGGAATTCTGGGCTTTTTTGTGTATTTATTGACAGCCGCAGGGGTTAAGAAAGGTCCCCTATTCTAAAGTCAATAATTCATATTTAGCATATTAGAGTTCAAGGTTCGGATTGTTTGGCACATTCCAAATTAGTAAATATGCGAGAAGGACCTATCAGGTCATTTTAAAATCGCATCAATTAAAGAAGTCTCAGAATGTCGGAGTAAATTTGGCTGAGGGTTTAGGCAATCTGATTGCCCAAACTCATAGAATTAAGCTAAATTGTGTTAATACATTTAGGGCTCCAATAAATTGGATTTCACCAAGAATTGGCCAGGGTCTTATGGCCGACTAATTCATTATAAAAAATCAACTCATTAATATTAGCATCGCGGACTTGAATATGTCCAACTCTTCCCCAGATTTCCTGCGATTGCCCATCAACATTATTTGTCAGGCCCCTGGGAGGCAAATGTCTGACACTAAGCCTTACTAAAATGAGAAGGTGATAGGAAATGGTGAGCCATATATAAAAGGAGCTATCATAGCCTCCAATAAACTCAACGTCGCCTACAGTATTTGGTGTCCTAGAAAAACTATGATAAAACTGAAAACAGCATAATGTCCCAAAGAAATTACTATAAATGCTAGGAGCTGATCTACAACTTTTATGAAAGGTTTACTGATGCCATAGGTCTCTCTTTAAAACCCTCAATCCCTGCCATGAAGCTATCCACCCTCCACATTAACTTTGTCACCAATTTACCTTCAGGCTAAGTAGAACCTCAACCAATAGTAGAGGTTGATGTCACAGTTTTTGATATTTTGCCTGGGGTAGACCGCTTCTTATGGCAAGCATCTGAAGCCACTGTAAGTAAGGCCAGAAACCTTAAGAGACACTAGAGATCTCTATAAGGTCATTGAATAAATAACGGGTTATTGCTTTGCCAGTCAGGCCAGATGCCAATGTGCTAAAAATGGCAAAATTTGGAGGATAACAATTTATATACCCAGAAAATTATTAGGTGCTTGCTAACCAAATTTGGCCTTGTTCAGAAAAAGATCTCACTGTAAATCAAAATATTTAGCCTAGACTGTTTTTTCTTAATCAATTAATTCTCGCAAACTCCACCTATATACTAGTATTGCAGGTGAATTACATTTATTCTTCTCAGATAATCAGCTACCTTCAATAAGCTTTAGAGATTTTTCTGCCTATGTTTTAAACTTTTTTTAAAGTATTTTATAATATAGAACTTGGTTAGAAGCTCTATGTGATATATGGCCTTAGTTTGAGGTTTTGGTCCAACCCTATTGTTGGGCGAAAAACTGGCACATATGCTGCACCCTACCCAGCGAGTCCGCGGCTTCCTATTCTAACAATATTCGTCTTTTTTCTTAACCAAACTTACTCAGCTTTGGGGAATGCTTCCCTTATTGCTCTGGCTCATTTTGGTGTATATTTAACTAGAAAATTATTTATTTTTTACACTTGAGGTAACCTAGGACGTTGCTTCTTGATGCTTTCCCACTTTCCTTCTTTTTGCATCTTTCACCTAGAGCGATACCCCAAGCAACCGCCTGTGCTCCGTTTTCCTTGACATTAACAGGACCTTTAGAGAATTGATTTTTCACTCTGTTCTTGTATACCTCAACTAAATTAATGTATTTCCAATGACCATCAATGGACATCTGGAGCACTTCTAGAAGTTTCCAATTAACTTCAAAAGATCTCCCTCTAGATCAAACCCCTCAATAAATTTCTTCTTTCAATCTAAGATGAAATTTTTTAGGAATAAGGTCTCTAGGTAAGGGGTCCAACAATCCCTGGCAATGAAGTAGTCATCAAGATGATCTCACACACCTAGAGCCTCAAAGATAACCAAGTATTTCTCAACATAGTGGGTTACTATCACCAGGGTATTCTCAGATTATTGGCTAAGCTGAACCTCTCCTCTATTTTCTGCAGAAAGCTAAGCCTTCAAATAGCACCCTTAACAGGAACGGTCCTTTCATATTTTGGGAACCGCCCTCTTTACAAAGCCTATCCCATTCATCAATGGTTCAATTGGCCATTCCTGTTGTTCACTAGCGCCAGATATACGGCATTTAGGCTATTTTAGTGCAAAATGTTGTTAGTCAAGCTGACCATTCTGTGGCATATAAAGCAGGACTTTAAGCAAAAAGCAAAAATACAGTGTTACCAAATGGGAATGCCTAGCTTTATGACTATATTTAGACGCTTTCACTGAATCTATATGTAACTCACATAATTATTACTACCTATACCTTGCTTTTATTATTAAAATAAATTAAGTATACTGACCAATAATTAGTGAGATTGGTACTACAATTGCAAAATTACGACTTTAAAAACAGCTACCTCTTGGGGACAATTCATCAAATGATGACAGGTTCTAAAGAATAGCTGTTCTAGCTGTCTCAACGCCTGAGGTGGAATAAATGTAAATGTAATTGATTGGCTTAAAAGTTGAGAGCTAGAGTTACTGAGAGATAAGATGAGTTCTGGAACATGACTAAAGTACCCAGATCAGAGAAGAAATTCTATACTAGAGAATCTTAGCAAAGTGGCTCCCCTACATAAGCCCTTCTCCAATACCAAAGTCATTTTTGAAGGACTTTCAACTGTGAGACAAAGAACGTTGTAGAGACTCATTAGTGATTAATAAACCGCTGGTACTGGGATCATATGGTGAAATTATCCTAGATGCATTAGGGGCCTGTTAAGCTTGTTAAACAAGTTCAGGCCTGCTTCGGTTTACATGGCATAAACATTCCTATTAGAGATAAATAATTTAAAAATGAGTTGAGGCGATTTCTGTTCCAGCTGCAACTATAAAGGCTTCAGCCTTTTTCTTTAAATCCATTCTCACTTTAGTATAGATTACAACAAAACTTACCTTTGGACAATGGACTCGATTTCACATCCTAGGTAGCCCAGGAACAAACTTTACTATTCAGTACTAATCAAGTTTTATTCCTAATATAACTCATCTACCAATGTAGCAATAGAACTTGCTAACACTGCCCTATTTCTATTTCACAGAAGATGGCCGCCTCCAATCCTATGCTCTGGAACCATTTTTAGCCCGTCTCCCTTTTAGGTTATCATATAGTTTACTCATAATTAATCAGGATGTACACTTTCTAAGCCCTAAATGGAGTACAGTTTGACTGACAATTAATGTGCAACCCTTACTGGACGCCTTGGTGACCAAGGACTCCGAACTAACTATGAGGGCCCTAGAGGACAATGTTATCTTCATTCAAGACCTTGCTACCCAAGTAATCATCTCGCATAACACTAAGGAGACGTCACACTCCAATGCTAGCTGACCCTCCATGCCAACTTTCCAGCTAGGGTACCGAGTCTTATTTTATGACCATCTACCTGGGGGTCAACAGAACAAACTCAACGCCTTTGATCAGGGCTCTACCATGTCATACATAAGGTGATTTTGAGTATTTTATTACTGACGCATTTCAAGGGATGATGGAAATTTATGTTCATGGCCATTTTTCAGCCATACGTTCCCCTTTAACAGAATATTTAGGGAGGACGTTGTCAGGATCAAGACATTAAACAAATTGAGAATTCTAATAGAAGATTGAACATTGATGAGGAAAATATTAATCACTTGATCTAAACTTGTTATTAAAGCAGACTTGGGAAGTTTGATCATGACTCATCACGCGCGCAGAAACTAATGGAGATGCCATCTGGATTGGCCCCAGCTTCCCACGCCACAAAAAGTATGATTAAAATTCATGCGGTTATTAGTTCATTGCTGAGAGAAACAATGGAGGTCTCAAACTGGGAAGTAAAAAATGGAATGACTTGGAAGATCCAGATTATAGGGAACCAATGAGCTCTTCTGTGATGCTATCAATCACGCTACAATTATTGAATTATAATATTAAAGTAAAGTAAACTGAATCATCCCATACTCATCATCTTCTTCGACTTGTCTGCTAATTTAAAGACTTTGAGCCTCATTAGGACCTTGGCTTATAGTCAAAAGAACTGATAGGCTGACAATAAATATGCCAAAAATGCATTGCAAAATAATCCCCTTGTAGAATGGAAGCAGCACCTGATGGTGGCTGAGGACATTGTAGTAAATTGGAAGGCGGGAATGGCATGGGTAATTAAAGAGGTGCAACAGCGATGACTGAAGGGATGGTGGCTGAGAGAGACCTGCTGTAACAACAAAAGGCAGAGGCATCTGGAATATCAGATTCCGCATTCAGAAGGCACAATAGAAGCAGGCAAAGCAGAAACAAAAGAAACGTGCACTTCAGTGACAGCTGAAGTGGATGTTGAAGTGAAGCAGTGGAAAATGGCTGGTGGGCCCGGCTGACTCAACAGAGGTGGTTGTAGCTTTTCATCTCAGAGGTATGTGGACATTCAAACGTTGCACTTGGTGTGGAGGAAAAAATAACGATTTAGATTAAATTTAATGGGCCAGTACTCTACATCTCTTAGTACACTAAACAAGGGCTTAGTGGAGCAAAAACCTAAAGGGTTTGATGACTACTAGTTTATTTAAATTAAACTAGCCATGAAATTTGGACCAAAAACAATCTAAATAAAAAGTATGGTATTTTCCTTGATTTTTTTGGAAAAAGCTTATGCCAATTAATGAGGAAATATAATGAGCATAGGGGTGAACACTCTATAAATGAGTTAAAGATCACTTGTTTCCATCAGTTTAGAACCTACTAATCTGTTAAGCTATAAGTTTTCAACTGAAAGCCCTGACATTACAAAATAAAAGTAAGGCTTCACCAAGCTCTTATAAGGTAAGTGTTCTATCTATTTGTAAAATTGCAAATGCACAATTTTGTAAACCCAGATTGTAACTGGTTTTGATCTTTTGGAACCCGTGAGCAATCATAATAGGTGATTGATGGTAAATTCCAGATTTAGAAGATGTAAAATGGTTTAGATCAATGAAATTTCTGGCAGCTCTATTGTACATCATGGGTTTTAATAATACTTTGTGGTTCCCTATATAACGTGGCACAGGGAACAATGAGCAACCAAGATATTTTTAATCAAACTCTTATGTTACAACGGAATATAGAAATTCCATGATGATGAAACTTACTCTTTTCTTCTTGTGTACAAAATATATGGTATCGCAGCTTCACAGGCATATAACAAAGGGGCTTAATGTCATTTTAAAGGGACAGACAAGGGCCAGACCTCTTACATATCTATATAAAAAGGGTTCAACTTGTGCTCCTTATCAATCTGAAGCACTACTGAAATCCGCTAGGATAACACTGTTAGATCTTTGATTTACTGGAAGTGTGACTTTCTTTAGTTGCACACTAGCTATACCATTGGATATTCATCAATCAAAGAGTAATTGGATTTTAAGTTAACTAAAATTAAGAAATCAAACGATTAATATGATATAAAATTGATCGATGCTTCCAAGAAGATGGGTAATAGCAAGTATTCAGTGGAGCAATGCTTGTTTAGTTTGGCCTTCTGAGCGGCCACTAACAGAGATGAAATGTGGGAATGAAAAGCTGGTTTATGGCTTTAATAAGAGAATCACACTGTTGGATTTTTGGATGGGGAGATGCTCGCTGGTGCTTTCCCTAAAATTCAACAAATAAGGGAATGAAACCACTAAAATTAATAAAAATGAATAATCACTAAAAAGTAAAAAGTTGGTGTTTTTATATGTTTACTAGTCCTCGCAGGAGGTAAGAAAAACCCCTTAATAAGTCAATAATTAGTATTTAAGTTGATGAGGTTCAAAATTCAGATAGCTTGGTAAAATCTAAATTAGGAAAAATGGTGGTTCGACCTACAAGATTTCAGAAACCCGCCTTATTTTGATGAAACAACTGATAAAAATAATGTTTGGTGGGATATGACAATGAGGTAATGATTTTTCAATTTTACACAATCAGTGAGCATGAAAATAAATTTACCTTGTAATACCCCTTCTGACCCTATAAAAGGGGCTGACCTCCGCGAAATAGGTTGCACTAAACTAGTAGTGACTGTGGTTGAGCCTCTAATGGGCTCACTTGAATTTCCACATACTTGGTGCAATCTAATTACCTGACTTTGGGGTAAAGGGCTGAGAATAATTACTAAATAAATACCCCAAATAAAAGGATTCCACTGAGAATTGTCCAGGGTCTTTAGGCTGATTTCATCCGAATTAAGAGCTGAAACACTCTTACTACAAAATTGGACTTGTAATTGTCCAACATTACCCACTTCAAGGGTGCTGGGGGAAGAGTAAGGGTGCAAGAATTGGCCATGGACACGGTTAATGGTAACTCCTATATCCAGGGATTTTATAGATTACTCATCCCCTCACTTATATGTGATGACAAAAGGGCCTTCCCAGATAGAACCAATCTTCTCACTTCTGAGAGTGATATGATTATGATAGTATAGCACCAAGTCTGACTTTGTTTTTAGGTAGAGGAGTCTGGAGCTTGTTAGCTGCTTGGCTCTCTTTGGTGACCATCTTTGCCAAGTTGATCATCGTTTCTAATTTGCAACCAGATGATGTGCTGGGCTTACTTCTTCATAGCTTGCTTGGGATCAGTCTTATGAGTGAAGATATCTTTTGCTAGTAAAGCTGGAACCCCAGGGGCTCGCCCATATAATAATTAGAATGGCAACAATTTAAAGATCTGGTGATAGCTGATACAGTAAACCATGAGAGCATTGGTTAAGTAATAATATCAGTGAAGAGGGTTTAAAGTGGCCATTTTGCATAAGATAGAGACCAGTGTCCCATTTGCTCTTTCCACAGTATCATTGGTTGAGGGTTGTAGGGGTAGAAAAGAGCTGTTGTGTTCCCATGGAAGTAGCAAGGATCTTCACCACTCAGGAGGTAAAATTTTTCCCAACGTCACAGAGAAGGACCTGGGGACAGCCTTGGCGAGATAATATATATTGATAAAGGAACGTGGCCGCAGCTTTGGCAGTTTGGGCAGGAAGAGCCACAGCCTCAACCCATTTGGTAAATTGATTAATACCAACCAATAGATAATGATTTCCACTAGTGGTCTGAGATAGAGGACCTACCACATCTAGACTTATGTTGTAAAAAAGGTTGTTAGGGCGTAGTGGGTTGATACTAATACCTGGTCTAGAAGCTGGATTGCTTCTTGCAGGTCAGACAATCATCCAGCTCTTCATTTATTATTTTGATGATGCCCTCAGTAGTATCGCTCTTTAACCCACTCATAGTTTTTTGTACTCAGCTATCCCCTAGAAGGGTATGGGACTCCAAAATCACGGGTACTAGTTTTGATGGTCTGAGATAGGGCAATCAATTCACCCCTATTTTTTATTTAACTTCCCTTTATCCACTATTGGTTGCAAAAAGTCATGCTAACATCTTTTGTGTGGGTTCATATTCATCGGCCCATGCATCAGGAGTCATTAGGAGGTCATAAAACCTCTCGCTTTCACTATTGTCAAGGTGTAGGAAAAGCTGCTTCATTCAACCCATCAATGTTTATAGGGATCATCCCAGTTTTATTTTCAATGGTCATGTTGTAGTGATGGAACTTAAGAGCTCAGCGAGCTAACCGCTTAGTAGTATCTTTCATATTTGATAACTACTTTAATGAGTCATTATTGTTTATCACTACAAAATGATACCCATATAGGAAAGGATGATAGTGTTTAACAACGAGCATGACAGCCAGGCACTCCTTCTCAGTGATGCTTTAATTGCGCTCAGCCTTTGAAAGCATTTCTTAAAATAAGACATGGGATGATTGACCCCATTTTATCCAACTGAGTCAAGATAGCTCCAACGGAGTAAAAGAGGCTTCCATGAATAACATGAAGGGCTTGCCATATTCAGGGTGGCGGAGTATGGGCCTTTTTTGCAAAGGCTCTTTCAAGGTCTCAAACACGGCCTTTTGTTCAGCACCCCAATAGAAGTGGGTTTTCTTAGCCAGGAGGCGGACAAGGGACTCGCTGAGTTAGGCAACTTTTGGGATAAATTGATGGTAGTACCCCATCATGCCCAAGAAGACTTGTATATTGTGAAGAATTTTAGGCATTGGCATCTTGGATATTGCTTCAACCTTATCCTGTAATGGTTGTATCACATCTTGGGAGATGGTATGCCCGAGAAAATCCAGCTTCTTCTGGAAGAAAGTACACTTGGAGAGCTTTAATTCAATGTTGGATGCCCGCAAGCATTAAAACACTTCCTTTAGGTACATGAGATTCTCGTTGAACGTTTTTGAGAAGACTGTGATATCTTCGAGGTAGACAATCACACAGCTCAGCTTAAGGTCCTGGAGAATGTGATCCAAAGACCACTGAAAAGTAGCAGGCGCATTACACAACCCCTGAGGTAGCCGAGTGGGTTTGAAAACACTTGCTACAGATAAGGATGCACTTCTCCTGATCCTGTAGAAAGGTCCATCTACCAATATCTGCTAGCCTAGTACATGGCGAAGAAGAAATTAGTCCCAGAGAGCTGGTCCAGAGCTTCATCAATTAGGGGTATTGGGTATATGTCCTTCTTGGTGAGGTTATTCAGCTTACAGTAGTCCAAAACTACCCAATGATATCCATTTTTCTTCTTTATAAGAAAAAAGGAAACGACCATATGCTTTGAGAAGGCACCAAAAACCCAGCCTCCAGCAGCTGTTTGAGCTCCGTCCACTTCTGTTGCTCCTCAATTTTTAATTTGCAGTAGGGTTTAGAGTGGATAGGCCGAGCATCACCAACATCAATGGTATGAGTCCAACTCTTCATGTGCTCATAGTCAGTGTCAGATTTAGAGAAGATGTTGTTGTAGGCCTTGAGCAGGGTGTGGACTTTCTCCAGCTCAGTTAAATTTAGTTAATCAGAGTTATGAACGGAAGGCAGGGTACATATTAGATGGTTGGCGGGTAAACCCATATCCGCCATACATCCAATACAGTGAACTTTCTTTATTTTCTCAAGGGTAATAATTATGCCTCTTCCAATCTCCTGATGCTTTTTTACAACCATACCCTTATTGGTGATATTCCCTAGAAGAAGGTTGATAGGTCATTGATAGGCGTGGTTCAATGCACCTGGCAAAACTCTGGGCTTCAAAGGACTTACTTCATCGATTCTAATTCTGTGCAGAAGGCAGTTGTGAGGGATTCTTAAGGTAATCTTAGTACCAACTACCCGTTGTTCATCTGCAATTATTACTACTTCTTCAGAAGCATAGAAAGGGATACTCTCGAGGGCGTCCACTGATTGAGGCAACATTTTGGTATGTTGTCCAGCTGTGGCATAATGTAGGGATAAAGCGGAAGCGGATACTCAACTGTTCAAACATAGTTCTTTTTATTAAGCTCATTATTGTTAAAAATAAGGGGAACATTGTAGTTAAGCATGGATGATAACCCTGCTTCAAGTTAATAATCCTTCATATTCAAGCATGAACTGGGTCCCAATGAGTAGATCATAGGTATTGTTAGTTAGGACCACCGCTGAGCAGACATGATGAGTTTCTAAAATGGATGGGCAGAGAAGAGTACGCCCCAATGGCGAAGCTGTTGTTTAGACCTGCAGTCCCAAATTCAGAGTGTTGTAAAGATCGGTGGCCAGTTTAATCCTCTCAATGAGTTTTAATGACACAAAGTTTACTGGGGGACCCAGTGTCAAGGATAGCTTTAACCCGCAATCCATTGACTATGAATTCCACTTTTATTAAAGTTCCACCCAAGTTGGTGGAAAGAGCGAGAACCTCCTTTAGTTGGAGAGTAGAGGCAAGTCGTTTGGCTGTCTCAGGATATTTTTCCTAGATAAACTGCATGGTATGAACAAAATGGTTTGGGCGGATCAAGGTGACAATAAACTGGTCAGCGTCACTGGCGGTGTCAATGACCTCAAAACCCTCAACACTTGGCGGAGGTAAGATTAGAGGGGGATTCAAGCCCAATACACTCTATCAGGGCTCAACCTGTCAGGTATCTCCACTTCATATGGAGCTCCTAAGACATAGTGACCCCTATCTTCGTTACCCCCTACAGATTCGTCATCAGAGGGATTATCAATGCAGGTTAGGGTGGCCATAGGGGGTGAGGTAGGTTCATAGCTTCCCTTAGGGCTGATAGGTCCTGGGGTGGCCATCCAACTTAATAACTTTTGGAAAGGCGTTGAGATTTTTACAGCTTGATTTTCGACCTGAAAGAAGGGGGTTTGTGCTGCCTCATGAAGACAGGTTTCAAAAAAGAGTTAGGTGGCTGAGAGGGTGAGGAAGATAATGTCATGGTGGGGGATGCTTCTTCTACGCCAGCTTTAGGTCGTTCAGTGGCTTTGTGTTTTTGTAAAAAGGCAGCTTGGCTTTTGATACTGGGTCGTTTAATCCATTGTTATTGGGGCGATTTTCACCTGAGAAAGGGGCTTAGACTTAGTATCAGGCTTTGGAACCACTTTAGAAGGCTGCTCTGGAGAAAAAGATAGGTCAGGTAAAGGAACAACTGCTTTCACCATCTGTATTTTGGATCTGAAGATGAAGGGAATCACTGCCATCACAGCCATTACCATCTGCTTATGGTTATGAGAAGAAATAGCTTTTTTGATGTGAACTCCATTGGTGCAGGTTTCCAGAGGGAAGCATCCATAGTAGAGGATAAAATAGTCGGTGCAGGTTCTTGGCTCAAAGACCCTTGCATAGGGTCAAGTTCATATAGATCAGCCACTTCAAGCAAAGCTTCCTTGATATATCACACACTTTAATTAAACGCTTTACAGAAGAGAGGTACATTGCCAAGGAGGGATGAGACGCCAAGCCTGCCATGATAGCCCAATAGCATCGTTTAGGGGTAGCATTTTTGCAAGCAATAAAAGTTGAGCTTCAGTGTAAAAGCGTTCATCAAAAGAGGCAATTGATTCACCCTGTTGCAGGCTAAGGCACATTTAGCCTATTTTTTCCTGTTCAAACTTTTTAGGGAGCCGAATTCCTCATTGAGTGCTTGCTTCACCTCCACCCAGGTGCTAAGGGTGGCCATGTGTGAAACCATTATCTCTTGAGCGCCACGACTCAAGCTGGGAAGGAGGTACTTTTTAAGGTGGTCTGTTGCAGCTTCCAAAGCAACTTCATACATAAAGAGGAAAGAAGCAACACTTCCCTCACCCAAGGTAAACTTATTCCAAATAAAGAGGTTTTTGGATACCAGGAGAGGCTTCATAAGGGCCTTGCAATGAGTGCTTCTTGAGCCATTTGAGGCGAGACAAAGCACTGGCTAGTTGGTGCTCCAACGCAGCTAGCTTTGGTTCTGAGTTAGTTGTTATTTGTTAGGTTAACAGGATTTTGGTGGTATACAGGGCCCCCTTTAGTGAGCACCATTTTTTGAATTTTTGGCTGGGGAGATGCTCGCTGGTGCTTTTTCCCTAGAATCCAACAAATAGGGGAATAAAACCACTAAAATTAATGAAAAAATAAGCACAAAAAAGTAGAAAGTTGATGTTTTTAGTTGGTTATTAGTCCTCATGGGTGTTAAGAAACAAACCACCTCAATAAGTCAATAATTAGTAAATAAATTGGTGAGGTTCGAAGTTCAGATGGCTTGGTAAAATCCAGATTAGGAACTATGGTGTTTTGACCTATCAGATCTTGAAAAAACTTGCCTTGTTTTGATGAAATGACTGATGGAAAGTATTTTTGGTATGATATGACTGTGAGGTAACAATTTAATCAATTTTTCCCAATCTTTGGGCATGAAAATATTTTTAACTTGCAATACCCCTTCTGACCCTATAAAAGGGGTTGGCCTTTGCGGGGTAGGTTGCACTAAATTAGTGGTGGCCTGGGGAGATTCATCCAATGGGCTCTCCTGAATTTGACGCATAGTCTGGTGCTATTAAATTACCTGATTTTGGGGTATTGGGATGAGAATTTTACTAAATTTACTGCCTCAATTTAAAGGATTCCACTGAGAATCAACCAGGGTCTTTAGGCTGTTTTTGTCCGAATTATGAGTTATTACACTCTTACTACAATATCAGACTTGTAATTGTTTGACACACACAACCTAAGAGTCAAGGGAGTATGAAGTAGCCAACCAAGATTTAATGGTCAAGTGTCTGTCCCAAAACCCAATGATTTGGAAACACATGACCAGAGTGTTGTATGATTGAGTTATTTTGCCAAGAATTTAGCGTTCCAAGTGAAGATTGAAATCCTGACTAGGATGCCTTGGCATACACTGTAGGAGCTACAAATAGCAACGCACCGCTGCATATATATATTATGTGAGTGGTTTGGGCGGTGCAGTGTGCTTTGAAAATGTTATATTGTTGGGAAGAGTTAATGAGCTCTAAATATAATTTTCACTATAGTCTTAGGTAGACTTTGCAGAGGACTTGTTAGCTTTATTTTACCAAAGCTTTATAAAACATCGTAGCGCCTTCACTAGCCCCATAATGTCATTTCAATGGAGATTTTTAATGTACTAAAAATGATACATTAGCAATTTTATGGAACCAATATCTATAAAAAGAACAATAATAACTCAGCTCCATGCCAACAGCAGGATGCTAGGTTTTAAGACTAGTCATGGTGTAAGAGCTTGGAAAAATGTTAGGCTATTTGAACACTATTCTTGAGCCTATTAAGAAGATCTAAAGCGCGGAACTCTAAATTTGTAATTTCTGAAAATATTATTTTAATCAACCTGTATTTATACAAATATCAGAAAAGTTTCACGCGCTAATCCTATGATATATTTATAATTTTTGGATGTATACATTTTCTATACCAACCTTGAAAGTCTATAGTCTTAATTGATCCCCACTTTCTACCTTTTACACCTAATTCTTTGCTCGTTTGCAACTGATTTTGTATGTATTTCACTTGAGGTGTCCCCAGGTGTCAAGTTTTTCCATTCAAGGAGGCTCTGGGTTGAGCCGCCAGTACTTTTAAACTTTAATTTTTGCACTGCATTTTGTTAAAAATCTTAAATCTAAACATTTTATCTGTTCTTATGCACATAATTTTTGCAGATTTAGGAACAATGACGGGGTTGGAATTTGGAGTAGGATGTGGAGTTTAGTGAGGCAAACAAGGAGAGACAACATCTGCCTATCACTAATATAGTGTAGGTCCTAAACCATTTATTTGTTAAAGGCAAGGTGCTTGGGTTAGCACCCCTCTAAGTCCTGAAAAAAGGTGCAAAGCCTTTTCTAGCTTAATATCAGTAGCCAAGGAACTTATATTACTAATTATAAAACTTAGATAAGTTTAACTCTCCAAACTCCATTAAAGAACCTTAATGGAGACCCAGTAATATGACACTTATAGATCCAATGCTGACTCTGTTAGAGTTTAATACCTATGATCATTAACTACACTAATTTAGGGAACATGCTTATGACAATTTTAAAGTCTATATAGTATAATTTTACTTTTTTTTAAACCATACCCTTGCCAGATAGCACCAAAGTTTAATAATACAATTCATAATTGCAACTTGATCTTATAAAAACCAGGTTCCCAAGGCCTGACTTTCCCATCCCAATACATATAACCTTACGCTGGAAAACTTTTTTTGATCAAATGGCGGAATAGGTTGGTATCAGTTCATCAGCCATCAAAGTCAGACAATTGCCCTACACTTCAATGGAAGGGCTTGGCGGCGACTTGGTGAATTTCCCAATCTGGGCGGAGGTCCAATGTGGCGGTCAATACTCTGCCAGCCTCTATCCACCAGTCTGAACCCAGTGAGTACACGCTTACTGGAGATATGCACCTACAGGCATCTCCACTGGGGACCACAACTTGGTCAAGATGCAGCAAATTGCAGGCCCTTTGGAACCTCAAATGGCCCCACACCTTCTGAGGCCATGAGGTAATGACTTATGGCACCTGGTGAGTGAGGGTTTAACATCTGCACAATTCTGAATGGAAAGTTACCAACATGAGAACTAAAATGAACCAACTGAAACACTATATAATTGGAACTAAAGATAAAATGAAATAATCTTTTTGAGATTGTCCTACATGGTGAGGGAGCTAAAAACAATGGAAATTCTGGAAGGGGAAATTAGAAACAGGATAGAATTCCACTTGGAAGGGTTGGAATAGGCTTTGCTAGAATATAAACTTAACTATTAAGCTATAATTATTAAAACATGAGCAGAAACTGTATGATTCCCAGGTCATTCTGGTGATATCAAGCCCTAATTCCCATAATTTAAGCAATAATAAACATAAAATATAAGCTGCAGCAGAACTAATTTGAACCAAATTTTTATGACTACCCATCCTAATATCATGATTTATAGGAGTTAATATATTGTATTCATTTCATTACATTACTTCTAACTAAAGGAAAACCCCCAAGCTTCCCTGAGCTTAGGCAATATGGAAGGAAATCCACCATTGGGCGATCTTTTTTCAATGGGAAAAGGGGAATTCCGATCAGAAATCCAAGGGTCACGGAAAGTGTCAAATCTCCCTTTGGAGGTCCACTGGTGAGCAAGAGGCCTCAACTGCCAGTGGTCCAATCGGCAGCCCCAACCTCTCCCTTCACCATCAGAGGTCCACAAGAACTGATGAAGAAGGCGATAGGGTTACATTTTCTTGGAACAATGGACATCCCCCTATCTTGAAAGCTGGAGGAATCACATCTCGCCACAAAGCTATGAAGTTGTAATAATGTAATAATCCAGGTTCCCAAGACCTGACTTGCCCATCCTGATACATATAACCTTATGCCAGAAGAGAGTTCCCTAATTAAACAATGGAAATAGGTTAGTATCAGGTCGTCAACCATCAAAATTGGACAATTGTTCTACACCTCAATGGAAGGGCCTTGTTGTGACTTGGTGAATTGCCCAATATAAGTGTAGGTCCGATGTGGCAGCCATTACTCTGTCAGCCTCTATCCACCTGTCTAGACCCAGGGAGTACACGCTTAGTTGTGATATACACTTATAGGCATCTCTACTGGGTACCACAACCAGGTCGAGGTGTGGCGAGATTGGAAGGCCCTTTGGTACCTCAGAATGGCCCCACACCTTCTGAGGACATGAGTTTGCATTAATGGCACATGGTGAGCAAGGGTTAATGTCCGCTCAATTCTGAACAAATTGCTGACCATCCTGGTAACTAAACTGAACCAACCAAATTACTTTAAAATTTAAACAGAATTTGAAGTGAAATGGTTGTTTATATGAGATTTGCTATCTGGTAATGGAGCCCACAAATGGTGGGAACGCAGGATAGGGCAACCAGAAACAAGCTAGAATTTCAACTTGGGAGGTCTGGAATAGAATATGCTGGAATATAAACCCAGCCAACAATCTAGAATTATGAAATTAAATTAGGCGCGGAAACCAGACAAATCACATGTCATTACAGTGGGATTGAGCTCTAATTTTCATAATTCGAGCAATAATGAATATAAAAAATATAAACCGTGGGGTAATTAATTTAAACTCTTAGTTTGCGACCACCATTCCTAATATCTCAATTTATAGTAAATGATGAACAGAATTTGTTCTGTTACAGAATTGCCCTAAAACAAACTTTATTTTTGAATAGTTTTAATCTAAATAAGTCTTTAGTAAAAAATTACTTAAACTGATAGCTTAATACCTTTAAAAATTCTAAAATGATTCTAATACTTGGAATGTATTGTTGAATTCATATAAGCTAGAGAGATATATAAAGATGGTTCCACCCTCTGGTATCACTGTAGTCAATATCAATTTCCAAAATGTACTGCATTACTTTAATTTTTTTTGCCTTTTATCTACATATCCTGATCTTCAAGTAACTTAAAATTTAGTAAACTTGCACATATTTACCAATATAGAGTACCCTCAGGTTGATACATAGTATGAACAACCTTCACCAACTTTCATGTAACCTCTTATCATGCTTTCTGTCCCTTACAACACTCCTGATGCACCTTACTCCAGCAACAACAAGATAGAGATATGTAGCTACTACATTTAATATTGCTGAAGCCATTGTGACAACCCTGGCCACTACTAGCACATGGCTAATGACCTCTTGTACCTTACCAACTGGCGCCCATCTTATTTTTGTCATAGTCATATAGAAGATCTGTGTAGGTCCAACGCAAGGCAGATGAGCTCTCTTCAACCTGATACATGATGTACTTGGACTAATGCTAACTGCATAAAGGGTCTTATGAGTTCTATAAATAATTACTAAGAGTCACTTTTTCCCTATTGACTTTAAATTTTTTTCAACCTGAGAAATTATGTGGCATATTCAATATATCTTTTTATGCTTTTTTACTGTCCTATAAGTTGAAGAGGGAATAACAGAGCCTTTACTATAACCTCAGAGATGGTTAAGCCTCTTGCCCTCTGTGGAATTTTTCAGAAATGGGGCCTTATAAATATTTAATCATAATATCTACCCTTGCTCCTTTTGTAAATTAGGCAAAACAATACTTTTTAATTCTGCTTCCTCTCATCCAGTCCACTGGATAACAATCTAAATAATTACCTTAGAACTTATTGTATGAATATGCTTTCTATATAGCTTTTTTTAGTTCAATATAACCATAACATTTTATATCTGTTTGTCTTGATTTTACTATATTAATTGACCAAGACTATAAACATCCTAATTTTAGCTATAACTTCTTAGTTTTCTTATCTAAAACAAGAATAATTACTAGTTTGCGCTTAATATAAACTTAATATTAATCCAACTATGACAATTATGGAGGTCCAAAATTTCTAGTTACATTATGCTTATAGATATGTCTTTATTAAAAAATTTAAATTATTAATATAATATTACTTAAACAACAGTATATAATGCGTTAAATAAAGATATATATAATATTATGAATTTACTTTATCAGAGATCAAATATAAAGCATCACAGAAAATTTTATATTTACATATTTTAAATTGTTTACATCTGAAAACAAAATTCAAGCTTCTTGTCTACACTCTTTGCTGATTTCAGGTCTTAATTAGAACTAATAATGTATGCAATAGCTCAATTAACTCTTATATGATATACTGGATGGCTTAAACATTCTATCACTATATAAAAAAAGTAAAGGTTTTGGTATATCCTTATTGTTTGATATGTGAATGATAACATTATATCACTGTGAAAAAACATTTAAGGCTTTAGTCATTATTATTGTTAATATGTCTAGAGAGCATCACTTACCACAGGTTAATCTCAAATTATAAGTTATAATAAGACGTTCTTAAAGCATCTAAATTTCTATTATAGCTCATTATATTTACCATCATGGAAAAAAAAGATGATTTCAGGTTTTAATGATTCATTGGCATCAAAGAAAGACTATATAGTATATATATTTAGAGTAGTAATAACCCTAAGTGAATCTATAGCCATTTATTAATTTTTAAAAGAAAATCTCTTTAGTATATATTGTTCAAATTAAAGCCAACTTTACTAAAATTTATTATCTCTGTATTTTTTAAAAATAGGATAAACTGCATTATTCTAAATTTGATATTATAGTAATTAATTCTCCATAAAAATATTTAAGAAAGGTCGTCTTCAGAGACAATCATATCCAGATTTAAAACTGTAGATAATTTACATTAAGTGGCAGTAAGAATCACCCTTTAGGAAACTATCCCTAGAGCTATTAATACGTTTTTTACTTTACCTTTTAACTTCATTTGAGGTACGCTGACCAGGGGATGGACTTTAACTTTACTCTTTGAACAAAAGAATTGATCAAATGAAACAACAAAACAAAGCAAAACCTCCAATCAGGTGGGGAGCAGAACGCTTCTAATCCACTATGGAAGAGGGTGAGGGGGGTCAGGCAGCTCTTCTATAGGCTTATTGTTCTTGACAGAGTCACAATAATTGTAGAAGTGGACAAAAGTGGAGAGCCAAGGCGTTGGGGCATCAGCATAGTGGGGGTGGATGTGGGTGGAAAATGGGTTATCTTCTTCAAGATTAGCTTAAGAGTCAGCCTCAACTATTTCTGTGAGATGATGGTAAGCTTGAATGTGGGCATCTGGGAGTTGGGCCAAATTGGTTATATTCTGCAGGAGATTTTAGCATATTGGTCAAAATCTGCTAGTTTCACAACATTAATGACAGCGTCTAGGGCATCATCATACAATTTGGTGATTTTGTCCTGTGCTGCTTCAGGGAAATCAGAGGGGAAGACAATTGTGGTCATCCCTTAATGGATTTGAGCCACTAATTGGGCCACTGCTTTGTGGAGGTTTGGGCAATGGGGTGATGCTACCACTGCTATGGAGAGAAGGTGGTCACTTTGGTAGGGGACAGCATTGGGTTTAGGAGAGAATCTCTTGGGTGAGAGTTTAATTTCAAAAAGTAGAATTGTAAGATTTGGCCCATTCATAATCAACTGAACTGAGATGTTCACCAGATACCTTAACTGTGATAACTTTACCTGATTCATTAACCTTGGCAAATAGGTCCCAAGTATTCTGGTTCACAAGAATAGTGGAGACTGAATTTGGATGAGTGGTGGAAGACAAATGGGTAGATCCTTGGGTGCAAATGGCGGTCTAAGTTTGACTCTGATTGGATGGGTTGATTTTGGGTGGGGTTAATATAGATGGATTTGGTGGAGGTATATTTCTCACTTTGATTCATCAAGTGAGAATGTTGGGTGGGAGGGGGCAACAAAATGCATCATTCAGATTCCGCTGAAAAGGGTTTCAGAAGACACATCAGAGGAAGTGACTTGGGGAATGATTTTTTACATGGTGTTGAGTAATTGTTTGGACTTAATTGTTGGATATTCAATCATATCAGATATCAGCAATTATGGATCAGGTATGTCCTAAGTATATCCAAACTTAGGATCCGCGGCCTAGCAATTTCACTTAATTATATTTGACTATAATGACATGGGCTCAAGGGCTTTGTTGGTTAGGTCAGACTTAAATTAAGTTTTGACTTAATGACTCAGGCATGTGGGCTTTGTTGGTCTATGTCAAAATTAATTTTTATGTTGGTCAAGTTTTTGATCAAATTAATTACTAATTAGTGATATGAATCGCTTTGGTATGTGCTGCCAATTACATGTGAAAGTGAATCAGTTCAGCTATTTTAAAGATGTGTCAAAAATGCCATCTCAAGAATGATGAAGGTGTTTACTCCAACCCTGAGGCTGAGCAGGATGCCCTGAGTCAAAGTATTTGTAGATGTTCTTACAAACATTTTCTGTGGCCTAGTGCCATTGAAAATGAGATGTCATGGGTAAGATGTGGTTAACATCAAACCCTATAAATAACCCTCAAGTTGATACTAATAAAAAACATCTAACTACTGGACTTGTTTATAATTTAACTTATAAACTTTTTTCGTTTAGTATTTACTTTGTATTAGTTGGTTACTACTTGGAATCAGTATGATCAGGGCGTCGTGCCATCATCCAAGTAAACTACAGGGTATACAATTTAAGTGCTACCAAGAAGCTATATCTTAAATTATAATCACCATCCTGTCTATTGTCATCACACAATGGATGCACATAACTGCATTCCGCACCTAAAGAAGAACAAGCCCTCTGAAGCAGAAACCAAAATTCAACACATGGTTAAACCCAAAACAGTGAGGACAAATTTGGTGATTATTATCAACATGAGCCCCAAATAAATGCTCAGGCACCACTGCAATATGAGCATTGGGGATTTGTTGGGCTATGGCAGGGTAGTGTGGGATTATGGTGGCAGTGGTGTGAGGGGCAGCAAGTCGCTTGCTACCAGAGGGAACAATGAAGATGAGGTTGGGCTGAGTGCCAATAGCCAAAAGCCCACCATCAGATGTTCATACAAAATTTGGGGTGGGAGGTGGGTAGGGAGGGACACAAATGACACCACAAGTGTGGTGTCAGAAGGAAGGTGAGTATGGGTAGTTGGAATAGGAGTGTTTTTATAGATAAGGGGAGTCAAAGCTGCTGCTTCAGAATCTGCCCCTATCTGGAAGCTTATACTGAAATAGCCTTTAAATTTTCAGAATCAGAAAAAGCCAGGTGGCTCAAATTTAGTGGTGTCAAGTTTAATTTTTGCTTTGTCAGCATATGGGAATAAAAGCCCATAGTCAACTCATAGGCAAAATTAAACAATGAACTGAGGGAGGATGAGGGGATGAGGTCAAGAAGGGTGGATGTCCACAAGGTGGAGCACTAAGTCCATGAGGGGAAAAATCAGATGGAAGATGCTGGAGAGCTATTCAATTCTGTCCAAACATGTTTGCCCATAGGGAAGAAAATGCTAGGCGGGGGATCACTACTACCCCACACTGTAGCAGCAGGCGGTGGATCCAAGGGCATCAATAGGAAATCAGACGTGGCCAGATGACAGTATAAAATTACTTTCTTATAAAATTTTCTCAAAATTGAGATCAAGCGGACAAAGTTTATTACCATACTAAGATACATTTTTTAAAGACTTTATTTTATATAAGATGTACATTTTTGACATGTATATGTCTTTTTACTGGGCATAGATTCAAAGTCTGAGGTATGGTCTAAAGTTCTAGTGTGATGAGCCTATAGTGTTGTAGATGGTGACTAGTATGTTTATATGTAATAAATGAATAACTTACATCAACTGACTAAATAAAAAAATTTAATTGAAGTAATGTAAATGTTGATTAGTATGTTTAGTATATAATAATTGAACCAGTTAAGTCAACTAAATAGATAGATTAAATTAAGTAATGTAAAGTTGATAGTATGTTTATATATTTTAACCAAATTAATTTATATACTAATTAAATGACTAAACCAAGTATAATAGCTGGTCATTAGTAAGTTTTGTATGTAAATATCAAACCAATTAAACCAACTAAATAGATGGATTTGAGTAGGTAATGTTAATGTCTATCATTAGTTTAATATGAGATTGACCAATCAAATTATGCCAAAATCAAATTAAGTTCTATATATAGCTATTGTTGAGTTTAGTACATAAATGAGCCAATAAAATTACATAAAAAACCATCAACCTCTTACACAAAATCATGTAACTTGTTGAGCAAAACAAAAGATATCAAACTGCTCAACCAAAATGATATAGTTTTCCTTATTACAGTCCTATATTCCATTTTTACATCTTATATTTTTTATATTTGTATTTCTATGAGCAAAGAATAAGGAAAACCGCCCTTTGTGTATTCTCCTTATTCATAAATATTTTGTAATAAGTTTGGTTATTTTTGGTCCATTTGTTTAGGAGGAGTTATGAACAAATATAAATACATATTATACAATAGTTTATCTATAAGATGATTCTTAATTCACTTTTCGTCCCATTGCTGACTAATTTCAAATTAAATCAAGTTAATTTTGAATTTACCTCTATCAGCTATTTGGTTGCTGTTTCTCAAAGTTTTTAATATTGGCAAATTTAACTAATCAAGTAAGTAATATAACTACTCAGTTGTCTTCTTTTAAATGATTAAAATAATAAAATAGATTGATGATACCACATTATTACAGTAAATAAAATGTTACAGAAAATGTTAAAAGATACTCAGCTAAAACATACAAATACTCTTTAGCTTTTACCATAAGGTAAATGTAATACCCTTTTTAATAACCCTTCTAAAAAAATTCCAGGACTTTATAGACACTTATTACAAATTGTTAGTTAATTTTATTTATGCAAATTCATCAATAGTTAAACCTACAAAAGTAAAAAGCTAAAATTATATGATAGTAAGACTGTTAATATACAAAACTTGTTTTTAAGTTAGATTATTAGGCCTTGAAATTAGTCAGGGTTATACCTGATTAGATATACTATATATGTCACATATTAAGAACTTTAGCATACTTTCTGTAACAAACAAGGTTCTCAAGACCTTGTTTGCCATCCCAATATATGACCTTATGTTGAAAGAGATATTCCTCAATCAAGAGGTAGAATAGGTTGTTATTGGGGTGCCTGTGACAGTACAGGATATTTCTGACCATCACATTGTTATTATTAGAATTAATAATAATAAACAAAACAATAATTTTAATGATAATAATAAGAGAAAAACCACCAAATTGGGGTAAAATTCAATATTAAATGAAGGCCCTTGTACCACCAGAGAGATCCAATGAATCTGAGCTCAAGAAGTCTGAAAAACATTAATAACCAATCCGACAATAATGTCAGATTTCCTCCAAACGCGGGCCTCAAAGAAACCCCTATTTATAGGGGTTCTGAACGAAGTAATTTTCAGGCAAATGGAGTAATTCATCCAT
Source organism: Massospora cicadina (assembly GCA_022478985.1). Classification (NCBI taxonomy): domain Eukaryota; kingdom Fungi; phylum Entomophthoromycota; class Entomophthoromycetes; order Entomophthorales; family Entomophthoraceae; genus Massospora; species Massospora cicadina. The sequence goes on along the minus strand of JAKSZP010006633.1, from coordinate 12,217 downwards.
TTTGCATACAAAATTAATCTACAAAAAGGAGTCCCAACTTTTTATCAAAAATAAATTCAATTGAAACGAGATCATCAGGTCTGAAAAATAGACCTTCCAAATTTTGATTATTGACAGTGATTATCAATTGTCAATAATCACTGATAATTATCATATTTTTATAACCATTATCTAATAATTTAATCCTATGTTTAAAATCATAATTATCAACTATTTCAGACTAATAATTTCACAAGACTTAAAAAGTCTAAGAATTATTATTTGCATACTATAAAAAAGAATAGAGTAGAATTTTATTACTCAATTCTGTGTTCTTACTCAGTTGGTAGAATAAATATCTTAATAAAAATTATTTTAATTTTTAATTTTAATTGAGTAATATACTATGATGAATGCCTTTCTCCAGGACACTGAACTCAGTCAATTAAGGGATTCTCTATTGGCCCTCACCTGGAGTCAAGGATCATTGTTAGGATTAAGTATTATCCTAACCCTTATCCAAGGATGGCTTCAACCTTATTATAGTGGAATGCGGACTTACAGAGCACTATCTGGGGTTTTATCTAGTTTGTGGACTATTAACTGGTTGGTATTGCCCAATTCTTTTGTCCATTACTGGAAAGAACCGGTTTGTTACAGTGCCATCCATCAATTTTGGATCAATTAACCAGTGTCCAATATAAGGGCCTGGTGGCAGCTCAGTAAAATAGCCCATTCTGGGCTGAGGTTTGACAAGGTGGTAGATACTCCACTGGCACCTGCCACCTGTCTGGACCCAGGGAGTATAAACTTACTTGTGTTTCACACTTATAGCCACCTCCACATGGTGATTATAATCAGCATGAGTTGCGGTGAAATTTGCAGGCCTGACAATACCTCAAAAAGACCTCTCATCTTCTGAGGTCTTGAGCTCACAGATTATGGCACCTGGTTGGAGATGGTTCATGTTCATGCAATTCTGGATGGATTGTTGGCCAACCTGGAGTATAAACTAACCCAGCTAAATACTTTATAAATTTTTAAATAAATATTCTGAAAAAGTTGTTTATATGAGATTGTCCTATCTGGTGAGGGAGCCCACAAATGGTGGGAACTCAGTATGGAGTAACCAGAAACAAGATAAAGTTCCAACTTGGGAGATTTGGAATAAAATATGCTGGAATTTAAACCTTACTAATGAGCTAAAGTAATTTATAAAATAAGCACATAAACAAGATGATTATTTTTGTTCTTGGTTGGATCAAGCCCTGAACCCATAATTCCAGAATTATAATAATTAAATACCACAGCATAATTGATTTGAACCATGGGGAGGATACCCCAGTGGTAGAATAGGGACCTCTACCACTGCCTCCCTGAGTTTGATTCTGGTAGAGGAACTTTGGGTAGGGGACAACTATGACTGTATTGGCGTTGCGCACCAATGCCCTGAACCAAAATAGCGAATAACAAAGGCAGCCCATGGAGTTTCTGGCCTATCATATGCCACGCATGGAGGTTTTCCAAATTTTATCCTCCTTTCCCATTCATTCAATTTCCACTCAAACTGGTGCAGTATCGTCCCCAGGTCAGCCCACCTCAAATAAAATGAAAATAATTGATTTGAACCATCAGTATTCTACCAACATTTCTATTATTGTGATTTATAGGAATCAATGGGAAGAATTCGTTCTGTTACACTTTCACTTCTGTAGAAGTAAAGATGTTACTTATAACCATCTAGTACTAAAAAAAGATGTTACTTATAGAACAGAAAATTATGCAAGATCTAGGAGAGACAAATTTAATGTGGGAACGTGGTTCTACTTAACTAAAGAAAGTATATAGTATCATGAAGAGCTTATGTTAATCTAATAAAGGCTCAATTTAGCATTATAACTGTATTGTATTCTCAATACAAGTATTTCACATATACATAATATAATATACTTAATATAAGTTATACATATTAGCAACATATAAGTTTCATAAAGCTTAACCCAGAAACTATTTTAATTCTAGTTATATAAAAAAAGCAAATGAAAGAATCTAAAGGAATTAATAGATACTTATTTAGCACTTTGAGTTATACATCTATTTCACTACTAACTAGACACATCAGGACGGATATTATAAATTATATATACTATGTCAATAAGATTTTAATAGGATTATAATGTTTATCTAAATTAATATAAAGACTAATTTAGTATTAACCCAAAATACTGTAGTAGATAATATATAACTCAAATTGATTCAGATCTCATGATAAACAACTTGAATATCTTAAGATTATCTATTTAAACTTTCCCTAGCTGAAAATCTTTTTCTAGATGATAAGCAAAATGCCTATATTATAAACTACATATTATCATATATATAATTGACTATACTATTATAGTGCTACTCTAAGATATTGGTTAAGGCACTTTTATCTAACAACAGATCAAAAAAACTATAAAAAGTTTTACTACCAACAGGCAAATGAAGTGTAGAGAAAACATGCTCATTTCATAAAAAAATATAATTGCTATATATAGCGTTTATAACTGTTAAAAAGATAATATCAACCCATTGAAGCATAGAACAAGAAAGGTGCAGAGTAGCATATTACTAACTAATATGAGTATAAGCTTGAATTTTGGTATTAGAAATTACATATTAAACCTGGTTAAATTGTATGATAGCTTAAAATAGCTTTAGGTCTTTACAAGTTATAAAAGAGTCCAAGAAAAAGCTATTTGTTTTATAAAAAAATATAATAGTTTGTACCAATCATCTTGTTTATGAGTCTATAAGGGTATAAATTATTGCATAAACTTATTAATGATACAAAGAAACCAGGAGCTAAAATAACTTTTTCCACACATGATCCATAAATTGTAAATTATAACTTAGAGATTATAACACTAAAACTATAGTTTTTTCATCATTGGATTGAAAGGAGAAAAAACATAGTACTATTATACACAGTTAAAAATATGTTAATAGAATGAATCATATAAAACTGGATCATTTGAATCACATGTGTTTTTAAATAGAGAAGTTTACACAATATAAAGCATAATAAATTTTAGTAAAGTAATCAATATAAAAAGTAACTTATTTTTAGATGCAAAAAGCATGGATTTTATTTAGAAAATTTTAATTTATTGCCTCAACTTTATAAAAAGTCAAAATTTCATTTAAATGTTTCCTTTATTTCATTAATTTTTTGTTTGGTTGAAAAAGAAAGCGTTTTAGACTATATAAAAACTACATCTGTAAAGCTAATATGTATATATTATTTGGGTTTTTAATTAAACTTGATTTTGAAAATAATACTTGATGTTAATTTATCATGAATTATAGGACATCTTATATATTTCTTTAATTGTAGTATTGAAACTTAAATGATGATTAAATATCTATCAATAAGACTAAGATTTAAAGAATAGTTTTATAATTGAAGCTTTTGTTTTCTTGTTAATCAAATGGTGCTTGCCACATGAATTTAAATTTAAATTTATTGTGGGGAAGGCTGACCATGGGACGGACACTTCCAAATATGACTCAGAAGAGACAGAACTTAGTACCAGGGGAGGCACCTCAGAGAAGCGATGCTATCTCTTGTTGCCAGCGGGAATGCCACTTATGGGGAGGGTGAGGAAACGTGTGAAGGGGCCATAGCCACAATTGAGCACGTGTGGAGGAAGGGGTCTGATTTGATGAACCAGACTGGGAACCAGGAGGAGACCAGCTGTCAGCGATGTGGTGGGAGGTATCCAAACATCCACGCTTGAAAGTGGTCCACCAAATGAGACCAGAATCTGTGGACCGCTTCTGGGAGGGTGGGGGTGAAGCCTGCGATGGCATCTAAGAAAATCGTGTGGATGGTCCACATGGTGATTGCAACCACCAAAGCATGAAGGGAGGGCAGAAGGGGGGAGGTCATTGATAGAGCGAACATATCTCTTGACAGACTGAAGGGATGCATTTGACCCTGGCCCAGAAGACGTTGAACTTCGCGCCATATCACTTTAGAGGTAGGGCACTTTTCCAGGCGGTGAAACAGCGTTCCATACTGGCCACACATGACACATGATGAGTGTAAAGCATTAGAGCGCTCAGCTGTATGATACACCTGCCTCAGGTAGCGCCACACATGGGAGCGGACTTGAAGTTGCAACAGAGGATGGTGTACATATTTCCAGATATTTTTTTGGGTCTCAATGGAGTAAGGGATGTCCATCATGTCCAGGTAGTCCACCCTGGATAGGACATGGGGCCGTGTGGGGATCAAGCCATTTTAAATGGGTAGCCCCTGTACCTCCTGTGTGAACTGAGGAGAGGGGCGGCCTCTTTGGGTTGTATGTCCACTAATATGAATTCTCCACTCAGCGCTCTGCATGGAGAGTAGGATTCGTTTGTAGTGGGTTTTATTCCCGTGAGGATCTGTGGCCGATGTGTGTGAAGCGAGGTATCTCATCAGGGAGTGGGGGTTTGATGGATTGTTGAGGCCCAAGGCGCGGGAGAAGTTGGAGTGGGCTGCGCGGGACCAGTGTTAGGAGGGGAGTGTAGGGGTGGTAATGGCCGCAATCCAGGTGCCCAGGATCTTGCCGGCATGGGCTTTGAAGTCAAGCAGGCCCATGCCACCATGATGTTGAGGGCCAAACATGACTTCTAGCTGCACTGGTGGAAGGTGGCCTGACCAAAGCCATCCTTGCAGCAAGGCGTACAAGGATTTGTAGAAGCTTGGGGAGAAGGGGATGGCATGGGCTTCAAACCAGACTTTGGAGAGGAGCATAGAGTTGGCTAAAACAACCCTGCCAGTAAGGGAAGTCTGGTGGGCTCTGAGAGAGGCAATTTGCTTCATCACGTTATCCATAATATGGCACTCCATTACTGCTGACGCGTATCCGCATGCCTCCATCCACACGCCCAGATGGCATACTGGTCCTATGGTAGGACGTGGCACGAAGGGGAGCACCAGTGGGGCGGTGCGTTTTGAATTAGTAGGGCGAGGATGGGGGGGAGCAGATGGGCCTGGTTGGGAACTGATTGCTGGGGTCCAGCAGTTCTGAAACTGACCAAGGAGGATGATTTCAGTTTTGGAAGCGTTCAGTGCCATGTTGCTTACCCGGGAATACTCCTGGATGAGAGCTTCAAACGCGCGTGCATCTTGATTATTAGACACCCCAACCACACAATCATCTGCATATGCCATTATCTTGACTGGGGCTTGGCCTGGCATGTGGACCCCAGTGAGTTGGGCATTCACATTTCGCAGTAGTGGGTCAAGGCTGAAGTTGTATAAGAGTGGGCTGAGGGGGTCCCCTTGTCGCAAGCCCCTTTGAGGGCGGACTACTTCCGTTAGGAAGCCAGGGCCACGCACTGCCATTGTTGCAGATTCCGTGAGCAGCATTACCCAGCTGATGAAGCGAGGGGGGTAGGCGGAAAACGATGGAGGCAGGCCCTGAGGTATTCCCAGTTTACTCTATCTTAGGCCTTTTGTTGGTCTAAGAATACAAGTGCCCCAGAGGCTGTAGACTGACATACATTAGCCACAGAGTGCACGTTATCCCAAATCGACCTTCTGGGGATGAAACCGAATTGTTCTGGGGAGATAGTGGCAGATGCTACAGTCCCTAAACGGTTAGCCATGATTTTTGTTATATTTTGTTTGTGTTTGTTAGAGAAATGGGGCGCCAGTTGGCTAAGTCTAGCTTGTCCCCTTTCTTGAAGTGTGTGACAGTGAAGGCCTCATGTCCTCCTGGTAGGAGGCGCATTTTTATCAGGCTTTGGTCAAGTGAGGCAAGCAGCAATGTGGATATATATCTGAAATATTTTTTGTAGAACTCAGATGGAATGCCATCTGGGCCTGAGCATTTTTGGTTTGGTGCACAGCAAATGGCTGTCCATAATTTGTTCAGAGCAATCAAATTCATTATTTCCAGTATTGGAAAATGGAGCGGATGTGGGCTCAGTTGAGAAATTCTGCCACTTTGGCCAGCTGAATTGGGTCAGATCGGTACAACTTGGAGTAATACTGTTGCGTTTTAATTGCCACTTCAGCTGGTGTATCCGCAATGGAATTATCCGATCTTTGCACCTGTGTGCAGGCCACACTCTGACATGGTGCGAAGATTTTTTTAAAGATATGTGCGGTGCACTTGTCACCTTTTGTGATGCATGTGGCCCTGTACTGAACACAAACCCAATGTTTGTGTTGTCTTTTGAGTGCTTCAAGGTGGGCAGCTGCCTCCACCCACTTCCATCCCTATGCAGAGCTGTATCCTGTAACTGGGATGTTGGACTCCAAGTGTGCCAATTCTGCCAGAGCATGTGAGATAACCGCTGATGTGGCTCGTGAGCATCTGGAGGAGAGATGGCAAGAGTGGCAGATGGTTTCATCATTGAAAGTTGCCCATGTAGAAATAGGGTCCACACAAAATGGTGCAACAAACTTTTTTGCCATAGTTGCCTCTTCTACCCACGTAGAAAATCCTGGCGACCTGAGCTTGGGGGGGCGGATTTTGTACCAATGTGGGGCCTTAGCAGCTGTGACAGGTAGGTGGTAGGTTAGCAAGACCAGTTGATGGTTGGAGAATTCCAATTTTGTTGTCTTGAAGTGGGAGATGTGGGGTTGGAATTTCGCCGGTGTTAGAATAAGGTTGATGCAGGTCATAGACCTTAATTGGCCATTGTGGATGTGGGGACACATCATGTTTTTGAGCAGTGGGGCATGTCATGGCAGCGCATTCATTAACCTGAGGGTGGCCTTTAGAATGCATAGTTCTACGTGACCCTGGGGGGTGTGGGGTGAGGAAGGCCACTGGTCCATTGGTGTGTTTAGCCAACAGTTCATGTCATCAACTATGAAGGAGTCTGGGGGTAGCAGGAGGGATTTGACTGACAAGAAAAATTCCTGATGCTCATGTGCACTGTTTGGGGCATAGATGTTGACGATTGCGTGTGCTACATCAACCCATGAGAAGGTGACAATAAGCACTCAGCCATTTAGGAATGTTTCTGAGGATAAAAATTTGAAAAAATTATTTTTCTGAATTAGCACCCCACAGTGCATTGACCAAAAGGATAGGGATGGAAGGAGCATTTTTTTCCAAGCTTCCTCGGAACCTCATGGACAGTGGGACTCCTGGATAGCCAGGATATCCACGGGTAAATTATGTTGTAAAAAACTCAGTTTCCTAGCCCAGGACAGGGAGGCCTTGAGTCCAGCAATAATCAATATCCCTAGAGTGAAGGATTCCCCCATTGCACCTTAGGTGCGAGGGGGTGGGTACCCAGGCCTACCATCCTCTTCTAGATCTCCGCGGGCCTTCACAGCAGTATGGGTGTTAGCAGCAACACTATCAGAGTTTTTGTTGATTTTTGCGGAAAGAGTTGCATTGGCTTTAGCCTTTGCTTTTTGTTTTTCCGACGTCGGACAAATTTTTTGTGGTGCGGGTGAGTTTGGTGCACCGTTGAGTGGGTCAAAAAATTTTTTCAGTTGGGATGGGTCCCAAGTCAGTTTCAACTGGAGCTTGGGTGCAACAATTGGGTGAGATCAAATCTCCCATAGGATCCTTGGATTGAGTGGCCCACTCAGCATAGGCTTCCCAATCTGATTGGTTGATGGATTCCCAAGTTGCTTCTGCTGCAAAGGTCTTCATGTCCTCCTGGCATTGTGAGTGTGGGATAGTGTTGGTGGCTTTGGCCACTTCCTTGGCTGTGGCCCTATGGGCCTGCTTGGCCTTCTTCCACTCTTGTGGGGAGATAGGCTTTATCAGTAGATAGCAGCCTTGTGCTCCCCACAGGAAGGCCTCCTTGGTACTTGCAGTTGGTTTGTAGTGCGCCTCTCCACTGGCCATAGCCACCAAGGGGTGCTCTTGGAATATGATGCCCTCCTTGATGGGGCATACATATACCTTATGGCCGAATGCATCACAGTGGGTGCAAATAGGGGGCGCGCTGTTTACGGTCACCTGGAATGGGTGGGTGGTATGCCCTGCAATATCAATAAAAGTGGAGTGCAAGATCTGGGTTAGGTCCTTTGCAATCTCCTCAGTTAGGGTCAGAACTGTGATAGCTTTGCCAGTGCACAGGTATGGTATCAGCGTGAAGCGTTGCATTTCAAAAGATTGTATTTTGCTATATACAGCAAGACTATCTTTCAGGTGTTATTCCAAATTATCATGTTTTACCATAGTAGGTAAAAAGTCAAACGTGAGGAAAATTTGGTTTGAACTATCTATCTGGTACATTTAGTTTTGATGACCTGTTGCCCTTCGGGGAGGTTGACCACTACATACACTGCTGCAGCCTCATCTGCTGCCATTTTGCTTTCAAAACATATGTTTAGCCAACCACATGACATAGAGTGAGGTGCAATGTACACCGCAGTCAGGAAAATTGAGTGTACATCTTCACAAAATTTTTCCCATAAGGCTATTTTTTGGATGTCCAGAAACACGCGGACTCTGAATTCCACCAATGAAAGTGGCTGGGAATATGGCATGTTGATATACTGGTTGCATCGTACTTGCTATGCGAGTATCTCCAGGGAAATAGTGACTGCTGGTTTCTTAGTATTTTTGTCAATTCTGCTAGATTCTCCGGGGCATTTTTGAGCATTGGAAGCTGTGGGCCTTCCACCTGCTCCTCTTACCTTACTTGCCCAACTGCTCCCTGACATGGGCACAGACTAATCTCCTCTGTGAGATTATCAAACTAGATTCAGTCTTGAATTGAATAGGTTGCAATAGTGATTGCAACAAGAAAGAAAAGTCTGTGCTTGCCATATGAAAGTAATCTAAAAACAACTGTATAAATAAGGGTTGATTAGTAAAAAATTTTTACACATTAACTTACATATTAGATTTTTGAGATAAAATATCAATAAATTTAACTGTTTTTAAGTTTAAGCAATATGATATTCATTTTCTACAACTAAAGTTTTTATTTTTTTATTTTATAAATTACCCATCTGGTAAATGAATTACTCAACAATATATGACTTATCTTATAAATAATAATAAGTAAAGTGACAGGTGCAATAGTTAAATTTGGTATTTTAGAGAACAGGCTTAATATGTGATAACGCTTAAAAATCCGAGTTATAAATTTGCAAGCCAATTTGATTCGAGTACTATTACAAGTATCTGTAAATCTGTAAATATGGTATTTTAAATATGTCACTTGCTAAGCGTCTTATACTCATCTATAAATTATGTTATACAAAGTTATATTTTACAATATATCCATCTTTGGCCGGTGTCTTCATTTATGTTTAAATACTATCAGCAATTTATTAATCGATCAATCTAGTGATTTTAACCAATTGTCCAAATCTAGGTTAGATTCTAGACATAGCACCTGTTTTTATTAAATTGGAAATCAATTAATTAAAAAAGGAGAAATATATACTATAAAAATAAATTATTGATGTCATAACCATTAGTTATAAAATAGAGACACATATACAGATATCATAACGATGTAATGTATGTTAGTTACCTAAAATCCATAATCTAGTAAAATTCAGGAGCTTGGTATAATTTTTAATTGGTTTTTAGCCAAAAAAGTTAAAGGAGATAGCTGTTTAAAAGTGATTTTTGATCTAAAAGGAGGTTATGTACTCCTTTAGATAATAGGTTTTAAAGTCTAATCCTAAGTCTTATTTTGTCATCTTTAAAAAAGTATAAAAGGATTAATTATATTCTAGCAAACTTTAGTTTAGAATTAGAATACATTAGAATGGGGTTATACATTTCACGACTTGGATTTCAGGCCCTCGTTTTCTCTCAGGTTGCCATGCATTGCTTAGCTTTCCCTACCGACCAAGCGTCATCTTCGGTGCCTGCCGCTTCATCTGCAAAGGTTGTTGGAATTGAGTCCAATGTCAAAGATTATTCTACTTCACCTCCTGAAATCGTCATTGACATAGAACATCCAAATACCTTTTGAATATAAAGTATACAATAAATTGCTCGAACCTACAAGACATAATTGTATGAATAAACTTTACAATGCTATATATTTAACTTTGACAGTTCTTATTTTAACTTTAAACACTCATTAGCTTAAAGCATTAACCAAATATGTATGTGATTTTAAATTGACGTTAATTCATTTTTTTGTTCTAATTGAACTAGAGATAATTTATCTATGATAAATAAAATCCTAAATTAATAATTTCGAATCAAGTATATAGAAAGCTAATTATTACGATAATTTATCTTGTTATTGTATAAAACACATAGAGCATAGATTTACTCATCAGTATCAAACTTTACTTGCAATAAGCATATTAATTTAACTTATCCTATTAGCAACTGGGGCTTGGTCTGATTTCGCGTTTCTAAGTTGCCTTTGGAATCAGAATAAGCAAAATTGATGTCAATTGTTCTATCTATTAATTCATAATTCCAAAGCCCTTTTAATTTCTACTTTGTCTCTTTGTATATTCCTATCAATGAATGTAATAGCTTGTTAAAGAATTATTAATTGTACTAAATTTATCAATGTACGATTTATTTTTGAGTTTTTATTAACCTTTTGCTACCAGTGCACACACAGGAGAAATAACAAGCTGAATACTAAACACTTGTTCTAAAAGCATTGCGATTTCCCTCATATTGATGTCCATGATTGTCATTGCACATTTGAACTAATAGAATTGTTATTGTCCTGTATAAATTTTTTAATTAGTATTGCTATTACCCTTTAATATAGTAAATACTTAAGAAAACTTTTAATCATTACTTATACATACTATTATATAAGTATAAAAATTATTTTTCCAGTACTGTTAAAATACTATAAAGATTTTAAGAGATTGAAATTACTCTTGTGAAATCACTACCAGGTATTTTTTATTTAAGGTAAACCAACAAGAAAATAGACATTATCAACTGCTCAAAAAGCCAAAAGAAAATAAAAACCCCTAACAAATGAACCGAAATATCAAAGTGAGCATTTCAAAAAAAGGAAAATGAGAAATCACAACCAACCTTGTTTAAAGTGGAGAAATGTCTATCGATTCATGGCAGAAGCAGTGTTGAGATTTTGCTATGCCCACATTACCCAACTTAATCAATTAAAATATATCCACTTTTCTACTAGGGGATGTATCTTGCTAGTGGGTGTGGGAGTTATTACTTATATATGGTAACTATTGTTTGGAGAAATATTCCTAGTAAATATTTAGTAATTTGCCATGTTTTGATCCGCTAGATTGATAATGTTTCATTGGTGATGATCCTCAACTATATATAAATTATTAAGTTTCATTTATAATACTGATAATCTAATTAACTTTTAGGAGTTGATCAGGTTGTTATCAATTTACTAAGGGGTTTATGAGTTACTAGGAAAGTGATGCAACCTGCAATAAGCAACATGAAACTTAACCTTTTAGGGATTTTAGCCTGCTGTTTATAGGCATAAGTTCCATTACCTAAGCGTCATTAACCTAACAAGGGTGACATGTTGGGGTTGAGCAAAATTCATTGGTACGCGTTCTTTGTTTCAACTTAGAAGAGGGCACATAATATTCAGTGGAGGAATCTAACTAAAATGGTGAGAATAATCATTATTTTGAGCGACCCTGGAGGGTGATTCATTGTCTTGGATGCCATTTCCAATTGAGGAGAATAGAAGAGTTGTGCACTGAATTTCAGTGCAAAATTCCTTTGTATATCTTCAATAAAGCAGATAAGGAAAGCTCATATACTTTCATAGTTTATACTATCATACATTTAAAATATATATTCTCTTGAGACTAGAGTGGAAGGATAGGAAATCCTTTGTTTATTTTATTGTTATTTCTTTGTAATCTGCAAGAATAGAAGAGAAGAACATAAAATTAATGAATCCCCCCCTCGGGTTGGGACCATCTAGTACTAAAAAAAGAAGAGAAGAACATCTGAACCTAGTACTAGGTTAATTTCTACCATCAGGAAGAGGGATGAAGTCCTTACCAATATTCTATAAGATCATTCAAGATTGGGTTAAGCACCAGTAAAGCATTAGACCTAAAAATCATCTTGGCTATCAGAATCTTAACCAGAGTAGTAGTCTTCATACTATTAATGCCCTATTGAATTAATTATTGACAATTCATACAATGCACATATAAAGAACCTGTGCAGTCAAACTTAGGAGCTGAAGTGAGCTACAATACTAAAAGTGAACAGCTTCTATATTTTAACATCTGGTGCTCACTACGAGGTGTAGTCAAGTTTTAAGCTAGATT